>JARKHS020034663.1:0-355135 GCA_030143305.2 Amblyomma americanum
GATGCGCGAAAAGTGTTTCACAAATCGTCGATAATATGCGTACAGTCCGAGAAATCTGCGCACTGCTTTCTTATCGGCCGGCGCTGGAAAGTGTTCAATAGCAGCTGTTTTCTGCGGGTCTGGGCGTACTCCCTCCTTGCTAACGAGGTGGCCTAGAAACAGCAGCTCTTCGTAGGCAAAGTGGCTCTTCTCTGCTTTCAAGATTAGGCCAGACGACTTGATGGCGTCTAGTACTGTTCGAAGTCTTTTGAGGTGCTCTTCAATGTTCGAGGCGAAGACAACGACATCATCTAAATATACCAGACAAATTTGACACTTCAGGCCTGCAAGCAATGTATCCATTACTCGCTGAAACATCGCTGGTGCGGAACAGAGACCAAATGGCATCACCTTGAACTGAAACAGCCCATCCGGAGTGATGAATGCTGTCTTCTCGCGATCTCTTTCGTCGACCTCAATTTGCCAGTAGCCGCTCTTGAGGTGCATGGACGAGAAAATATTTGGCGTTGCAGAGGCGGTCCAATGTGTCGTCGATGCGGGGGAGGGGGTAGACGTCTTACTTTGTTATGTTGTTCAAGCGGCGGTAATCAACGCAGAATCGAAGTGCGCCGTCTTTGTTTCTCACTAGAACAACTAGTGCCGCCCATGGGCTGTTTGAAGGCTGGATGACGTCGTCACGAAGCATTTCTTCGACTTGGTCCTTGATGGCTTGTCGTTCTCGCGGTGAAAAACGGTAGGGGCTTTGACGGAGAGGTCGGACGTGTTGGTCCGTTATAATGCGATGCTTGGCAGTTGGCGTTTGTCGGACCTTCGGCGATGTCGAAAAGCACTCACTGTAGCTTCGAAGCAGATTGCGGATCTGGTCTTGTCTGTTCCGGGGCAGGGCTGGGTTGATGTCGAAAGTGGACGAGCTCTTTCGGTCAGGCGAATCTTCTGCGGAGGGGTCGGAGAGGGCGAAGGAGTCTCGTACGTCGGATATTTCGTCGAAGAAAGCAATCGCCCTTCCTCGGTTAATGTGCCGGTATTCTTCGCTGAAGTTAGTCAGCAGTACTTCGGCCTGCCATTGAGGAAATGTGCGATGCCTCTTGCGATGCTGATTCCTCGGTCTAGAAGCAACTGCATGTTCCTCTCGATGATGGCTTCAGCGTTAATGGCGTTCGTGGCACCTACGGTCACGATAACGCTTTAACGGTGAGGGACGCCCACTTCTTCCTACAGGACACTCAGGGTAGCGTGATTTTCCCGAGTTTTCATCGAGGCGATGGCTTCGTCCGTCGATAGCGGGATCAGCTTGGATCGCAGGTCGATGATCGCCTGATGCTCATTAAGGAAATCCATACCCAAGATCACTCCGCGAGAGCACTGCGGTAGCACAACAAAGGTCGCAGGATAGGTATGTCCTTTGACAGTCACTCGCGCTGTGCATCATCCTGATGGCGTAATGAGGTGGCCCCCCGCGGTGCGAATTTGTGGGCCGTCCCAAGCCGTTTTGACTTTTCTCAGATGCGCAGCGAATGTTCCATTCAACACCGTGTAATCGGCTCCTGTGTCGACTAGAGCGGTACCTTTCAGGCCGTCGATAGTCACTTCTAAGTCGGAAGTCCTGGCTCTTGCATTGCATGTCGCTCTCGGCGTCTGGTCACGGCTTCGTCGCGTATGCGAGTCGCGGGTGGGGCGTGTGGTCGAAGCTTTTCTGGGTGGCGTCGTCGTTTTGAAGGCAGTTCGCTTCGTGGTCGGGGTTGTCATTTTGTGCGGCGTCGGTGCAGCGACTGTAGGTTCTACGTGCGGCGTCGCGGGTGCAGCGTCTTCATGGGCGTGGTCGGTGGAGGATCTTCGGCGTTTCGCTCGTGAACAACCTCACCTCCAGAGGTTGCGGTCTTTAGTTTCCCCTACGGGTGCTGGAAGACCTTCCTCGTACCGCGGCTGTGTAGCTGCGACGTGGCGACGCAAAGCGCGAGGTTGACGGCGATGGTGAGCGCGAAAGGCGGTTCTGGGTGTACTGCTCTCGACGTAGGTACTCGTCGATTTCCTGCGGACGTTGGCCGAAGCCTGGTCGTGGGGCGTTAACGGCAAATCCTCAAAGACAGATACGTCGGTACGGGCAGTGACGAAGAATATGGCCGGCCTCACCGCAATGGAAGCACAACGGCCGGTTGTCGGAAGTCCTCCAGGCGTCGCATTTCCTGAGGCTTGAGCGTCGAAAGTAGGCTGGACGGGCGGGGGCAGGGAGGTGGCGTTCGGGAAGAAGTTGTTCATGTCGGACAGGATGCAGCGGTTGTCGTTGGGGCTGAGGAGTCATTACTGCAGCGGCGTAGGTCATGGCCTGGGGTTCTGTGGCCGTCGGGGTGCCAAGTGACTGTTGCACTTCTTCCCGTACCACATCCATCAGAGTCGCGGTTTGTGGCTGTGGGGAGAATGGCAGTAATCGGCGTAGCTCCTCTCGGACGATTTCGCGGATAACTTCCTGCAAGCTGTCGCTGGTGGTGCCGTCGTGTCCGAACGGATTGCACAGGCAGAGGATGGACGATTGTACTGCCGAGCTCGGACGTCGAGGGTCTTCTCAATCGTGCAGGGTTCTTGCATGAATTCCTCGACTGTTTTTGGCGGCTGGCGGACGGGGCTGCCAAAGAGTTGTTCTTGTAAGCCGCGCATTAAAAACTGAACTTTCTTTTCCTCGGTCATCTCGGGGTCGGCGCGGCGAAATAGGCGCTTCAGCTCCTCGACGTACCCGCTGACGGGCTCATTCGGAAGCTGGATCCTGGACTAGAGGAGTCGTTCGGCTCTTTCTTTCCTCACGACACTGGTGAATACCTGCAATAGTTCTCTCTTGAATAGCTCCCATGTCGTAAGAGATGACTCGTAGTTTTCGTACCACGTGCGTGCGGAGCCATCCAATGAGAAAAACACGTGTTCAATTTTTGCCGCATCATCCCACTTGTTGAATGACGCCACGGGCTCAAAGTGGTCCAACCATTCTACAGGGTCTTTGCCTAGGGATCCCTTGAAAGTTGGCGGCACCCGCGGCTGCTGCAGTATGATCGGTGTCGACATCTTCGGCGAAGTTTCCCTGTCTGGTGCGGTCCGGCAGGGTCCCGAACTCAGGCTCTTCTCCAAGGAGACGTCGGCTGGCTCGCTGAGCTGTTGGCTCGTCCTCGGGTGCGAAGCGCTGAGGGCTGGGTTCACGACTTGAAGGGGGCGTCCGGAACATGGAAGGCCACCCCGCACCTCCACCAGATGTCACGTAGTGGTGACGGCAGTCGAAGCAGCGATGGAGACGGGCAAAAGGATCTTCTAAAAGAAAACTGTTTATTGGGCTGACTTGCACCCAAAATGGACTGAATCACTCGGCGGCGGCGAAGCGACAAGCGTGCTCGGCGGTCGTCGAACAGAATGCCCGCCGCTGCCGGCCGTGCTCAATTTAAAGCTGATAGCGAACGTTCGACATAAAGCGTGCAAAGTTACAAGAACACTCTGGAACAACGTATAATCAGCTCTGCCTGGCTGCGATCAATCGAGATAAATCTCAGTCGCGTCTTGCGTCGCAAACAAAGCGATAAAGTTGTGTGGCGGCAGATTTGAAGAATCAACAAACACTGCAAATGTCCGCGGCAATATGAAAGGCGCGCATTCTCTACATGCGCCTTGATTCATGATTCGCGTGATTCATTTTGTCATCGTACTCGAGATTCCAAAACATTTCTTCTTTGAAGGAAGAGCTCAACATGCCGCCACCCGCATTGCGCAGAAAATTGGCCAGATTATCCTTTTTTGACATTCCCTATCACAGCAGTACATCATTTGCCCGGTCGCATATTTTACCGCCACCTCATATTTAACGTCGCACCGAAAATGTCTACAAAGTTAACCCTATGTTCGCTCGGACGGAAAAGTACAAGAATTTGCCCTTAACCTTGTGAATAAAAGAATGGAATGAGTTGCCCAGCAGTATTGCTACTATAACCGAGTTTGTCTTATTTCAGTCCGAATTGCTAACTTATGTGTAATCCCAGCGCGTTCAGTAACAAGATTTGCTTTTTATACCACTTATTCGCAAACCAATATGTTCTCTTTCTTTATTATTTGAGCATTTTTGTAACGGTGTTAACGTTATGCTGTTTCTCAACTTGCCGTATTAACGACCTAAAATGGTTTTTCGTTTTTGAAAATTGTGCTCTGCCTTATGTTCCCTCCTATGTAATGCCCCAACTGGGCCCTTCGAATATTTGAATAAATCGATAAAAACAAATCAACCTTGAGCCATTGTGGCGCCAAATGCCCAGGTTCGATTCCCAGCCTCGGCACGAAAGTTTTTTATTTTATTCAGTGAGTGTGCGGGGGTTTCAGTGGCTCCCGCCTCCAACCACGTGGTTGGTCACGTGGTGCGGAGCAGCGGCGCGGCGCCGCGGCTGGTCATGTTGTGCGGTGCGACCACGGTGGGACTGCGAGCACGGCGAAACTGCGAGTTCGTGGCCAATGTAGCTGTAGAGGGACAGAGACTTAGTCCTCTACAAATTAACGGAGCGCGACGCGGATGAAGCGAACAGGCCGGTAACCAGGAACCATCTTTCTTCATTCTACTCGGGACGTGGCCCCACAAAGCCAGCTCGAGCGTACGTACCTGCAAGTCACTGCGAAGTCACTGCTGATGATGATAGTGACGCTACATAGCTTGCGCTGCATAAATGTATCACAGGGAGGTCGCCGTGACCCCCCGCTGTCGCCAATGTGTCCCGAGATGCCGCAGCGCTGATTTTTATCCCAGGTCTTTTGAAAGTAACGTCGCCAAACGGATCAATGATTTCTGGTCGTGATGAACTAATTGGGGCGTGACGAAGAGCACGTGCACCGGCTCTTTTCTTTTGTAGACAGTATTGTAACTTGCTTCGGCGGAAATCTGCGGTAGTACTGGGGAAAAAATTATCACAGGGATGTCGCCGTGACCACCACTGCAGCCAAAGCACCGTCGTCCCCTACCTCACGCTTCGCAGAGTCCCATTCCCAGCCCGGGCCGCAGCCCCTCTGCTGAGGAGGACGAGGTCCGTGCCAGCCGGCGAATTCAAGGACTCGGCCCCGAATTATACCTCTTGCCGTACCTTACCGCAAGGTCCGTGCCGGCACTGCACATGGCTGGATCTACTGTGAGCCAACGCCAGCAGACATATTTTTCACCCGTGCCGGCCGTAGTTCACCTCCCTGTCGCACCTCGTTCCGCTGTGCCGTTCTGTGCCGAAGCCTCCGAAGACATCGACGATTGGCTTCAACACTATGAACGCATGGCCCGCCACAACGGCTGGACTGCGGATCATTGCCTGCAGAACTTGTATTTCTCTATTGAGGGCACTGCCCGTCACTGGCTCGAGAACCACGAGCACACCCTTACATCCTGGGATACCTGCAAGACACAGCGGCGAAACACTTTCGCTAACCAGCATCGCCGCAAACGCGCAGACGACCTCTTTCAAACTAGGTTCTAGGGCCCCAATGAAACCATTACCTGTTTCGTCGAAGGCGTGTTGCGGCTTAGTGCCCGAGCCGACCCCCGAGCTACCGAGGAAGAGAAGGGGCGCATTGTTATTCGAGGAGTAAAATCTGACATTTTCGGCGGTCTCACTCCGGTTCCTCCCACAACCGTGTCCGGGTTTATATCCGAGGTGACTAACATCCAGCACCCTGGCAGCCAGAGCCCTGGCAGGCAGGGCAGAGAGCGCCCTGGCAGCCCTGGCTTACCCCGTCGATGCCATGCACCTACGCGAGGTCACCCGCGAAGTTGTTAGGAACTCCGGAAGTATCTGCCACCCCACCGATTGCATTTTTTCGCACCCCTTCACAGAGGTCGTCCGACAAGTGCAACGTGCGGTTTATCCTTATATCCATTATCCTGCCCCCTCACCCCTCCTCCTGCACAGCCCACCGTGACGTACGCCTCCGTCGTCTGTCGCTCGTCGCCGCCAACGGTCGACCGGCTGTCCCCCACTCTACCGCCCCTACCGCCTCCTGCGCCTGCCGGCACCCCTCGTTTCCAACAGCGTGGACCAGGCAAGGCCGACGCGTGGAGGACAGCCAATGACCGTCAGCTATGTTTCCACTGCGAGGAGGCCGGTCACTATCGCCGCTGCCCTTATCGGCAGCTCGGTCTTCGCGGATTCCGGCGAGATGCGCGCCACCCCAGGTACGGAGAACAGCCCCGTGAAGTGGAGCAATTTCTGGGCCATTCTTCGCGAACTGAGCGGCTTTCTCGCCTTGCGTTTCGTACGCCGCCGCCGCGCCGGCTCAATTTCCCTCTTCGCGAACGCCGCGGAAGCCTTTCTCCTCGTCGGGAAAACTAAATCCGGAGAGCCTGGAGGCGGCGTTGCTGACCACGAATCTGTAAAAGAGCCTCCACGTACGACGTCCAGCTTCTCCTCACCTACCGACGACGATTCGGCCGGCGCTATAGCCGCCTCTTCTCGCCCGGTGTGCAATAATCTCCACGTACTTATCCACGGCCCTGCCACGACAGCCCTCGCCGTCATCGGCGCCGACTACTCCGTTGTGAGTGGGGTGCTGTCCCGCCGCCTTCACAATATACTCACGAAGTGGGTTGACCCATAAATCCGAACCGCCGGAGGCCACCTCGTGACCCCAGTCGGCCGCTGCACTTGTCTGTAGAGATTAACGGTCTCGCGTGCCCCTTTACCTTCGTCGTCTTGCAGCGCTGCCCGAGAGATCTTATTCTCGGTATGTATTTTATGAGTGAGATCAGCGCTGTTATCGATCTCGCCGACTGCCGCCTCACCCTTCGTCGACCTTGCCTTCACCGCCGAGCTCAGAGCCAACGTTCTCCGAGGCGCGCATCTTAGCTGACCACGTGACTTTGCCGCCTGACTCGAGCGTGTTCCTGCTGGTTGAGTCCGCACCTGCTGTCTCTGGCGAAGTTCTTCTTGAAGGCAGTGTGCAGCTGTTTCTTGACAGGGGTGTTGGTGTTGCTAGAGCTGTCACGCGGCTCTACTCTGGGTGCCCCTTTGTCCTCGTCACCAATTTTTGCAGCGCGCCGCAGCACCTCACCAAGGGCAAAGTAATCGGTCTCATCGAGCGCCTCAGCGCCCCTGTCGATGCTGAGACCCTGTTCGCGGATCCTTCCTGTTCACCCCCTCCCCAGCACTCGGTGCTTCCTTTACGTGTCAGCATTGCACTGGAACTATCCGCTCAGGAGAGAGACGAGCTCTTCGCTCTGCTGGGTGTGTTCCACGACGGCTTTTCTACTTCTGCAGGGGTTCGCCAGACGCCAATAGCAAAGCACAGAATGATTAGCGACGACGCGGTCCATACTCTTCGCCAGTCACCTTATCGGGTTTTGTTAAAAGAACGTGAAACCATACAACATCAATTGCGCGAAATGTTGGCCGATGACATTATCCAACCATCTCACAGCCCTTGGGCTGCTCCGGTGGTGCTGGTAAAGAAAAAAGACGGCACCCTTCGCTTTTGTGTTGAATACCGGCACCTCAATAGAGTCACAAAGAAGGACATATATCCACTTCCGCGCATCGATGACGCGCTTGATCGCCAGCGCCATGCCCGTTGCTTTTCATCCATCGACCTTAAAAGTGGGTATTGGCATATACAAGTCGATGAGCGCGACAGGGAAAAAAACGGCTTTCATCACCCCGGATGGACTGTATGCGTTCAAGGTGATGCCCTTCGGACTCTGTACTGCTCCAGCGACCTTCCAGCGCGTTATGGACAACGTGCTCACCGGCATCAAATGACAAACATGCCCTGTCTGCCTTGATGATGTCATTTTTTCAAGCACGTTTCATGAAAATCTTGTAGAAGAACTGAGGATTGGACGAGTTGGTTGTGACCCATCGCATTAAGAACCAGCGCTAAAAACACAGAGGACGAGACGAGACACACGGTTGGCGTTGATTCAGCGGCTTCCGTGTGTCTCATCTCGTCCTCTGTGTGTGCTTTTATCGCTGGTTCTTAATGCAATGGATGAACATCTTGTTCGCCTAATGGCGGTCCTGCAGGCTATCAGACGCGCCGGCCTCAACGTCAAGCCTAAGAAGTGCCAGTTTGCCTATGACGAACTGAAATTTCTCGGTCACGTCGCCAGTCACGAGGGAGTCCGTCCTGCTCCCGATAAAACAGTCGCCGTCGCTTCCTTCCCGACGCCGTCGGACAAGAACGCCGTGCGGAGGTTCCTGGATCTCTGCGCTCCCCACAGACGCTTGGTTCCCAACTTTTCGGATATCGCCGCGCCGCTTACTCGCCTCACGAAGTAGTCCATCCCATTCCAGTGGTCTAATGAAGAGCAGCTTGCATTTGACAATCTAAAACGACGCCTGCATTCTTCCCCTGTCCTGGGCCATTTTGAACAGGACGCCGCGACTGTGGTACACACTGACGCTAGTAACAAGGGCCTCGGGGCCGCCCTGATCCAGCACCAGAACGGCACCGAACGTGTCATAACATACGCCGGTCGTGTCTTGTCGAAGGCGGAAACCAATTACTCGACTACCGAAAAAGAATGCCTGGAAGTAATTTGGGCGATCACAAAGTTCAGACCCTGTCTGTATAGACGCCCATTCCAGGTGGTCACAGACCACCACTCTCTGTGCTGGGTGACTAATCCAAAGGACCCTGCAGGCCGACTTGCGCGGTGGGCTCTTCGGCTGCAAGAATTCGACGCTACGATCGTCTATAAGACTGGTCGCAGACACACTGATGCTGACTGCCTCTACCGCGCCGTTGTGCTGTAAGCGGTGTGGGCTGGGCACTATTATTCTGAAATCTTTTTTTACTTGCCCACCCTAATTTTTGCCTCTCCCGCGCTCTCGTCGAATCCGCGCCGACTGAAACGGATGACGACTATGACATCTTCCTAGGACCTCTAAGTACCGTAGATATGGCGGCGCGGCAGTGACTCGACTCCGAACTTCGCGACGTGATTTCACATTATGAGTGTCAAGGAGGCGTATTTCCACGTCCGTTTGTGCGCGTAGTGCCTAATTTATGCCTTCGAGACAATGTTCTTTATAAAAACTATGCCCTGAGCCCGAGGTAATAGCTTTTAGTTGTGTCCACTGATCTACGCGACAAAATTATAGAAGCGTCTCATGATGACCCCTCTTCGGGACATTTGGGGTTCAGTCGAACGCTCGCGCTAATACATTCGAAGTACTGTTGGCCACAACTCGACAAGACCATTCGCCATTACACCAGAACCTGCCTCGAGTGTCAACGGCGCAAGACTCCACCCATGAAGCCTGCGGGGCTCCTTTAACCCATCATGCCACCGCTCAGTCCGTTCAGGCAGATTTGTATGCACCTAATCGGACTTTTTCCTAACTCGCAATCGGGAAACCAATGGATCGCTTTTGCGGTGGTCTAGATCACACGGTACGCCGAATCACGCGCTCTGCCCTCATCAGTGGCTTGGGATGTGCAATGTTTTTCGTCGAGTCAGTCGTTCTTCGACATAGCACCCTAAAAGTTCTGATCACTGATCGTGGTGCCGTATTTATGTCCCAACTTCTGTCACAGATACTGAGCTTAAGCCACGCCGCCCGCCGCAAAACTACCGCATACCACCTGCAAACAAACAGGCTCACCGAGTGCCTTAACAAGACCTTCGCTGACATGCTCTCAGTGTATGTTGACATCGAGCACCGAACCTGGGACGAAGTGTTACCGTACGTAACTTTTGCGTACAGCACCACGGTTCAAGAAACTACCAGATTTTCACCATTCCGCCTGGTGCACGGCCGGGAAGTCGTTACCATGCTCGATGCTATGCTGTTCCACCAGCCAGACGTCTCCACTCACGCCGATGCTCAACTCGTCGCCAAACTCGTGGAAGAAGCTCGGCAGTTGGCACGCTTTCGCATCCAAGCTCGCCAGCAAGTCGACGCTCGCCGATACAACTAAGCCCACCGTGCTGTTCAGTTCAATCCTGAGGACCGAGTATGGGTGTGGACTCCGATTCCACGCCGTGGTCTTCGCGAAATGCTGCTGAAACGATACTTTGGCCCGTATGAAGTGATTCGCCGTATAGGCAAGTTAAACTACGAAGTGTTGCCGATCGTAACGCCGGCGTCCCACCGCCCGCCCGCCTGCCTCCAAATGTGTTCACGTAGCACGCCTCAAAGCATACAGTGAGCGCTCGGAGCACGCGGCCTGGCTCTTGGCGCTCTACACTTGTTTTTCAGCCTCAATTTTGCCTCGCTGCGCATCGGGATGATGCGCCTTTCGGGAGGGAGCAGTGTCATGTGTGTTATCCGCTTACTCAACGTCAGCCTCAACCAGCGGGTTGCCGATCGACGGAAAGAGGAAGAGGCTCGTGAGCCCGCCGCGACCGCTTGCCCTGCCTCTGGCTCCTGCTCCTGCGGTCCTGGTTCCCCAGTGTCCCTTCGACCCGCGTCGTCTGACCGACCCGTGACAGCGTTAGTTGATGAAGACGACGAAGTGCAGTCCACAGCGCGTGAGTGCGCTGCAGTTTTACACGAAGCATGACCGGCTGCGGAACCTAGTGCTCTGTGTTCTGTAGGCTTAATGTTTTGCTTTGCGGGGTCGTTGGTAGGCCTGGCAAAGATATTAGTTCGACAGTAGTGTTGCCAAACTTTGTGGAGCAGTGTTGGCAGCAGGATGGTGGAGCGGAGCGCCATAAAAACGGAAAAAAGCTGCCTTCAGTCCATCGAACATGTGGTCGTCCGGCGGCGGAAGGTCAAGCTGGTCAAAAACGCAGGCGGGCAGCTTCCACTTGACGAGGAGGAACCGCCAAATAAGGGGCGACACGCCGTTGACGTAGAGCTGGGCCTCCACTTGCGCGAACCATGCAATAGGGCTGTGCGGGTGGAACGGCCACAGCTGTACTCGGGATGGGTCCTGAGGCGGGGTCGGGCGCCACTCATCTTGCGGCAAGTCCATGGTGAGGCAGGAACTCGAAGGTACAGCTGCAGTGCTCAGGTTGTCAGGGCGCTCGGGCTGTCCGAGGTCACCACAATGTGGAGGTCGTCCAGAAAGGCGACCGCGGCCACATTTACTGAGGGCTGCAGAAGAGACGGCAGCGGAGCGGCGGCGGCAGCGTCCGGTCGTTGTTGTTGTTGTTGTTAGCCTATCAAAAGATGGCACATACCCACACTGGGGGATCGGCCAAGAATCGGGTGGCTATTCACCTGAACGCAGTTAACAAAAAGGAAAAGCACGTGGGAGCATAACACCGGTGAATTTTTCGTCATGAACAGAAAAGGGATGAGTGTTTTGATTTTAAAATTTTAAGAATAATAATAAAGAGAGTGATTAAATATTAATGATTTAGTCAAAATGTAATAATTGATAGCGTCCGGTCCTGGCCAAGGTCCCGAGCGTTCTCTACGGCTCACGCTTCAGGTTCTTCCTCCTCTTCGCGCGTGTCGCTACGGCCGCTACAAGGTGGCGCTGAATTAGTGTTAGTTGAGGAAGACGACGACGTGCAGTCCAGAGCGCGAGTGTGTCCTGCAGTTTTGCACGAGGCAGGACCGACTGTGGCGGTAGCCTAGTGCTCTCTGTCTGTGTAGGCTCACTGTTTTGCTTTGCTGGGTCGTTAGAACGTCTGGCAAAAAAGTATTTGTTCGATATGTTCCGGCGTCCAGCAATGAAAATGCAGCGTGGAAGCAACAAGAAGAAGAACCTTTATTTGTGACCGCTTGCCGAATATATAGTAGGCGACAGCTGAGTGATAACATGGTCATGCGAGGCAGAGGGCCCGTGCAAAGAGCACATGCGCAACTGATACGATACATCTCCCTCGGTGTAATAGTTAGGAATCTGCGAACAAGATACGAGACACTTGACTGAAATCCCGGTTCTAATAAAGCCGGTTTGGTTGCTGTCTTTGCCGGGTGGATCACCTAGGCACCGGTTGCGTAGGCAGCGTTGTTGACTACGAAGCACCTGGGGTTGCTTGGGAGATGTCTTCGCCGTCGGAGTAGTCTTATGAAACGTCACTTCGGAACGACTCACGTGTGGCTAGAAGGTGTCGGTTTGCTTCGAAGTAACTGGTTGTCCTCTGTAAGGACACGGTATGGCCTTGGCGCTATTATGTCCATGACTCGTGCCTTGCGATCCCAGACGTCCCCTCGTACTCTCACCACCGCATCTTTCTTCAATTCGGGAAGAGGTTTCCCTTTAGAAGGCCTTTGGTGGCGTCGTTGGCGCATAGCCAACTGTCGACTGAGGCAGGGCATGAAGTCCGGCAGCCGGGTGCGCAACTTCCTGCCCTGGAGTAGTTCTCCTGGGGACCGGCCCTCGTCCAGTGGAGTTGCGCGATAGCCGAGCAGACCGAACCAGAAGTGCTCCTTCATTTCACCTGTTTTCTTCATGATTCTTTTTCGAGATTTGTACTCCTTTCTCGGCGAGACCATTGGACTGTGGGAATCTCGGGCTCGACGTTACATGCGTGAAGTCATATCTGGATGCGAACAAAGCAAACTCATAAGATGAAAACTGCGGACCATTGTTTGTACAAAATTCTAATGGAATTTCATAACTTACAAAAACTGAGCTAATTTTACCTATAACAGTGCCTGACGTTGTGTCCAAGTTTTCTACTTCAAGAAAATTTGAAAAAGCATCAAACACACACAAGTAGGAGCTCCCGCCATAAATAAATATGTCAACACCGACTCTCTACCAGGCATGGTTTGGCGTTGGCCTGAGTACCAGTGGTTCGTTTTGTTGCTTGTATGCGTAATTTCGACACACT
This sequence comes from Amblyomma americanum, assembly GCA_030143305.2. Lineage (NCBI taxonomy): Eukaryota > Metazoa > Arthropoda > Arachnida > Ixodida > Ixodidae > Amblyomma > Amblyomma americanum. Next base: position 12,728 of record JARKHS020034663.1, read on the forward strand.
GCGCGACTTGTAACCACATTTTCGATGTCTCCGTTCAGTCCAGACCAGAATACCAAGCGACGGGCTCTTGCCTTGCACTTATTTATGCCTAAGGGACCCTCATGAATGCGACTGAGGATTTTCGCTCTCATGGTCTTCGGGATGACTACTTTTGTTCCCTTCATCACTATTCCGCGAACTTCTGATAGCTCTGGGCAGAATGATTGCATCCATCTTTTGATTTCTTCTCCATTCCTTAAGCAGCGCAACACCGTTTGCAAGTCAGAATCGTTGGTGGTTGCTCCATCCAGTCGATCAAACATTTTCTTGCTTACCAGCTCTGAAGTGACGCCAACTGCATGAACATCGACGTCATCCGTGAAGTCATCCGCACCACTTGGCCCGACCGGCTAAGATCTAGATAGCATATCGGCCAGGAACAGTTGTTTCCCCGGGACAAAGCGAAGGACGTAATCATATCTGCGTAAACGCAGAAAAAAACGCTGTAGTCGTGGTGGCATTTCCACAATGGCTTTCGAAGCGATAGCTATCAGTGGTTTGTGGTCAGTTTCGACGACGAACTTGCGGCCGTAAACAAAGTGAAAAAATTTCTCGCACCCGAAAGTGATGGCCATTGTCTCTTTCTCGATTTGTGGGTACCGTTGCTCTGCCTCCGTCATTGTGCGCGATGCGTAGGCTACCGGCCGCCAAGTGCCGCCGAAACTCTGAAGGAGGGCCGAACCGATCCCATTCTTTGAAGCATCAGAAACGACCTTGGTTTTTCTGGCCGGATCAAAAATGGCTAGTAAAGGCGCACTGCTCAGTATTCTGCAGACCGCTTGCCATTAATGCGTTGGAGTGGTTTTCCGACCATTCAAAGAGCGTGTCCTTTTTAACGAGGCTTCGTAGACACATCGTTCTCTCTGCCAGATGTGGTATGTACTTCCCAAAGTAGGTGAATACGCCATGCATTCTGTGGACTCCTGCTTTGTCCGTTGGCAGCGGCATTTTGCTTAATGGTGCAGTCATTGCGGGATTAGGTCGTATTCCGTGCTGGTTTATGACGTCTAACAAAAATCAATTTCGGAGACCCGAAATTTGCACTTCATAGGATTAAGCGTTAGGCCGGCTTTCTTGGCTAACTGCAATACTGTGCGGATCCTGGCATCGTGCTCTTCCCTTGTGCTCCGCCAAATCAATATATCGTCGATATAGATTCTGACACCTGCAGCTTGGTAAAATATTTCATTCATAGTTCTTTGAAAAACCTCAGGCGCGGAAGCGATTCCGGCGGGAAGTCTCAAAAACCGGTAGCGCCCAAAGGGCGTGCCAATTGTGCAGACTCTTTATGTAGCTTCATCTAACGGGATTTGATGAAAGCCCGAGTACGCATCAAGGCGAGAGAAAAACTTGGCGCCAGCTACTATTAGTTGATGAAGATGACAACGTGCAATTCCCAGCGTGAGAGTGTGCTGCAGTTTTACACGAGGCAGAACCGGCTGCGGTGATAGCCTAGGGCTCTCAGTCTCTGTACGCTCACTGTTCTGCTTTGCTGGGTTGTTGGCACGCCTGGCAAATATATTAGTTTCATAGTAGTGTAAGTTGATGAAGACGACGATGTGCAATCCACAGCGCGCGAGAATGGGTACATTAGTCCGATGGCAGTATTGGTTGAAGAAGACGAAATGCAATTCACAGCGTGAGGTCGGTTACACTGACGGCGGAGACGCGGCTGAACCCACCAACAAGTTCTCATGAGCTGCGCTCCAGGAATGCGCCTGTCCAGAATTTTTTCGCGTCGGACCTTTCTCTTCATCTTTTTTGATTAAAGACCGGATGCATGTTTCTTGGTACTGGGCTGACGATTATCTTTTCTCTGGGAGTTTGCGGATCATCCTGCCTCTCAACCCGCTCAGGAGTGGACCTAGCTTGTCTGGAGCTCTCCTGCCGGCTGTCGTGTTTGACAGCCATTCGTATTGAGCCATTCATTGAAACTCTGTTTTCTGGTGTATTATGGATGCCTAGTTAGTGAAGGATTTCTGCAGTGGTTTCTAGGGGTGCTGCCAATGGCTGCTTGTATACATTTTGATGAAGGTGCTGACTTTTTTTTTCAGCGCGAGGTATGTGGCGCCGTACAAAATGCGGCTCAGTACAAAATCCTGTTTCAAGCGCGTGGGGTCTGTCTCTTTCAGCGTATGATATTCATTTGAAGAATAATAATAACCGCAGAAAAGAAAAAGTAAATTCTGTAAAATGGTTGCGAAAATAGCCAACAGTTGCGCCAGCTCTGACCATGCAGTCGTGTATGGAAGAATGGTGTGAGGTGCACAACACATCTGCGGAGGATTTTTGAACGCGCTCCGTGGACAGTGGTGCGTCGGGCAGCGGAGCTCTGCGTGTGCCAGCCCAGCGTTGCGCGTGTGCACGTGCGAATGGCGTGTGCGAGGCGACGGCGACAGGGAGCGTCGCGAGCACGAGGAGCGGAGAGCTGACGTGTCAGAAAACCGAGGTGTGAAGGGAGACAGCGCACCGGAGGTCGTGTCATTCAAGCGTGGGGGTGGCAGCCGTCGGACGTTGGGTCCGTGCAGCCGTGATCTCCCTTGGATCACCGACGTAAGCCTCATGAGTTCTTTGCAAGTGTGGAGGTGGCAGCAGATGGACCGTGAACCCGTGCTGCCTAAAGGCACCCTTGGATAGCCTGCTTTAATCCTCTGCCGTTTCGTGACGCCGTCGACAGGACCTGGCTGCGTCTCCCTGTGTTCCTCTCCGCTCCTAGTACCACCTGGCTCCCTTTTGTCGTTCCTTCGACGCAGCGCCAGCGATGCGTCGCACTACAACCACCCGCGTCCGCACTTTCTGCAAGGCATCCCCGCTTCACCTGGGATGCTCAGTACCTGGTGGACTCTTTTTTATTCTGTAGTGTTGTACGCGTGTTGAGTGTGTGTTTTTTCTGTTTTCGTTTCTGTTTCTTATTGTCCCCTTTTCCTTTAAATTATAAATACAGCTTCATTTTGTTTTCTCTGATCTCTTTGTTCTCACGTCCTCTTGTTCAAATCTGAACGCGATAGCGTTCCCCTCGAGAAAGTCGGGGACGCGTTACCAATTCGCGATAAGTGGCCATCTGAACCGCTAGAATCTCGAAACTGTACAGAAGTACATATCCACAAGACTCAGTGTGCAGCATATATGCTATTCAAAAACAGAACATATCACTATAGCGGTAGTGTGAAGGACAGAAAAGACAAAAATTCAGCGGTATTGGATGGGTAGGTATCCTTGCTTAAATTTCGGTTGTTCACTTGCTATGAAGCGATTTCTTGGAGCAATGTGCCTACTCCTGCAGAGGCTGTGTACTTGTAATGGCTTTGCAGGAGTGCGGAAATTCTCGTAGTGAAGCAGCAAATTAGGTAGCAATAGTTTTATCAAGAAACCTTCCTGGCAATCGTTTGCATTTAGAGACCAAGGGTCATCGTCAGTGCAACCTGGCCGTTGGATCTGGACCTGTTTATCCTCCCAGCTTCTGATCTAGCTTCGTTTTTTCTTTCTGAAAGTTGAATTTCTTCGTAGATTGTGACAATAAATTACTCTAAGGCTAAAAATACATCCTGAAAAGCATTTAGACGGCCAGGCTTTAACACGCCACGCATTCTGATTACTTGCGTATTATGTTTTTTGCAGAAACTCTACCACCGAGTTTCCCACAAAATGACTGCGAGGCGTCCATGCTACACTGTCATTGCTGCACAGTGCCAGAATTATTGGGACTCCTGCATAAAGTTTTCGGACGAGGCCAGGCAAGTAAATTATTTCTCAGGTTGAGCACAAATTGACAGCAGGCACACTCACAATATTAAAACTAATAACAAGAATATTAATAGAGTTTGAAATCCTAATTAATGTTATCTGATCTTCTTTCAAGAGACTTTGATGCAAAATTATATTGTGACCGAGTATGTTCTTGGTTACAACTGTGGTGTTGTCCACTAAACAAACAAAAGAAAAATGGTCAGAAAGCACAAGTACTTCGAAGAAAATGGCTACTATCGAGTCCTGTATAAGCTCTGGCTCTATACTATTAAAATGCAAAAAGCGCTATCTTATTACTATTGTTGAAAGCAACCAGCATACGTTTTTCGCTACACTCGCATTCCATGGTTCTGCATTGAAATGCTTTTGCTCACAACACCTGCGTGCAACCACGGATCAAACCGACGATATCAGATTGGGAATGCTGTTTTACAGCGATCGCTATTAAATGCCCGTTCACTTGGCTTAGCGGCGTATAGTAGTAGTAGTCGCGTAAGCAGATGTCGCTGAATCTCGCGTTACATAGTGGTAAAGTTTCTGTATTTTTTTCTCTTTCGGAGCATACTATAATATGCATCATTCGAAGTCTAAGGTAAAGGTCTGGAAATAACGAAGAGCTCAAAAAACGGGAATACTGACAAAACCAAACCTTCAGTTCGAATCAACTAGAACTCGAGTTAAGCGAATTAACGAGATTGCGCTCTAGTGCTAGCGGCTCTGTTTTAATGGGGCAGAGAGGCTACGCAGGCCACGTGCAGGTCGTTGAACCTATGCCTACCAGTGGTGCCCTGCGCAGCGGCCGCCTGGAAGATGTGTGGCGTCGTCCAAAGCGCCACCTGCTTTCTCGCTGTGGTCGCTGGAGGTTACAGCCTCATGTCCAGCCTCTGTGTGTTCTTCAGGCGTAAGGTACTGGAGACTCTCGATGTTCCTCTGGACTGCGAACCATGCTGGAATGAAAGGAAGTCTCATATAGCAGACAGACGAATGATGCTGCAAAATGTAAAGTTCGCTGGTCAGGTGCGCGCACAGACCGAAACATGTGCCCTGAGATTGTGGCAAGTGCCTAAGTGGTTACAATTCGTAAGAATGATCGTAATTACAAGAGATTATCCCTTCATTTAGAACCACACAAAGCCTTGCGGAAGACTTTACTCTATACTTCTGTAATATACAGCCGGCTTCGGCAAGAGAACTTGCTATGCGTGAAGCCTCTTATATCCTAGCTCCTATACTTCTTTCATTCGTTTGTGATGACATTACTCATAATGGAGTCATTTCTACTGTTAAAACATCGATTGGAGGAAGTCACCGGCTACAAATAAGATCTCTCTGTTCGCCATTAAACAGCAGACTGAGGAACTGAGTGAGACTAGAGCAAAATTTCTTAACAAATCCTCGGATATGAAAACATATCCAGGCACTTTCAAAATAACGCATATCGCTTCCTTATAAAAGCCGGTAGTAAGGACGACATTCAAGACTACCGGTCGTTGTCAGTGTTTAATGCCGTTTACATTTCATTCCAGACGTTATTGGTTATACCTTTTATTCGTTCAACGTCTCAGTAGGCAACCCCCATGGGTGTAAGAAAAACAGACCTCCTTCCACTGCTGCAGACTGTTTGAGCGAGTTTTTTATTATTAAAAAGCGAAAGGTTATGCAACTGACAATATTATTGACATTAAAGGAAAGAGCTCGACACTGTTAACCATGATTCGGAGGCGTAGCAAAGCAGTTCTCTAAAAGGGTATCTTTCTGGCCGAAACCAATGTGTTAACATTAATAAGTGTCCATGCGGTGTTCAATTCATTATGTGTGGCGTGCTTGAGGGGTGAGTATTGGGATCGTTACTCTTCTCTTTATACACAAATGATCTCCAAGATGATCTCCAATAATCTCCAAGTATTATGTATGCGGATGATACAGATCTCATATATCTGGTAAGAATCTTAGTAGGGTCGAAAGACGCACTAATAGCGATCTTTTTGTGTTATACCTACGGATCTTAAAGAATAAATTTACAACAAACGCCAAAAGATTCAGGACATTGTTTTCTCAGGTTCGTGTAAAATTTTAGACAGCTTAACAGAGTTACGAATAGCTATAAACTTCCTAGAATCAGTATATCTTGGTGTAACTTTTGAGTAAGCTTTCAATTTGAATTTTCACGTATTGTCTTTGAGCAGTAAATTGAGACAAACCTGTTTGTGCTAATGAAATCGAGAAAGGTTTTTTTCATTTTGTGGAATAAATCTTTGTTTTGTTGCGTTTTTTAAAGCTTATGACTTACTTTATAGAGTTCTGGGGACTTGCGTCTAACACGTATTTAAATCAAATATTAATATTCCAGAAAAGAGCTCTTCGTATAACGCACTGTAAATTCTAAGAAAAATCCGCTCCATTCTTTCTTGACAGGCATTCTTAAACAAGCTTGTGTAGTCTATGACTCCTTATTTTTGTAACTATTGTAAGATCTCTTGTGTATTTCGCTTTACTTTGTATATATCTATGACATATAACTTTGTAGTACATGAAATTGATGCGTAATGCCGCGTTGTCTCGCTAGGATTTTTTGCACTTCTACACGAGCCGAAGTCTATAGTCGACAAAGATGAAGGCCCAGATGATTCGCATCTATCTTCTCAGTATTCGTGCCAGTAATACTGATTTGATTTGAATTTAATAAAGTCCTTTTATAATTGTTCCCTTCAATTAAATCCCAATGCGCAAGTGAGTGCAGAATTGGGTAAACACAGATGGTTACCTAGAGCCCCACTCACACCTTCACGAATACAAAATTCAGTGTTATATTCTTGTTAACGGGGTGTAACTTCCACGGCAGCGCCCAGTGTAGACGAAGGTGAGTGAAGATGCGTACTCGCCGGAACTATATTTGACATAAATTTTTGAGCCGCCGACGTGTGCTCATTGTTGAACATATGCCTCTGGTGCAGAGTGATACGAGTGCACTCATAAAAGAAAGCATGGTACTACTGAAGGCAGTCTGTGGAAAATCTTCTAGAAAGAGAGGAGAGATGCGGTATATTGCCACAAAAGCTTTGTGATGTTTATTTCTTCATGCTCAATGCGCCAGAACATGGCTTTATCACTTTGTTTGTGATGCAAGACGCCACCAGACTTATCTCGTTTCATCGCACCCATGCGAAGCTGATTCTACGTTGTTGCAGATTGTTGTGGGTATCTTGTACTCCGTATCTGGAAAGTTCGTTGTCAGCTTTAAATTGTCCATAGCCGAGAGCGGCGCGCACTCTGTCCGACTACTGCCAAGCTCGCCTATTGCTACGCCACCACCAAGTCATTCAGTTCTTTGCAGGCGCGAGCCAGCCCAATAGAGTTTCGTTTCCAAGAATTTTTGCTGTCTTCCTGCTCGCCGGACTGCCGTCGCCACTACGTGTCATCTGGTGGAGGTGCCGATCTGCAGCACTGCTGTGCCCTCTAGATGAACCCAGGTGCACAATCTGTCGTGCTTCGCCTGCCTCGTGAGCCACCGACTTTCTACGGACAACAACACGACGATGCCAAAAACTGGCTGGGCGTGTACGACCGTGTTGCCGCGCTGAACGCCTGGAACGACAAAGCTCGACTTCGGAACTTTTACCTCCCATTAGACAGTTCCCGGGTTCAAACCGACCACGGCGGCCGCGTTTCGTTGGAGGCGAAACGCTAACGCGCCTGTTTGCTGTGCGATGTTGTTTCACGTTGAAGACCCCCAGGGGTCGAAATTATTTCGGAGTCCTCCGCTACGCCACCTCTTTCTTCCTTTCTTCTCTTAGTCTCTCCTTTATCTCTTTACATACGGCGCTGTTCAGGTGTCCGTCAATATTCGACACAGAAACTGCGCCATTTCCTTTCACCCAAAACTAATTTAATTTAACTTATTTAGACGATCCTGCCAGAACTGGTTTGAAAATCAAGAGCTTTACCTCACGACCTGAGAAACCTTGTAGTGTCGTCCGGAAAGAAAGAGTGAAGGTTCTACTGCAGCCACAAATTCAACATCCAAATGAGGCCGTGTCGGCTCCGGTCTCATTTGGTCTGGTTCACCGTCCACCGAAGACCGGCGTAGAATACACAAAGGATGCGGCTGCCAGAGAGATGACCTTTGATGCTGGATCTCGCCAGCACTACTGGCAGCTACACGTCTTCTCCGACAGGCACCCGGACACGACGACCATCGCCAGCGAGAACTTGACGGAAGCCATGCGCTGATCGTCCGCGGGTAACTGCGACGACTACTGCCACCTTCCCCACAGCTTCAAGCAGCGACCCTCATCGACTCATTACGGGAAGAAGTGCAACAGGTACTTGGCACCCCGACTCTGACGGCCACGGAACCCCAGGCCATGATTTACGCCGCCGTGGGGAGCAGCCAAAGGCATCCTGCTAGTCTGCGCCAGGAGCCCGGTGCAGGCGCGAGTGACCACGAGGGTACACATGTATCCTCCAGTCTTCGCTGTGCTGCAGCAATGTTCCTACGGCGAGATAACTGGGCATGGATTTTCTTAATGAACATCAGGCGATCATTGAAGTTCAACCTCATCGCGCTTTCGACGGTCAAAGCCATCCCTGCGATGACAACCGCGTATCATCAGGTTGCCCCTCAGTGTCCTGGATGCACAAGTAAGCGTCCTCCCCCCCCCCCCCCCCCTTCTGGTCAAGGTGCTACGGATGCCAAGAACATGAAATCCATCACCAAGGGAACACGGAGTTGGTTCTAGACCGAGGAATCGGCATCGCAAGAGGATCACACATTTTGACGAGCTTCAGCGACAAATACCGACACGTCAACAAAGAAACGACAATTACTTTCTCAGACGAACTATCGACGTTCGCGACGCCTTCACCCTCTCCGACCGAATCCCAGAAAATTCATCTATGGAGCATACAAGCTCGTCTCCGACATAAGTCCAGCCCTGCCCCGGAACAGACAAGACCGGATCCGCAGTCTGCTTCTAACCTGCACCGAGTTCTCGGCATCGCCGAAGGACCTACAAACTTCGATTCCCAAATATCGCATTGTAACCGACCAGCACGCCCGATTTCTCCGCCAAAAGCCCTGTCGTGTGTCTCCGATAATGCCAGGCCATCCGGGATGAAATGGAAGAAATTATTCGCTACTACGTCATCCAGCCATCGAATAGCCTCCAGGAAACCGCTGTCGTTCTCCTGAAGAAGGGCGGTAATCTCCGCTTCTGCGTCCACCACCACCGATTGAACAACGTAACGAAGAAAGATGTTTACCCCTAAGCCGCATCGACGATACAATAGACCACCTCTGTGACGCCAAATACTTCTCGTCCATGGAATTAGAGAGCGGGTAGTGATAAAATCAGGGTCGATGAAAAAAACCGCGAGAAGACCGCATTCGCCACGCGTGACTGAGTCTATGAGTTCAAGGCAATGCCATGTGAATTTTATTCTCTACCAGGAACGTACCAGCGTCTAATGGACACTGTATTGGAGTGGAGCTAGTGGAAAATTTGTCTCGTATACTTAGATTAAGTCGTATGGTTTTCGTCAACCCTTGGCTATCATCTAAAAAGTCTTCGGGCCATGCTAGAGCTAATCAACTCATTAGGGCTCAGCCAGAAGCCAGAGAAGTGCCATAACGTTTACGAGAAGCTGCTGTTTCTGGGCCACATGGTAAGCAACGATGGAATCAATCCGGACCCGTAGAACACCGGAGCTACTGCAGTTTCCACAGCCGACCGGCGAGAAAGCTGTAAGGAGATTCCTGGTGTTCTGCGCGTATTACCGAGGATTTGCGAAGACCTTTTCCCGCATCGCCAGACCCTTGACGCACCCGGAGCCTTGCTTGAACACTTCGAGGAAATTTCGCCACCTAAAATCCCATGGACACAAGCAGCGTAGGGCTAGGCGCCGTTCTCATCGAGAAGCAAGGCCGCTCTTGAGTAATTACCGTACGCTAGCCGCTCTTTATCAAAGGCAAATTCCACAACGGAGAAGAAGGGGAGGGTTCGAAGGCTGCCGGCCCTGCGGGAGCCTTCGAACCATGATTACATGGCTCAGATCGTGCGCCTTGAACTAGAGGCCCTGACTCCTATTGCCTCCACCCCGCTTTTCCCAGGTAGACGCTGACAACAATATCTCTTACTCAGACCGGGCCCTTGTTCCCGAGGAGGTTTCAAGCACGGGAATGCTCTCTAGCCGCACAGTGAAAACGCTCAGTGCGCAACCAGTCCTACCTGTTCTGGCTACCACAAAGCCCGCCAAGACCTTCACGACACGTTACCGGTACTGCAGTCCTGCGGAGTGGTGTACCCGTCGCAATCGGCCCATGTGTTTCACGTGTTCGCGTGTCTGCCACCTTGCCACCTCTCGCGCCACTGCAGCTAACGTTGATCCTCCCCTGCACCTTCTACGTTGATCGTTGGGACGACTACTGCCCCGCCGTTTCTCGCCTGGGTATGAGCGACCCAGCTCCGGGATTGCTCCGCATGCTTATGGGTTCAGACGCTCACCTTCCCCACAAGTCCGTCGTTCACCCTCTTTTCAGCTTGCAGCGAGCGCTCCAAGAGCTTAAGGCGAAAGCTTTTAATGGCTCATGCTCCGTACTTCCGTTGCGCTCATAGAGTTTCTTACTGTTAACTAGAAGAAAAGCTGGCACCCCGCCTATGGGATTTTGCATGGAGCTTCCTCGAAACCAGCTCAGCCACCATGGGCGCTCAAAACATCATTGGGCGGAGAGCTACCGACTGCGGAACCACAACTTGTGGCCAAAAAATAATGCAAAAGCTAACGCCATTCGATAATCAAGAATGTCCTAACCCTCAATATCTTGTCTATAAATTGCAACAAACGAGCAGAAAAGCACGTAAATGAAAAGTTTGCCCAAAATCAGCGGTGACTTGCTCTCCTATTGGCCAAGCATTGCAGACTACAAAATTCCATATTTCGTGCTTAACAAGTGCACTTTTAAAAAGAAATATGTTTCAAAAAAAACTGTCGCTTCAACATTTTTAGTGGTTTTTTTCATGGAATTTCGGAAAACAATAACCTTTTTTTTTGGCGTCGTGTGCTGTTGCGTTTTCGCTACTATGGCTTTTGCGCACTACGTTTGCGCCCAAGTCGTCTGCGCTCGGGGTCTCAGTAACTCCACTCTGTGTTCCTGAAAAAAAAAACCGACTGTCCCGCACCAAGTAGCTCATCGCCCAATGATGCTTTGAGCGCCCATAGTGGCTGAGGTGCAGCGCCGCCTCTTTCCCTCTAGTTAATAGTAAGAGACTATATGGTTGCATTGCTAATACAGTGAAACAAACGTTTATAGCGGCCCACCACCGGCGCTCGCCGCGCCCGCACCAGACGCCTCGCAGCTGTCGACCGCATAGAGTTCCTTACTATTATCTAGAGAGAAAGCTGGCGGCGCTGCACCTGAGACATCATGGGCGCTCAAAGCATCATGGGGCGATGAGCCACTTGTTGCGGGACAGTCGGTTTTCTTCACGAACAGAAAGTGGCGTTACTGAAATATTCCGTTCCGCCCACGATGCAGACGACTTCGGCGCAAACTTAGTGCGCAAAAGCCATAGTAGCGAAAACACAACAGCACACGACGCCAATAAATGGTTTTTGGTTTCCGAAGTGCCATTAAAAAAGCTCTCAAAATGTTGAAGTGACAAAATTTTTTCAAACAACATATTTCTTTTTAAAAAATCGCCTGTTAATCAGGAAATATTGGCTTTTGTTGTCTGCAATGCTTGGCCAATAGGAGAGAATGCCATCGCTTATTTTGGACAAACTTTACATTTATATGCTTTTCTGCTCGTTTGTTGCAATTTATAGACAGGATATTGAATGTTATGGCATTCTTGGTTATCGAACAATGTTCGTTTTTTTCATTATTTTTTGGTCAAAAGTTGTAGTTCTGCAGTCGGTAGCTCTCCGCCCCATGATGCTTAGAGCGCGCATGGTGGCTCAGGTGGTCTCTAGGAAGCTCCATGCAAACTCCCATAGGCGGGCGCCAGCTTTCCCTCTAGGTAATAGCAAGAAACTCTATGGTCGACCGAATCGGGTGCGGCGCAACCACACTCCTAGCGCACGCTTTAATCGAGTTTCAGAATGCGGGCAAACGGAAGTACTTAACATCGTAACCACACATCAGTGACGCAAGTAGCAACACCGCGCTAAAGGCTTTCGCCTCACCGCACTTTAGGTCAACAAAGTGCCCCCCCCCCCCCCCCCCCTGGATTTTTCCGTCCGACGTGTTTTTCTGCAACTGTGCTGTTTGAAGTGATTTTTCGCGTTGTAACTGTGAAATCCTGCCACCCTTGGCTGCACCTTAACGCAAGTTTGCCGCTGGCACTACACGGGACTATCGGCGGCCCCGGGGATGCTCCCGGGGGAAGCAAGCGTCGCCTAAAGTGAGTCAGGGCGCTTTAGGCCTAGCCTCATCCTCGCGTGAACTGCGATACCGCCAAGCCGCAATAACGCCACGCAAGAAAGAGCAGCTGCGGCAGCAGCTTGTCGTGGAGATTACGACATCTGTCCCTGCCGTTGAGGCGACAGCCGCCAGAAATGAGACGATGGAGCAGAGGTAGATGACCCGGGAGGGCATCCGTTTCTGCGTGTGGCGCTACATCACCCAGTGCGTCTCCCGTGCTTCGACCCTCTGCTGTACCTGCCCAGAAGCGACCTTGTCTACTCAGTCCGGACACTCTACAGGAACGCCCATCTAATAGCCCCTCAAGATCCTATAAAGTTGCCATTCGCCCAGAAGAAGGTTACAGTATACAAGATATCCCTACGACAAGCCTTCAGAAGACGCTCGGCTCTTCTGTCACCGCAGCGGGCTTCACTGACTGCGCATATCATCGCAGCTTCAACACGGTGTCTGTGTGGGTGGCGTCACTACAGCAAGTACATTCCCCTCTGCACGCTGGCAGCAATCACCCTTCCCAGTGGACGCATTCTTCCCGTCCAAGCGTACTTGCTTTCTGGCACGGACGTTTCCCGCTGCGTGATAACAGGGGTAGATCGCAATGAAACTCTGGAAACTCTACGTGATACTTTGACTTCTGACACTCATCACGCGTTGTTAGCTCGCTCCTAGGCCCCGGACGGACATGTCTTGTTACCGTGTCCAGACCCGCTACGCCACCCGAACGCTTCATCTACAACGGGGCCGTTCTTCGACCTCGGCCTATCGCTGGAGTGTACTGTATTGCTACCAGTGCCTGCAACAGGGCCACATGCCTGCATCATGCCCTAACTCTGCCCCAAGGGCAGGAAATATACAAAACGCATCTCGAGCATTCATTAATGGTCTATGCAGATCAAATGACTATGCAATAACAGACCGCGCTTTCTTAACCAAGAAGAACGCAAAGAAAAAACTCGCCGTCACGCCTTTCGACCTGTCCAACCTACGCGCTGCTTGATTGACGCCGCCAACAGATACGCTCCGCTCACAGAAGGTGACGAAGTCATCGAGGAAAATGATCATGTTAACTTCGCGCCACTATCTAATGTAGAGGCACTTCATGAGCAAAGCTATAGCAATGCCACTTGTACTTAATCGCCGCCGCCATCGGGCGTCAGAAGCTTCGGGCAAGGAGGGTTTTCAAAAGGAAATGGATGATATTGATTGCCGTGCAGCAAATATGCAAGCGGAGCTATTCAAATTCACTTCCCGGTGCATCCGCCTAGCCAGTTCACGCACTTCATCGACAACAAATTGGTCAGCGGCGATGCGAATTTCTCAGAAATGCCCTCACCTGCATCGGCGTTTGGCATTGCGTCTACAAATGTCTACCCGTAGGCTGGCTACTGAGCCGGCATCGCTTCTGCGCCATGTCGTGCAGCAACTCACTCACTCCTCACTCCTCAGCCACTATGGACGATAGCCACAATGGCTTACAAGCAGCAACCATATGTAATTCAGAGGAAATTCCGGGGACTTGCTAACAGGGTTGGCGAGTTCCGAGAACGCATTCGCATGGGCTCACTTCAAGCGTGGGCCTTACTCCTCCAAAAACAAAACTCTCCGCCACGAATGTCGAGATTTACTAGCTACGCAACACCATACATCCCAGATCGCCGTACGTGTTTGTCAAGTCATAAACCAGGCAGGGCTGCTATTTATGTTCGCACCTCTCTTGTTCAGACGGCTATACATGGTGCACCGCGTGGCAAGAGGTGGTGGCTGTAAAGGTGCAACCCTCTCAGTGTGCCATTGTGCTTGTGTCGAGTTATGTGCGTCCCTACTCGGGGCGGGCACTCAGTCTTCGTCTGGAGTGGCTCACCTGTTTTCGTTGTCATCATCCTCGTTGCCTTATTCTCATTGCCGGAGATTTCAGTGCCCTTCGCCGTCAGTAGGGTTACTCTGTGTTCCATGAACGTGGGCGTTTCCCCCGCGATACGCTGACGCAGAATCTCTTGCTCAATGACGTATCCATGCCTTCACGACGAAGCATCCACCCACGCATGCCACTGCAATCACCGGACCTGGCCTGGCGGCTGAAGATGACATTAAAGGTCGAAAGGCTCCTGCATTTGGCAAAAACATGAATGGGGCAGACACCACAGCTGATCACGTGTCACAGCTCGGAATCATGAACCAGACTGCTGGGGGAGTGATCACGATCCTATTCGGCTCTGCCTCGCTCTTCACGTACTACACCGCCTCCGTCGCCAGTTCAGGGTGATTCAATGGAACGCGTTTCGCGCCTTGTTAGCATGGGAGGTGCTCGACATTGTTCGCGACCCGATCCAAATGCTGCAAGCCGTGGTCGACAAAGCCACTTTATCATTATTGGTTGATGAATCTCGTCCAGCACTCGATCTTCGGCTTCTTCAGCTTTGGCCACATCGTCGCCAGGCAGAGGTTCACGCCAGCCGACACCGGGAATCCATGGAGGCACCGCTCCGCTACCGTCAGCTGACAACGGGCGCGAGACGTCACGAACGTCGCCTTCCGTGCCAACGGTGGTTGGCGTAGCGCTCTGCATTGGGTTGAAGCACGAGTACATCCTGCATCTGGAGAACTTTCCGAGCAACGGAAGGGAGTATACGCTCCACTGAGCCGGCTTCCATTGCGTGCTTTGCGTCGAGAAACGCCACAGAAGCATTTTCGTTTGACGTGGCACAGGTATTGTTAATGCAATAGCATTCCTAGGCTATGTCGGCAGCTGACGTGTCCGCAAAAAGTGGATGCAAAATGTGAAAGCTAAATGTGCCGCATGATATGATGCCATCAGTTGGTGTATAGTAGTCATGATTGAATGTGTATGACAAGTGGAATATAGATAGGGTGTCAGATCGTTGTCATGGTCATGTGAGTCAATCTAATTGAGCCATGAGTCCGAAGTCATGAGTCGTGACCGGGATCATAATCAATGTAGTCATGACCAGTCACTGCCTGAGGAAGGAATTGAGTTGCGGTCGCCGAAGTCATGGTTTATTATAATAAGTCATGGACACAAAATGGGTCACAAAAAGGGCTGAGTCATGGTCACAAGTGCTTAGTTATTGGTCACGAAGTCGTCACAAAAATGCCGAGTCATGAATCACAAAAAATCAATCAGTCATGGGTCACAGAATGGGTATAAAAAGTGCGGAGTCATGGGTCACGGAATGGGTCATAAGAATGTCCTGACTCATGGGTCACTAGGAAGTGCTTAGTCACAGGTCACCAAATGGTTCATAAAAAGTGCGGAGTCATGGGTCAAAAATGGGTCACAAAAAGTATCGAGTCATGGGTCACACAATGGGCCATAAAACATAAGGCGGAGTTGGTGTCCACCGATATGTCTATGTATGAGATATACTGTGCCCTCTGCTTTTCTGAAAAACGTTTCCTTTCCTCAAATGATGTTTCCCATTTCTCCAAATAAGCAGACTTAAGTGCCCTCAGAATTTTTTCCGAGCTGTGACACGTGGTCAGCTGTGGTGTCTGCCCCATTCATGTTTTCGCCAAATGCAGGAGCACTTCAACCTTTAATGTCATCTCCAGGATTCTGCCTTCGCTCAGTGGCTGCATTTATCACTGAAATAGATCAAGCAAAACTGAAGACTGCGCTGGTCCTGACGTCATGACATAAGGAAAGCTTAAAAATCTAGATGAAGCTACCCTCGAAGCTATCCTGGGTTTATTAAACACAGCCTGGCAGTCAGGAGAGGTACCCGAGCAATGGGTGCAAGCAGGTATCATCGCCTGCCAAAAGCCCGGAAAGCCTGAGAGCATATCCACTCTTCGCCCAATTCCTCTCACGTCTACTGTGTGGAAATTATTAGAACGTATGTTAGCGAACTGTCTGCTGTGGTGGCTAGACGTACATCACTGGTACCATTCGTCACAGACAGACTCTCGGCCTCACCTTGGTGCAGATTGAGGATGACCTAAAACATTTATCCTCTATGATTCTGATCGGTTGCCGGTCGTCCCGTATCCGGATAGTTCTGGGCATCGATGTGCGCAAGGCATATGGCCATATCAGTCATGCTGCTCTCATTGAGCTGCTGCAGTGGATCCGCTTACCCGCTAACATCTGCACCTTTCTTCACACCTTTCTTACATCTCGAGAATTTACCATCCGCATCAACAAAGAAAATGTGGGGTCCTTTCGGCCACATCGTGGTGTACCACAAGGGTCAGTGCTAGCTCCAATATTTTTCAGCATTTGCCTCCTACCCTTGGCATCGCGCCTGGGCGTCACTGCTGACCTGCACGCACTCATTTATGCGAGGGTGACAATACTTTCAGGTCAGTTCATTCATCTCTCCAAACTCCGGCCACAAGTTTACAGCTCACACTGACAATTACAGATCAGGGGTGTTCATTTGTAGGGCTCAAGTTGTCGCCCAGAAGACGGTTATACTTGATATCGCGAACGCAGGCGGCCGCCGTGCGTTTAGCAGCACCCCTATCAGCCTTTATCTGAACAGAAATGGAATTCCATTCGTCACCTCACTACGAGTCCTCGGCCCTGACCTGCATGCTTCCTGCTCTGCAAGCCCCTGGCTTCGCGCAGCATGCTATAAGGCGTCCCAAATGCTGCGTCTCATGCGGCGTATTTCACAGAAGTCAGGTGGTGCCACGTCCACCATCGCCCGCCTCCTCATACGTTCGGTGCTACAGCCATGATTGCTTTCCAAGCTCAATTGCAGCACATGACACGCGCAGAGTGGGATTGATTGGAATCGATAAATCGAGCAGCAATGCGTATTCCGGGCCTCCCACAAATTGCCCCAACTCACGCCCTCCAGGCAAAGAGTACCCGGGTTCGAACCCGATCGCGGCGGCCGTGTTTTGCTGGAGGCGAAACGCGAAGGCTCCCCCCTTGTGCTGTGCGATGTCAGTGCACATTGAAGATCCCCAGGTGGTCGAAATTATTCCGAAGCCCTCCACTACGGCACCTCTTCTTTTCTTCTTTCAGTCCCTCCTTTACTCCTTCTCTTATGGCGCGATTCAGGTATGCGCCGAGATGTGAGACAGATACTGCGCCATTTCCTTTCCCCAACAACTAATTTTCAATTTTAGGCCGAGTCGAAAATAAACACGCTTGACGAACTGATTCACCAGCTTCGCCAAGCATGGTGCACAAAATGCCGCCGTGTTGCTGCAGTCGCCGCTCTCACAAGGTATATGAAAGATGGCTCTGCTGCCTGTCGTTCCCTGCCGGCACGACCACCGTGGCTTTACCTGCAAGTTACAGACAATCGGCCTATGACTGGCATACACTCACGACCCGTTGCCCACCTGAGTGAGTCTAGTGTGGGAGCGGATGGCTTCTCGTCTACGATTGAAACCTCACTATGACAACACGTGGCGTATGTCGACGCTAGTGTGTGTGAAGATCGCGTGACTACGGCTATGGCTTCCCCAGCATTATTACCACCAATCCCGACATGCTCATACGCTTACTCCCCTGCCTGGCCATCGACGCAGCAGAGCTGTTGGTCATTCGGGACGCGTTAAGCATTATCTGTCCACTGTTGTCATCTACAAGGCCCTTGATATCCTCGCAGACTCCCCAGGCGCCGTCCGTAGTCTGTGGCGTGTTCTGAACACCGATTTATTGGCACAGCTAATTGAGGACATAATTGAAAAATTCGCCCTCAAAGTATCTGTACGATGGCTTCTTCAAGTCGCGAGTTAGTACCTTCACGTCCCCTTCAAGCGGCCCCAACCTCTCTGGAGACAATACTCCTTCAAGAAAAGAAAATCTCTGGCGCGCCACGCGAGCACTTCTCCTACCGTATGGCACCAACCTCCACCTCCCTAGCGGCCTTGCACGCTGGAAAGAGGTCTTGCTTCGAAAGGTATGCTTCCGTGTCGTCCTCACCCCAGCAATAACCTGGTTGTGGCCGGAACAGTATCATTCCCCTTTCGGTGACTCCTGCCTCGATCCTGTCTCGCTCTTGTGTGCGAGACGAACACTAAACACTTCCTTTGGATCTGCCCCTCTTTGCGCGCTATCCGGCTGAAGCATCTGCTCCGGTGCGGACAGCCCCTAGGACGTCCGCCAGATGGAGAAGAATGGATTTTTGGGCCACACCACCGAATGTTACCGGACTTTGTTCAAGAATCCATTGTGTACCTATATTTGTAAATAATACTTTATGCCAGCAGGCACACTGTCCCAATAAAAAAATTGGCTGTGGTTTAGCTCTTGTTACACCTGGTAGGTAAAGAGAGCTAGAGGCCATGACTGCGCCTAGGCTTCGCTGTGGTTAAGCGATGTATTGCTACTGATGATTTACTTGGCTAATCTCTGTCCATGCTTGGATAAGGACACATACATGGTTAAGTAATGGTTGCAACTTTATTTATCCCAATGAATATGCTTAGGTGGTCAGTAAAGAAGTGACACTTTGTTTCCAAACCGTTGATTGCGTAGTTTAATTGACTCGGCGAAGGTTCGCTGAAGGACCAATTCTACGTTGGTCCTCCATTGAGTGGTGGTGCTAGGTTGCATCTTGTTCATCTCCAGTTTAAATCGTTCTTCAGCAGCTTGAAGAAACACAGGGTCTCTCTTGGGATCTTTGTTGAAATCACCAGTCATGACTACCAGCTAGGCATCCCGACTAGACTAGGCATCCCGGTAGTCACAACGTTCACAGCAGTTTCGTCGGTGGCCTGTGGAGATTGGTGGGGCCAAAAGCCGCGGCCCGTTTCTGCGAAGGCAGCAGCGCCCCCGCATAAGGTTCCCGTCGCCGCTGAATGGGACGATTAGCTAAGGGCACGGGATAATTGAAGGGCTTTACCCACGATGTCTCCCCACCTCCGTCTGGAGACGCCAGTTCGTGTACCCTCATGTGGTTGTTCGCCCTCTGCTGCTGGCTGCGAGCGACGCCGGTAGACGAGACGCTGACGCGACGCCAAACGAACGCTGCGGCTCGCCTCCCGCTACGCCGAACCGTATGTATATACACATTGCGACAGCCCCTTTCCCTCTACTACGCATACGTGCAATTGGCGAGGCGAGCGGCGTGTGCTCCACGACGAGAGGCGCCTGTCCTGTCTTTCTTGCTGTGTGTTGTCCGATTTGGCGCCAGTTTTTTCTTTTGATACGCACCGACTGGCCCCACAACATGTTCTACTCAATATAGGCTGGTAGCGGGGAGCGAGACAAGGCATCGGCGTCCTGCCAGATATATTTCACCAGCATCCAATTACAAGCAAGAACTGAAGAATTGCAACATAGGAGCCCTGGGCCCAGCTCATTTTAATGCGGACAATGAACTTTTGAGATGAGGCGCTGTAATCGTCTAAGACAATATCGAACAAAGTAGAATGAACTTTACGTGGCTAGAAGCACTCAGGGTAAATCAAGTAACATCGCTCGTCGGAAACAGTGACACCGTCACACCGTCACACCGGGCCCAGTGGTTACTGCGTCGGCGCATGTGCGCATACTCCAGCTCTCCGACTGTGGCGCACTGATGCAGCGGGGCGTATAAAAGCTGAACTCCTGACCCTGGACGAAGCATTGCTGAGGGCGATTCAGGCACGAACGCATCGGCCCGACGCTCATCCTACTTTTCGTATTACAGGTCTGTAATACTCTTTACTTGTACATACATTTGGTAGTTTGTGCCTGGGTCGTCCTAAAGCAATGAGTGATGATGAAGGGTCCGGTACCGCGTCTAACACGAAAGAAGAGAGAGAAAAGCTATTCGACAAGGCTCCAACTACTGTGAAAGAAGTTGGAAGTTTTCTAGTGAAGCTTAACAGCAAGTTGGAAGCCTTGGGAAGTAACCTGAACCATGAGCTTGGCACCCTGCGGGGATCAGTCGAATTTATGAATGAAAGTTTTGAAGAATTTAAGAAAGAACTGGCCGAGGCTCGTCGGGAGATAAGCGAGCTTAAGGAAGAGCAGAAGTATCTAAAGCATGAAAACAGTGAACTTTCGAAACAGCTGCAGCGTACTAGAGCAGAGCTAACTGAACTTCAGCAGTACAGTCGCAGAAATAACCTTGAGTTAAAAGGCATCCCTACTACTGACAGCGAGTCACTGACAGGCATTGTCTCCGCTCTTGCCACGAAGGTGGGAGCGGAAATAACGGTGAACGATATGGACCTCGTGCATCGAGTGCCAACAAAAGACAGGAACAAATCGAATATCATCGTTAAGTTCAGGTCAAGTGATGCCCGTGATAAACTGCTCGAATCGGCAAAAAAAAAACTCGCTTAATCACATCGGACCTTGGCATTTCTGGATCAACATCCGTGTTCGTAAACGAACACCTTTGCCCAGAGTATAAAGTGTTGCTTGCTAGGGCTATAGCGGCGAAGAAACTTCACAACTGGAAGTATGCAAGAGTGGCAGATCGGGCTAGTTGGTAATTTTCCATAATGCGATACAGCGCGAATAAAGACGGGGACGAAGCGAGACAAGACACCACAGCGCTGACTTCAACTGAATTTTTATTGCGGAAAGGGGATATTTATACAGGAAATGGAAGGGAACGCATGATGCCGCTACTGCTGGAATTGATACGCGGGATAAGATATTTAAAGGCGAAAAGAAGAGGCTGCAACAGCGCACAAGGATGACTGCTAATAACAAACAACAACGCAGTGCAAGTCAATGATGAACGATAAGACAAGGCACCGGCATTTTGCAACAAAAACACAAAAACAAGAGCCAAAGGGTCTTAAACCGCAGTACAAGGCGAGGAATGAAACTAGGGAGCAAAAAGCAGGGCACTAACAATTTGCTAGGGAAAAATAAAGCAAAAAAAAAAGGGTAAAAAAGATCTAAAACCGTGCGAGAGAGACTAAAATTGCAGGGCCAAAAGGGCAAATAAGAGGCTGCTCATGACATGGTGGCAAACGCACCTGAAAACTACTAAGAGCCAAAAGGTTCTAAAATCGCTGAAAATCAAAACCGAATGAAGAGATCACCGAGATGACATCTGGCTCAAATAATCTACTTCTCGTTTCGTCAGGGCGATCGAGGGAGAGCTGACACAGTCCTCTCCTAGTTTCAAGATGTGCAATGCCTCCATGATTTCGCGAGTGCTTTGATGGGCATTTTTATCTAGAACAGTGCAATCTTGAAACAACGGCTTGCAAGGGCGAGACGGACACTTCAAGCAATGCACTCCCAGGTTCCTCTTTGCTGTGTTGCTGACGTCATTAGAGTGCTCCATCAATCGCTCATTAAGGCACCGACCAGTTTGGCCTATGTAAGCCCTGCCACAACTCAAAGGAATTTTATACACGACACCGACTTTGCAGGATACAAACGGTGAACGGTGTTTGACCGGGCAGGCTGGTTTACGCTCTGCAGGGGCGTTTACTCTGTGGCAGAGCTTGGAGAGCTTGTCGGGAGCCGAAAACACCACTCTAACATCAGCCCGCTGGCCTATTCTCTTCAACCGGTGAGACACCGCGTGCAGGTAAGGAATCACAACAACCTTGTTGTGCTTGTCTGGAACCGCAACTTCGCGTATTCCTCCCTTAAGCTTCTTCAGGAGGCCTTCTGCTACCGAGATGAGAAGTGTCTTAGGGTAGCCTGCTCTTTCCAGCCTAGAAGACTGTTTGTTAAAGCTGTCACCCATAGAGTGCAGACAAGATTTCTTTAGAGCATTAGTAAAACACAGGTTCGCGATGCCGCGCTTAACAATCTTAGAGTGGGCAGAACTATAAGGAAGCAGGGACTTGCCCCCTCTCGGCTCATACCGCCAGCATAAGTGTCTTTCTGCTAGAGAAAGCCTTAAATCAAGGAAGCGTAGTGACCCACTCTCAGGTGTCTCATGTGTCAACATGAGAGGTGACAAGCACTGCTCAAAGGAGGAGAGAACACGAGAAACAGTACATGGAAAGGAGCAAACATTGTCAGCAAGTAATACTAAGTAATCGTCTACAAATCTAAAAACTTTTGTGACAACTGAAGGGAGTCGTTCAGCGAGCAGTCGGTCATAATGGGCAAGGTAGATGTCACTGAGGATGGGAGCAATGCATGAGCCAATGCACACACCGCTTTTCTGAATGTAACTGCTCTCGCCCCATTTAACAAAAGTGGAATTAAGATAGACCGTCAACAATTCTAAGAAGCCACCTACCGACATACCGGAAGAATTTTGAAATGCAACCGAGCCGAACGCATCGATGCTACTTTCAACACAAGACAAAAGCTTGTCATGTGGCAAAGAATAATAAAGATCTTTAATGTCAATCGAGAATGGCATGAGAGCTCTGCGGTTAGATTTCAGGAAGTCAAGAACTTTACTCGAGTCCTTCAGAAGGAAGGGATCGTCAAGTGTCAGAACCTTGAGCCTAGACTGAAGGAATTGCCCCAAAGCTTTCTGCCAAGTGCCATTCTCAGTGACAATTACCCTCAATGGGCAGTCTGCTTTATGCGTCTTCGCTGTGAAGAATATGTCCAGACTGCCAGTAGCATCGATGCGTTCGGCTCGGTTGCATTTCAAAATTCTTCCGGTATGTCGGTAGGTGGCTTCTTAGAATTGTTGACGGTCTATCTTAATTCCACTTTTGTTAAATGGGGCGAGAGCAGTTACATTCAGAAAAGCGGTGTGTGCATTGGCTCATGCATTGCTCCCATCCTCAGTGACATCTACCTTGCCCATTATGACCGACTGCTCGCTGAACGACTCCCTTCAGTTGTCACAAAAGTTTTTAGATTTGTAGACGATTACTTAGTATTACTTGCTGACAATGTTTGCTCCTTTCCATGTACTGTTTCTCGTGTTCTCTCCTCCTTTGAGCAGTGCTTGTCACCTCTCATGTTGACACATGAGACACCTGAGAGTGGGTCACTACGCTTCCTTGATTTAAGGCTTTCTCTAGCAGAAAGACACTTATGCTGGCGGTATGAGCCGAGAGGGGGCAAGTCCCTGCTTCCTTATAGTTCTGCCCACTCTAAGATTGTTAAGCGCGGCATCGCGAACCTGTGTTTTACTAATGCTCTAAAGAAATCTTGTCTGCACTCTATGGGTGACAGCTTTAACAAACAGTCTTCTAGGCTGGAAAGAGCAGGCTACCCTAAGACACTTCTCATCTCGGTAGCAGAAGGCCTCCTGAAGAAGCTTAAGGGAGGAATACGCGAAGTTGCGGTTCCAGACAAGCACAACAAGGTTGTTGTGATTCCTTACCTGCACGCGGTGTCTCACCGGTTGAAGAGAATAGGCCAGCGGGCTGATGTTAGAGTGGTGTTTTCGGCTCCCGACAAGCTCTCCAAGCTCTGCCACAGAGTAAACGCCCCTGCAGAGCGTAAACCAGCCTGCCCGGTCAAACACCGTTCACCGTTTGTATCCTGCAAAGTCGGTGTCGTGTATAAAATTCCTTTGAGTTGTGGCAGGGCTTACATAGGCCAAACTGGTCGGTGCCTTAATGAGCGATTGATGGAGCACTCTAATGACGTCAGCAACACAGCAAAGAGGAACCTGGGAGTGCATTGCTTGAAGTGTCCGTCTCGCCCTTGCAAGCCGTTGTTTCAAGATTGCACTGTTCTAGATAAAAATGCCCATCAAAGCACTCGCGAAATCATGGAGGCATTGCACATCTTGAAACTAGGAGAGGACTGTGTCAGCTCTCCCTCGATCGCCCTGACGAAACGAGAAGTAGATTATTTGAGCCAGATGTCATCTCGGTGATCTCTTCATTCGGTTTTGATTTTCAGCGATTTTAGAACCTTTTGGCTCTTAGTAGTTTTCAGGTGCGTTTGCCGCCATGTCATGAGCAGCCTCTTATTTGCCCTTTTGGCCCTGCAATTTTAGTCTCTCTCGCACGGTTTTAGATCTTTTTTACCCTTTTTTTTTGCTTTATTTTTCCCTAGCAAATTGTTAGTGCCCTGCTTTTTGCTCCCTAGTTTCATTCCTCGCCTTGTACTGCGGTTTAAGACCCTTTGGCTCTTGTTTTTGTGTTTTTGTTGCAAAATGCCGGTGCCTTGTCTTATCGTTCATCATTGACTTGCACTGCGTTGTTGTTTGTTATTAGCAGTCATCCTTGTGCGCTGTTGCAGCCTCTTCTTTTCGCCTTTAAATATCTTATCCCGCGTATCAATTCCAGCAGTAGCGGCATCATGCGTTCCCTTCCATTTCCTGTATAAATATCCCCTTTCCGCAATAAAAATTCAGTTGAAGTCAGCGCTGTGGTGTCTTGTCTCGCTTCGTCCCCGTCTTTATTCGCGCTGTATCGCATTATGGAAGTATGCATGGGTATCTCGTGGCCGGATTTTGGCGCGAAAAGCAGACAACTCGGACGTGATCCGAATTTCTACAGAGGCCGACCTCGGCCTTATAGTCTAGTTCATTCAAAATGCTGACTATACGAACCACTCATAAATTTCTCACGTTAAATGAATCACGCACCATACTGCATTGCAATGTAAGGAGCATAGCTAGAAATTTTGACGGCCTTTGTACGTTTCTAGCAGAGCACAGCTTTCTTTACGATGTTATAGCCATTACAGAAACCTGGCTGATGCCCGGTGAAAGCTATAACATTCCCAATTATGTATTTCTGTCCCGTCCCCGCATTTCGAACAATCGAGGAGGAGGGGTAGGTTTGTACATTAAAAAGACCCTTGTACACTGCGACTATCCGTATCTTAACGCATCCGTCAGTAGCAGTTCGGAATTTCTATTTGTTGAACTTGAGGGTGTCATGGTTGGTGTTGTTTATAGAGCCCCCCACGCAGATCGTAGTAAGTTTGTGAATGATCTTGAATCTGTTTTTATACACGTAACCGATAAGAACAAAAAAGCAATCATCGTCGGCGATACTAATATTGATACTTTAGGTGCCAACCACAGCGAATACACTGACCTGTTATTTTCATATGGATTTACGAATCTTATCTCTACTCCGACCCGAATCGCAGGTTCCAGCTCGACATGCCTCGACCATGTGATATGCAATTTCGTGCCACCTAGTTATTTGGCTGGGGCATATGATACAGCAGTGGCAGATCACTTCGCGATTGCCTTCTTATACCGCGTAGACGATAGAGATAGCCGTAGAACTTCTGACAGCACATGCGAGCTTAGGAAGAAAATTGACTATCAAAAATGCGCACTCAGGCTCTCTGAAATGAGCTTTGCAGACCTCGCCGATATGAATGCCAATGAACACTGCTGCAGCCTTGTCGATAGAATCAAAGCTGTGATAAATGATTGTAGTTTTACGCAGAAAAAAACGTACTATACACATCCAGTGTGCCCTTGGATGACAGCAGCTGTGCTAAATATGATAAAAACGCGCGACCACTGGCACACCAAAATGAAACAAAACAGAGGGAACGCATATTATAGTGCTCAGTATAAGATTCACAGAAATAAAGCTGTTGCTACCATGCATGTACAGAAGAAGCTATATTTTAGTAACCAAATAAACGCATGCGCCGGCAATTCTAAGAAACTCTGGGCTACAGTGAACTCGATAATTCAGCCTACTCCATCAAACCGAATACTTCCTGACCTGGCCCTTTCCCCAGATAAACACCTGCTATCAGATCAGTTTAACGATCATTTCTGCTCAGGAGGGTGCTGATTTACGTTTAAGTATGGGTCTCACAGACGAACCTTCTCTGCCTGAGTATCTTGAAAAGACCTTCGGTTTTATAGAAATAAGCAGTGATGAAGTAATGAGTGCACTTAATTCAATGGATGCCGCTAAGGCCACGGGTCTCGATGGTATTCCGGTTTCCATAATTAAAAACAACAGTGGCGTCCTAGCTGCCACCTTAGCATCTTTATTTAAAAAAGCGTTTCTGTCCGGCATCTATCCTGATATTTTGAAGCTCGCCAAGGTAGTCCCTATCTACAAAAGTGGGAATCCTAATGAACTCGGAAACTATAGGCCGATCTCAATCCTTAGCTGTATCAACACTCTGTTTGAAAAACTATTGGCTAAAAGAATTACGCAATTCCTGACTAAAAATGCAATTCTGTCAACGTCCCAACATGGTTTTCAGATATTTAGATCGACCACTACGGCTGTGCTTTCTATAACTGACTCAATCAATGAAGCACTCAATAATAACAATATTTCTGTTGGTGTATTCCTGGATATTAAGAAGGCATTCGACACTGTGGATCTCGATATTTTATGCAAGAAACTAGAACGATATGGGTTCAGAGGTGTATCACTCGATTTCTTTAGAAGCTATTTAACTGGTCGACGGCAGTGTGTTATTATTGACGAACACGCGTCAAGTTCGCGTTCTATTTCCGTAGGTGTTCCGCAGGGCTCAGTACTGGGGCCTATACTTTTTACACTTTACATAAACAACTTACCCGATTGCCTAATAAATACCCGTGCCATTAAGTACGCCGACGACACCTCATTGTTGGTGACCGCTAATTCCGTTGAAACAGCCAAGCATACTTTAAACTCAGAACTTCAGAGAGTCAATAAATGGTTTTTAACAAATAGACTCACTTTGAACATAGGCAAGACTAAATATATTATATTTGCATCCCCTTATAAAAAATACCAGAATACCTGCTCCGCAATAACGATAGGAGATAAAGAAATTGAAGAAGTTAAGACTATTCAGTACTTGGGTGTAACCTTAGACGCTGCATTAAACTGGAAACCGCATATCGAAAAATTGCGTAGCAAACTATCTTATGCATGTTTCGTTCTGGCCAAAGCTCGGCGACATTTCGAAATACACACACTAAAAACAATATACTTTAGCTTCTTTCAGTCCCAATTAACTTACTGTATAGAATCATGGGGGTTCACTTACATCACTGATAATAATGACTTGCACAACACCATATACGCCTTCTCGCCCTTTGTTTTTTAGACTCCAAATAATGCGGGCATTGCAGCTTCGAGATTTTCGCGTTGCACTACTCGTACTAAGAGTCCTCTCCGGCACCTCCCCCTTTCCTTTGAACACATTCCATAGAGCCCCAACTAACAGCCGTTCAGCAGCACAGGGAAGATTTCTGGTTCCTACATCTCGCAATGACTATGGCGCCGCTTCGAGTATCAAGGGGTAAAAACTTGGAATAAAATCCCCTGTGCAGTCTTTGCAACGTCCAATCCTTATATTTCACTAAAGACCTTTTTTCTGTCACAAATAATTACCTGATTTACAATGCAAATCGCTTAGTGATTGTCTCTTATTATTCTCGGTAGTGTCTATGTTGGGTTTGCAATTCATATGTCATTGAATAATCACTTCTAAGGCAACTGCGTTTATTTTGTATAAAAAATGCTGTTCCTGTCTTCATATGTTTTTCTGTCATGAGCCCTCTTGTATTTCTGTAATTTGAACCATCTTGCTTGTACGCTTTGCATTTTTCCACCATTCTTATGTGTATTATTTTGGCATGCAGTAGAAATCATTTGTCCTCACTAATCTCTTTGCTTTTATTGCATGGATCCATAACTAGCCTTTGGCTAAGGATCCAGACAGTGATGTTATGTACTGTACTGAAGAAATGATAATAAAAAAGAATTGAATTGAATTGAATTGAAATCCACGTGCAATGACCTCTGCGAAATCGAGGCCACTGCGCCGTCTCCCGCCACCAGTGAACTGCCGTCTGAACAACGCAAGGAGTTCATTTGATCGCGTTGGCTTTGATTTATATGGTTCCCTCCCGTATGCTGCTTCTGACAAATGATGGGTTGTTGCTGTCGTTGATCACCTCACGGTGTATGCTGAATTAAACCGCCGCGCTTCCTGCTGCGAGAGCCCATGATGTGGCATATCTCTTCTTGTGCGGCAGTTCATCCTTAGGCACGCTGCCCCTCGTGAGCTCCTCAACGGCAGATGCCGTTTCTGGCATCATCTGACGTCATCAAGGCTCTGGTCCGCGAGTGCAACGTCGTCCATCGGACTTGCGCTGCTTACCGCCCTCACAAACAGCCTCAATGGACGCTTTTACAACGACATGCTGGCTATGTACATCGGTTCGAACCCCACAAACAAGGACATGATTCTCTCCTATAATACGTTCACGTGCAAAACTGCTACACATTCTACAACAGGGTTTTCTTCTTTCTTCCTTCCTTACGGCCCCCTACCACTCCGACACATCTGAGTGCACCACTTTTTTTCAAGCTGCCGGGCACACCGCGGATTGCCGCCAGATCGCCCGATCGCTCAATGCAGCGACCCAATCCCTGAAAACAAAAACGCGTCACGACGAAGATGAATCTATCCAGCATTTGCCGCCCGGTTCTCTTGTCTGGCTGTGGATATCTGTTTGTACAGTGGTCCTCTCCCGGAAACTTCTCTCAAAATAACAAGGCCCCAATCGCATCTTGAAGCGACATCTCCGGCGGCCCGAGCCGCAACTCCTGTTGCCCCTGATTCCGTTCCTAAGCTTCTACAAATAAACTCCCACCTTACACATGTAATACTTGTGTCGTTAAACTACATAGTAGGTAATTTTAACGGCCTCTTAATTAATGAACATATGCCTAGAAATGCATGCAGTGACACTGTTATGATCTCCCATATTAGTATGCATGGAAGCAGTGTTCACTTACAGCATATTTTAGGCCTGATTTCATGTGCAGTTCGAGATGAAATTGCCATTTACCACAAAGCTATGCATTGCGTTGTGAGAAGCGTCGCCGAAAAGTTACTTTATTTTATAATTTCTCACTCGCAGGAGAACCTTCTCGCCATCGCTATACATCTCCATGTCCCACATGACCCTCGAGGGCAAAAGAAGCAGAGAGAACCGCATATGGCCCTTAACGACGGGTCACACACCAGATAACGATACTCTTGCCAGTATTGACAATGTGCCGAATTTGGTAAGCTTGATTCTATTTGTTTTTGTGAAGTGCGCACTTTAAACGCTAATTAAACCTTGAAAACAATTTTTCAAGTTGTACTCGAAGGCAGTGCGTCTTACTGACAAACAAACCTTCAGGAATTAACGCTGCTATGTTTTGTGCGAAATCGTGGCTTGCAAGCGTGCTTATATTCTCACTTTATTTTTGTATGTGCCGCACCGCGGTGGCCAAGTAGTTATTGCGCTTGGCTGTTGTCCCCAATGACGTGTTCGACCCAGGCTGTGGCGATCGAATTTCGATGGATGCGAAATTCTAGAGGCCCGTGTACTGTACAATGCGAGTGCACGTTAAAGAACCCCAGGTGGTTGAAATATTCCGCAGCCATCCACTACGGCGTCCCTCATAATCTGAGTTGCTATGGGACGTTAAACTCCATAAAAAGTAATTTTTTGCATGCATAGCGCAAAAAAAAGCAGACTGCACAGAACACACACGAGCGCACATGTGCTGTGTGTTCTGCGTCGTCTATGCCAGTTTTGCGATATGCGTACAAGAACTTCCAACCAAACAGCCGGACCCAAGTTTCTGCCACTAGTTTCTCTGCTTTCTCAGCGCCACGTAACGCATAGTCCCGGTGTAATCAGTCCTACTTTTTACATAAAATTGCGGTAGCTCTGCACTCAAGAGCTAATACGGGTGTGTGCCTTGCTTGTTGTAGTTCTTCTCACCCTTATATGTCTTAAACGTTCCGAAAAGAAATATAGAAGTAAAGAAGAACGTGGTTACTGAAAAAGCGATCTCAGCAGACCACATGTGCCTCCTGAGTGGGTTCAAGTGCGAGAGGTATTCTTCGAGAATGTACGGCGACTTTAGCAACACTTCCTCGAAACGGTTTGCAAACAAAGACTTGCAGAGGACGCTTTACTTGCAGGCATAAATCACCCTATTTGCTCACCACAGCCGATTAATGTGTACTGCATTCTGTTTATAGGCGGCATGTGTACTTAATTTTTATTATGTAGCGCAATATTGACAGAAATGACAAGGGCTTCAAAGATGATTGCATTGTTGCTCACGGGGACTGCTTTCGGACTTCCAGTCCTAACATTACGCGAGGGTTTGAGGAAATTTGGTTCTAAGCGCTGTTAGCTTTGGAATTACACATTGCGAACTTTTTCCTTGTGCAGTTTTTACCGGCTGCGTATTGCAGAACCGCAGCACTTTTGCGAATGAAACTTATTTGCACTCCCGCACACCAATACCGAATGTTTGGTTTCTATTTATGGAAATAAATAAAAAAATTTAAAACTATTCATCACATACTTCTACTGCGTGCCTACCTTACCTATAACTAAGCACAGTCGGTTTACATCTTTGAATGAAATGTGCAGTTTTATTTGTTTATTAACACGAAAACCTTTAGTGGCTCATCGATGTCCGTCTGTCAGCGAAACCTGTCACACTAAGACGTCCTCAATGGAATAATTGCTATAACCCATGAACAACACATCCGCCGCGGTGGCTGAGTGGTTGCGGCGCTCGGCTGCTGACCCGAAAGACGTGGGTTTGATCCCGGCGGTGGCGGCTGAATTTCGATGGAGGCGAAATTCTAGAGGCCCGTGTACTGTGCGATGGCAGTGCACGTTAGAGAACCCCAGGTGGTCGAAAATTTCCGGTGCCCTTCACTACGGCGTCTCTCATAGCCTGTGTCGCTTTGGGACGTTAAGCCCCCATAACGCGTAACCCATAAACAAAACAAAATGCGATGCCTTCAGGCGCCGTGGAAAAAAAAAACCCTACCGTCTGTAAAGTTGCATGCTTTCGCATTCCTGCACGCAAGCAGACTTAAGTGCCCTCAGAATTTTTTTATACTCAAGGAAACTGCGCAGAGCATACTTTAGGAGAATGGGTTAGAAGCCACGAAAGGAGCCGAAATCATTTGCACGAGCAGATAACAAAACGATGAACTAGGTGTACAACTTTATCTGGACCCACTACTGCTGTTAGTGCTGCCGGCCTTCTGCCTACCATCATTGACCCTGACGTCCCATCGCACTGGCAATTTAAGCGGCTGTCTCAGCGACAGACCGTTATTTGGCACGGGAGCAGCATTTGGAGCACCATGGCTCATGCAGCGCCCCTTTCCGCTTCGCAGGTGATCTTCGCGTTCTTGCTGATGCGGTGTCCGTGCCAGCTATATATACGAATGACCTTTTAACACCTCTGCTACTTTAAGTGCCTTGATTATAGTGCCTTGCTGTGAACTTTGACGCCGCGCTGCAAATCTCCACACATCCTTCTCACCCGTGTCTTTACTCGGCGTCTTTCGGAATAATCTGGGGTCTACATGAAGACGACAAAAGTCAGGTCGAGTAGTCTGACTGGAAATCGGCTGTCGGGCTCATATATCCGTTAGGGTGTGGAGCTAAGCGACCGTCGTGTGGGGCTGGGCCAGCCCGAATGCATAGGGTGGGTTGACTAGCAGCCCTCTCCGCAAATCACATCTAATCCTCTTTTCACGCTTGGGGAAAGCATTTTCTGCAGGGGAGAACAAAAGCGGGCGCCGATTTACTACTCGAGGGGTCGCGCCTCGCAGTGCGTGCCGCGAGAGTCGACTCGCTAGTATCGATTTCATGCAAACACACAGTCATCGATTTGGGTTGACCTTGCTGAACTCGACTCCCGACCCAACCCGAAACGTCGGGCCCATGTTTACGAGGCTAATGATTGGCCTCTAAGATGTCGCCATCGAAAAGAGCGCGAAAGGGTCGTTTTGCTTGCGTTTTGTTTTTCTTCGGCTTCATGCTGAAGTTGAAGTTGAAAGTTTATTAAACAGGGTGTCTGCCTCTGCTGCGGGTCGAGCTCCGTTGAGTTACGCACTGGCAATTCGGACTTTACTTTTTGTGCTGCGTTATGCTCGGTTGCGGCGCATCGCGGTGCAGAAGCCGGCGTGAAAATGGCTTCGTGCCGTTCGCGTTTCCTCGAGGAAAAAACATCGTCAGCTTGAGAAAAAAGTGAATCCAAAATACCGGCTTTAACGACATCGTTCCGACAAAAGCCACCGTCCTCTGCACGGTACGGTGCATTTATTGGTACCTAAACTAGCGCGTATACTCAAAACTTCCTGCGAGATAATCAAGAAGCTCAGTCTTGCTTAATTCACTGATCGTGGTGTGCATTTTCACACGGTATCCTTTTCATCTGATGATCTGTGTGTTCTATTCGCCATTTCTGGCGTACATAATGCGCGTATTATAACCGCTTTAATTTCTGTACCTCAGTATGGGTTTCTGCGAAGAACGTTTGCATCGACGTTCATTCTTTTGATTGCAAATACGTCTGATTTGGCGCTGAAAAGAAAACATGTTGATTTCCGTAGCGTAAACAGCTGTCTCTCTGCCGTGTGCCCCAGGGATCTAGTGTAGTAGCTTTAATGACGTTATAACATTGCCTGACGACTGTTGATACTGGATGTTAATTTTTCTTAGCGATTAGAACGTTCCTTCGACCGTCGCGAATGCGTGCAACTCTACCATGATTACAAGGACAAACGCCACGTGAGAATTCAGTCACAGAAAACATGCGTTCTAGGGCGAGCTTTGACTCATGACAGGCGAAGTCTTTATGATATGCCACATTCATTGAATAATGTTTTCAAAATAAGATTATATTCTCGGAGAATCACCAATCGTAAGAGAGGTGTTAAGGAAAAAGACTTGTGTAAGCTAGTGCAGGCATTTGTGCTCAGTAGAATAGTGTATGCGACGCCTTATTTGAAGTTGGACGCGGCGGAAAAAGGAAAGGTGGAGGCTATGATTAGGCAGGCGTATAAAGCGGCCCTTGGGTTGCCTCAAAATGCGTCTACCGAAAGGCTGCTGGGATTAGGGGTGCACAACACCCTAGAAGAACTACGGGAGGCGCACTTGGTGATGCAGCTCGGTAGGCTTTCAAAAACAAAAGCAGGAAGGGACATATTGGAAAGGATCGGCATTGGAGTTGACGTTCCAGCCGGTGACACGAAAATTCAGATGAGGCGGGAAATGCACAAGGGCTTGTACATAAAACCTTTGCCCAAGAACATGCATCCAATACATCATGAGGACCGCAGGAAGGCAAGAGCCAAAGCTCTACATGCTAAGTACGGGAAGTACAACGGGGCAGTCTATGTAGATGTCTGCACTTGCAGCCCTAGTCTCCCTTTTAGGAGTTATAAAGATACTGTGGGGAAGCGGTTCATTGAGCTGTAGTATTTTATGAATTGTCTGGGCTATCTTTAATGCATACATGGAATGGAAAGGTAGTATGCCGGTGGACTTGAAAAGTGGTTCAGTAGTGTCAGTATATTTTGAATAAGTAATTATTCTTATCGCTCTCTTCTGCAATCGGATTACAGGTTCGAGATATGTGGGGTATGTGTTACCCCACGACTCCATGCAGTAGATTAGCTGGCTTTGTATAAAAGCAAAGTAGAGTATTCGGAGTATAGAGAAATTAAAGCATTCTCGCGCTTGTAATAAAATATGGCAACCATATGCCAGCTTTGAGCAAACTTGCTTTACTTGATTCTTCCAGTGCATATCAGAATCAAGATATACGCCAAGATATTTAAAACTGCTTACTTCTTGTATTGGCTGGTTATTTAAATACAAAGCAACATTTTGGTAGTTTAATTTTTTTCCCCTAGAGCGGAACAAAGTATATTTGGTTTTCTGAATGTTAACGGAGAGGTGGTTGTTAGTAAACCAGTTAAGAACCATTTCCATCTCTTCGTTTATCTTTTTGTTGAGTTCATCGATTGTGTCTCCTATAAATATTAAAGCTGTGTCATCAGCGTACATCACTGCTTGAGAATGGTTTAGTATACACGGGAGGTCATTTACATTAAGCGAGAAAAACATTGGTCCCAGAACTGAGCCCTGTGGTACCCCAGTCAGCACGACCTGCGCCCCAGAAATCACGTTATTCATTACAACATGCTGTACGCGGTTTGTAAGGCAACTATTGAAAAAATCTAACATTTTCCCTCGGAAGCCATACTTACTGAGTTTATCAACAAGGATTGTATGATTAACCGTATCGAATGCCTTTTTAATATCTAAATACACCACTATGGCAATATTATTATTGTTGAGGGCAGTATTTATCATTTGCGATAGGACAAGGACTGCGGATGCTGTTGATCTATGCGGCGTGAAGCCATGCTGACTTGGGCATATAATATTAAACTTACCTATAAATTTATGCGTATACATAGTATTTTTTCAAAAACTGTATTGATGACACCAAGGACTGAAATTGGCCTATAATTACTCGGTTCCGACAGTTCCCCTTCTTTATGGATAGGCACGACTTTAGCTACTTTTAGTCTTGCAGGAAATATTGAACATTCTATAGAGTGCGTAAATAGGTGTAATAGGTGCATGGCTAATATATCAATATTATCTTTGATTATTTTTACTGGAATGGCGTCCAGACCCGGGGATTTGCTTACTTGAAGTGCGCTTACCACACTAACGATTTCGCCCAGCTCGAGCTCTTTCATTACAAAACTATTTATAACAGGGTTTATAAGATTGCTAGGATCAGTTATCGGGATCAGCTGCTGGGCTAAGAGAGGCCCGATATTTACAAAGTAATTGTTAAATATGTCCACCATATCCTGATCAATTACATCAGGTTGTACTTGTTGCTTAGAGGTAGGGCGAATAGCATCCTTTACGATGTTCCACATTTTCGCTGTATTTCCATTTGCTTGCTGAATAAGGAAGGAGTAATATTCCTTTTTTCTTTTTCTCATCATGGAGACTGTGGAATTCCTAAGGAGCTTAAATTGGGTTAGGTAGTATTCAGTTCTTTTATTCTGTTTCCATTTTTTATACCAGTACTCTTTTTTCTTTAGATCATCAAGAATGGATTTTGTCATCCACGGGCAAACAGGTTTCTTGTAGTTTCTTATGCATGTTTTCTCACTACATTGTGCAATTATACTTTGAAGGGCGTCAATAAAATTGTTAAATTTTGTGTCAACATTACCGTCATATGCAACAGAGAAATCTGTTTGTTCCAGTAAGTTGCGAAGTAAGCCATGATTTATTTTTTTATGATGTTTAGTGTGATTATGCTTCACACCCTCTGGAGCCTTACTTTCCAGGGCAGCAAATATTGGCAAATGGTCGGAAATTGGAACAGAGCACACACCAGCACAAACAATGTCATCCCTGCTACAAAGGACATGGTCAATCAGTGTACTTGTGGTGGTGGTAATCCGGGTAGGTTCAGCTATTAGATTATGTAAGTTGAAGGATTCCAGCAACAATGTGTAATCATTTTGTGTTTCTGATGTGGCATCAATGTTAAAGTCAGCAACAATAATATTCCTACCGTTAGGCCCACGCGATAACGAAGTAAGGGATGTTTCAAACCTTTCAGTGAAAGACCCCAGTGATGAACTTGGGGGCCGGTACACCACTCCAACTATTATGCCATATGCCAGTTTGATAAAGAGCGCTTCTATACAATCGTCTCTTACAGATGCTGTAGAAAGGGCCCGAAATGCAATGTTTTGTTTAATGAATAAGGCTACACCACCTCCTCTTGCATGCGACTCCCGTGGGAGTGACAATAATTTATAGCCGGGGATTGAAATGGTCTCATTTTTCCTCAACCAAGTTTCACTTAAAGCAATTAAATCGAAAGTAGACTTATGGCGAGAAATATATCTAGTCAATTCATTGAGGTTTTTACGTAGGCTTCGAACATTACAGTGTAGAATTGAGAATGTGTCCCCGTTTTCTATCAGTTGGTCTATTTGAGAAATAGTGTAAGGCATTTTCTGCCTTTAAAAAAAACAAAAACAAAGAACACAAAACAAGATGCTACCCTTGATTCGGTCATCTACTCTCCCTAAGTCGTCCTCTGACGCAATGTGTAGGACAGACGACTTTTCCACTTTCCTCATCAAGATTTTCCCTTGTTCCACCCAAATGAACTTCCAGCCTTTGTCTTTCTTGAGTTGACGGGCTGTGGTGA
The DNA here is from genome assembly GCA_030143305.2 of Amblyomma americanum. Taxonomy (NCBI): domain Eukaryota; kingdom Metazoa; phylum Arthropoda; class Arachnida; order Ixodida; family Ixodidae; genus Amblyomma; species Amblyomma americanum. Next base: position 48,762 of record JARKHS020034663.1, read on the forward strand.
GTATACGTTTAGTTTCCACACAGAGATACTCATTAATATACACTGGCTCCTCGCCCTCGAATCCCAGATCCCCGGAATTGATCCTTTTCTTCCTAGCAGCAGCAATCAATCTATTTCGGGCAGTCTTAGTACAAAACTTCACAATAACGTTATGTTTACCCTTATCTTTTGACCGCACATGGTGAACCACATCGATATCACCCTCCGAGACAGAGGCACCAAGGTTGAGCGCAATGTCCCCAACCGTCTTCCGCAGGTCTTCGTCTTTAACCATAGGTAGCCCCCGAATTTCAACGTTCATGCTCCTGCTATACTGCTTTAGTTCCACAATCTCCTTCCTGGCTTCTCTGAGTTCTTCGCTTAGCCGTTCGGTTTCTATTTTGCTACTGGCGTTCTGACTCTTCACCTCTTCAAGCTCTTGATGGAAGCCTTCAACATCCTTTCTGAAATACTCAAATACACTGTTTATATGGTTCATGGATTCACAGGCGTCGGCAAGTTCCTTTCTCATCTCGGCATTTGAACTCGTCACTTTTGCTACATCGCTCTTCATTTCTTTGGCAAACACATCAAGCCTTACTACCAGATCTGTAAGGACTTTTACAACTTCTTTTATACTATTAGGCTGCTTCTCTGTAATGGTTGCTGCAAAATCACCATGCTGTTCACTATTACTTCTATTCATGTTACTGTTCAGTGGCAGCAGTAAAATACTGTGCTAACAGGACCATCCAAGGCAATCAAAGGAAGACACAAGAACGTCACAACACACTTTTTGGCAGCAGCAGCGGTAGGAGCGCACAGGCTTATTCTACTGAAAAACCAAAAGGTATTCCACCAACCTGTGAATACAGAAGCACGTCGCATTAACGTCCGGCCTCCGTCGCCGCTGCTGCCACGGGAGCGGCATTTGGAACACCATGCCTCACGCAACACATCTTTCCTGGCGCTAAACTAAAATGAACCGCCACCTGGTGCTAAAACGCGAAAAAGCTTTAAGCCACTGGCAATTATTTTTTCGCAACGCAAAAAGAGTGCGCCTGAGGCACAAACTAGGACAAAAAAGCATGAACGTGATAACCATCCACTAAGGATGTTTTGAAATAAAGGACAAGAGATGGCCATGAAAAGAGCTCGTAACACTTTTTGAAGACGGTGAGAAAACTCGTCCCTTCGTTAAGTCTTGTTAATATGAACATAAAGCAGAAAAACTGAGAGTTGATCGAGTTGTACATTTTTCATTTGAGGAGAAAGCGCAAATCAGGATGCCGGAAAAAAAAAGACGACAGAAGCCTTTTTTTCATAACTAGACTATTTTATTGAAAAGATCATCACCATAGTCAGCCTGACCACGCCCACTGCAGGGCAAATTCCTCTCCCATCTCTCTCCAATTAACCCTGTACTTTGCCACCTGCGCCCACCGTATTCCCGCAAACTTCTTAATCTCATCCGCCCACCTAACCTTCTGCCGCCCCCTGCTACACTTGCCTTCTCTTGGAATCCACGAGCGCTTATCTTGTCTTCGCATTGCGTGCCCTGCCCAAGTCCATTTATTGAAAGGACGGAGGGCACATCACGGAGGGTACGGGAAGGGTACATTACAAAAATAGAGGGCGCCGACGAAAAGAAAGGATGGGATGACGTTTCGGCTTCCCCACGGGAGCCTTGTTCACAATAAACGTCATGTTCCACATCATCCCATCTACTTTCGTGATGTACCCTCGCGACCGGACGGGTTTCCGTCAGACTCTAGACTTCACCCAAGCCCATTTCTTCCTCGTGATTTTGACTCGGATGTCATTAACCCGCGTTTGTTTCCTCACCCACTCTGCCCGCTTCCGGTGTCTTAACGTTGCACCTATCATTTTTCTTTCCCTGACTCGCTGCGGTGTCCTTAACTTAAGCTGAACCCCTTTCGTTAGAGTCCACATTTCTGCCCCATAGCTGAGTACTGGCAAGACACAGCTGTTGTACTATATTGTCACGTAGTGGTGACGGCAGTCAAAGCAGCGATGTCATCTCCACATGACATCTGGTGGAGATGAGGGGTACCCTTCCATGTTCCGGACGCCCACTTCATGTCGTGAAGCCAGCCCTGAGCGCTTCGCACCCGAGGACAAGCCAGCAGCTCAGCGAGCCAGCCGACGTCTCCAGGGGGAGGAGCCTGAGTTCGGGGAACTGCCGGACCGCACAAGACAGCGAAAAGACGCGGCTACGAGCACCGCAACCTCGCCGAAGATGTCGACACCGATCATACTGAAGCAGCCGCGGGTGCCGCCAACTTTCAATGGATCCCTAGGCGAAGACCCTGAAGAATGGTTGGACCAATTTGAGCGCGTGGCGTCATTCAACAAGTGGGATGATGCGGCAAAGATTGGACACGTTTTTTTCTCATTGGATGGCTCCGCACGCACGTGGTACGAAAACTACGAGTCGTCCCTTACGATATGGGAGCTATTCAAGAGAGAACTATTGAAGGTATTCACCAGTGTGATGAGGAAAGAAAGAGCCGAACGACTCCTCGAGTCCAGGATCCAGCTTACGAATGAGCCCGTCCGCGGTTACATCGAGGAGATGAAGTGCCTATTTCGCCGCGCCGTCCCCGGGATGACCGAGGAAGAGAAAGTTCAGTTTTTAATGCGCGGCGTAAAAGAACAACTCTTTTTTCAAGCTCGTCCGCCAGCCGCCAAAAACAGTCAAGGAATGCATGCAAGAAGCCTGCACGATTGAGAAGACCCTCGATGTCCGAGCTCGGAAGTACAATCGCCCTTCCTCTGCCTGTGCAATCCGTTCGGACATGCCGGCCACCACCAGCGACAGCTTGCGAGAAGTTATCCGGCAAATCGTCCGAGAGGAGCTACGCCGATTACTGCCATCCTCCCTACAGCCACAAGCAGAGACTCTGATGGACGTGGTACGGGAAGAAGTGCAACAGGCACTTGGCACCCCGACGGCCACAGAACCCCGGGCCATGACCTACGCCGCTGCAGTAAGTACTGCTCAGCCCCAGCGACAACCCCCACGTCCTCCCCGAGATGAGCCAATCGTTCCACAACGCCGCCTCCCAGCCCCCGCCCGCCCAGCCTATGACCGACGCTCAAGCCCCAGGAAATGCGACGCCTGGAGGACTTCCGACAACCGGCCGTTGTGCTTCCATTGCGGTGAGGCCGGCCATATTCTTCGTCACTGCCCGTACCGACGTATCGGTCTTCGAGGATTTGCCGTTAACGCCCCACGACCACGCTTCGGACAACGTCCGCACGAAATCGACGAGTACCTGCGTCGAGAAGAGTACACGCCGAACCGCTTTTCGCGCTCACCATCGCCGTCAACCTCGCGCTTTGCGTCGCCACGCCGCAGCTACGCAGCCGCGGTACGAGGAAGGTCGCCCAGCCCCCGTATGGGAAACTAAAGGCAGCAACCTCTGGAGGTGAGGTTGCTCACGAGCTAAACGCCGAAGATCGTCCACCGACCACGCCCCATGAAGACGCTGCACTCGCGACGCCGCATGAAGAACCGACACTCGCTGCACCGACGCCGCACACAATGAGAACCTCGACCACGACGCAAGCTACCTTGAAATCGACGCCGCCACCCAGAGGAGCTTCGACCACACGCCCCACCCGCGACTCGCATACGCGACGAAGCCGTGACCAGACGCCGAGAGCGACATGCAATGCAAGAGCCAGGACTTCCGACTTAGAAGTGACTATCGACGGCCTGAAAGGTACCGCTCTAGTCGACACAGGAGCCGATTACTCGGTGATGAATGGAATATTCGCTGCGCAGCTCAGAAAAGTCACAACGGCTTGGGACGGCCCACAAATTCGCACCGCTGGGGGCCACCTCATTACGCCATCAGGACGATGCACAGCGCGAGTGACTGTCAAAGGACATACCTATCCTGCGGCCTTTGTTGTGCAACCGCAACGCTCCCGCGAAGTGATCTTGGGTATGGATTTCCTTAATGAGCATCAGGCGATCATCGACCTGCGATCCAAGCTGATCACGCTTTCGACGGACGAAGCCATCGCTTCGATGAAAACTCGGGAAAATCACGTTGCCCTAAGTGTCCTGGAGGAAGAAGTGAGCGTCCCACCCCGTTCAAGCGTTATCGTGACCGTAGGCGCCACGAAAGCCATAAACACTGAAGCCATCATCGAGGGGAACATGCAGTTGCTACTAGACCGAGGAATCAGCATCGCAAGAGGCATCGCACATTTCCGCAATGGCCAGGCCGAAGTACTGCTGACTAACTTCAGCGAAGAATACCGGCATATTAACAGAGGAACGACGATTGCTTTCTACGACGAAATATCTGACGTACGAGATTCCTTCGCCCTCTCCGACCCCTCCGCAGAAGAACCGCCTGACCAAGAGAACTCGCCCACTTTCGACATCTACCCAGCACCTCCACCAGATGTCACGTAGTGGTGACGGCAGTCAAAGCAGCGATGAGGACGGACGAAAGGATCTTCTAAAAGAACTGTTTATTGGGCTGACTTGCACCCAAAATGGACTGAATCACTCGGCGGCGGCGAAGCGACAAGCGTGCTCGGCGGTCGTCGAACAGAATGCCCGCCGCTGTCGGCCGTGCTCAATTTAAAGCTGATAGCGAACATTCGAGATAAAGGGCGCAAAGTTACTAGAACATTCCGGAACAACGTAGAATCAGCTTTGCCTGGCTGCGATCAATCGAGATAAATCTAGTCGCGTCTTGCGTCGCAAACAAAGCGATAAGGTGGTGTCGCGGCAGATTTGAAAAACGAACAAACACTGCAAATATTGGCGGCAATATACCTTTCTCTGGAGGGATGTTTTTGAACCGCCATTCATGAAAAACATGCAATTTTAAACATACGAAGAATGAAGAAAGCAAGAACTGCACGACGAGTTTGATTTTTGGTTTTAACAGTTTTTGGCTTTCGCTTCTTGTTTTATTCGATGTTTGATAATTCTTGGTGCGTTTGAAATAAATATTTTTCTTGTGAAAGTTGCTTGTGTAGTTAGTTTCCTTTTGTGGTTGTCCTAGTTCGCGGTTCCTCATCAAGAGGGATATCAAGGCTGAAAATTAACATCCTTACTCAGCAGAGAACGATAAATTTAAGGTTTGTCAAAAATCCCGGTTCTTTAAGGCTAAGTTCCCTTTCGCGTAACCGGTCTATGCGCATATGTTTTAAACGCTTACTTGTGACATGAACATCGCACAGAAGCTAATGCGAAAGCGGTCCTGATGAGACTAGCGAGAGGTCAGCATGGGGAAAGCCCGGGGAGTCTCGTGCGCTACGACTAAATGTGGCTGCGTCAATGCATAAGTGAAAGAGCAAAAATCAAGGAGCATCTTAACTCGGAGGGTGACATTTCACTCTTTGAGACAGGTGGGCACTCGCCTAGTTTACATTCGTGGTGAGAGTCACGAGAGGAGCAGCGGTGATTTGGACACAAGGAAGGGTAAACTGCGATTCCTGGCAAAAACCCTTCTATAAGACTCGATGGAAAATACTAGCAGAGATATAGTGCTGGTTAAACCTAGTGATACGAGCTAAAGCTCTGCTAAGCATGGTTATGCATGGTTTGCCGGCGGAATCGGTCCGGCGCGCGCCTCATCCTTAGGAAGACCGAGTGCCAGCAAAGCACATGTTATACCCCCGCTAGTCCCGTGGTACAGCAGCGGCGAGGCTCCGTGCGAGCGCAGCTGCGGCGCCTCTCCACAGCTAGTCACGTGGTATGACGCCACTTGCTACACCTCCGCTCCGTCCGCTCAAGGTAAAACGCGCACCAAACTTGACCTTGGGGGTTGTAGTGCGAATACAAGAGTCTTCGCTCTAAAATTCTTGCTGTTAAAGGCTTAGGAATTTCCCAAGCGGCGTCCATCAGAATTGAATAGCATATATGGCTGAACTTCTAAAATTGATCCTAGCTGTCTTTAGAGCTATGAAGTCAAGACAGGGTCTGCTGCGGCATTTAGACGGGACGCAGCGCGCCTCATATTTATAACATGTAATGAAAACGGCGCGAGGAATGTGGACAAAAGTTGAACACACAGGACAGGACCAGCGCCTGTGTTCTACTTTTGTCCTCGTTCGTCGCGCCGCTTTCATTGCATCTTCAAGCATGAGCCAACCAGTCCAAACAAGAGTTTACTTTTACAACATGTTCCTCCACTTTGGTCTGCTTCTTTCTTTCGGTTGTTCCCAGTACTGACGAAGCTTTGTTGTGTTCTTCAGGTACCGCACTGTGTTCACGCGTCTCATGATGCAAAGCTGCACTTCAAGCGTGAGCCAACCAGTCCAAACAAGAGTTTACTTTTACAACATGTTCCTCCACTTTGGTCTGCTTCTTTCTTTAGGTTGTTCCCAGTACTGACGAAGCTTTGTTGTGTTCTTCAGCTACCGCACTGTGTTCACGCGTCTCCTGATGCAAACCTGCACTTCAGCGCAGCAACTTCCAAGCGAGGCTGGAATAATCACCTGAAAAAAGCCAGCTCTTGTAGGAGCACAAAGACGATGGAAAAAGCAGATTGCTTTATGGCCTGAAACAAGGGTAATACGGCGAGATGTGCAGTATATTTTCCACAAATAAGCCCAGCATGACGCGGGTAAAAGGTCTTAAGAAGAAATGGATTCCGAGAGGTTCAATGCACATTAACGGGTTCCAGAAGAAAATCTCGGTTTTTGAGGCCTCGCATCGATTTGAAATGAGAAAATCGAGAGGTTACATGTAGTATGCCGGCATCTATACATTCACACTGACGCCTGCACACTGAAGTGGCTGCAAAAGGTTGATGGTGTCAGAGGTGAAATGTATTATAAATATTATAATTGGTTCTTGGGGAAAGGAAACGGCGCAGTATCTGTCTCAAATATCGTTGGACACTCGAACCGCGCCGTAAGGGAAGGGATAAAGGAGGGAGTGAAAGAAGAAAGGAAGAAGGAGGTGTCGTAGTGGAGGGCTCCGGAATAATACCTGGGGATCGTTAACGTGCACTGACATCCCACAGCACACGGGCGCCTTAACGTTTTTCCTCCATAAAAACGCAGCCGCCGCGGTCGGGTTCGAACCCGGAAACTCCGGATCAGTAGTCGAGCGCCCCAACCAGAGGTCAAAGGTAAAGAATTTCTTTGGTGGACGCTAGGCATTCACGCCTCGCTTTTGGGCTCCTCGGGCCAGTCTTTTGTTATTTTCATTACCGCTGGAATTTATCACATTCCAAGTAGTTGTGCGCTAAGCGCTAACACAGAGGTGAAAGAAATGAAAAATGAAAATTGTGTTTTTTTGGAAAGGAAGTGACATAGTAACTGTCTCACATATCTCGGTGGACAGACTAACCACACCATAAGGGAAGAGAGAAAGGAAGGATTCAAAGCTTAAAGGAAGAAAGAGGTGCCGTTGTGGAGGTCGTCGGAATGATTTCGACCACATGGGAATTTTAACGTGCACTGATATTGCACAGCACACACGGGCCCCTCATGCCGGGCCACACAAAAGCTGTCCTCGCCTTGGATCTCTCCAAGGCCTTTCATCGCCTAGACCATAAAGCCATCATGGCGGCGCTCTCCCCCTTGAACATAGGTGAACGCATGTACACCTATATTCAAGCATTCCTTACTAACCGCACGGCCGAAATTCACTTTGGTCCCCACACATCCCGCCCATACACCCTTAGTGGGGTTGGCACCCCCCAGGGATCTGTCCTCTCCCCTTTCCTCTTCAATGTCACACTCATCCCCCTAGCCCGCAAACTACTAACTATCCCTCACCTTCGGCATACACTCTATGCTGATGATATCACTCTATGGACCACCCATGGCAGTGATGGAGACATAGAGAATACTCTGCAGTCGGCAGCTACCCTCACCCAAACACATGCGCGGAGTATCGGACTCTCATGCTCTCCGGAGAAGTCGGAGCTCCTCATACTCCGCCCCACAACCCGAAACTGCCCCACAGCCCCCATAACCGTGAAACTGGAACACCGGTACATCCCGGAGGTACACACTCTCCGGGTACTGGGCCTCCACATCCAGAACAACGGGAAAAACACTCTCACCATCCAAAACTCAAGCAGATGGCGGTGTCGATATCCCACCTAATCCGCCGAGTTTCTGGACACCACCGGGGCATGAAGGAGCATGACCTATGTCGTCTCATTCATGCCTTCGTCCTCAGCCGCTTTCTCTTCACGCTCCCCTACCTGAAACTCCAGGCCACAGAAATCTCCACCCTGGATGCCATGATCCGAACAGCATTTAAGACAGCACTACACCTACCCCTAAATACCTCAACCGAAAAACTCCTCCAGCTAGGCCTACACAACACGATAGGTGAGCTTATCGAGGCCCACCGACAGACACAATACATACGTCTCGCGAGAACCACCACCGGCAGACACATCCTACACACCCTCGGCATCAGGATACCAGCCACGGATCCCACACAGCTCCCGGTCCCCCACCACATTCACCGCGAACTACTTATTAAACCTCTCCCTAAAAACATGCACCCCACCTACCACGAACCCCGCCGCAGAGCTCGCGCACGGGCGCTCCACAAAAACTATGGCATGGAACCGGATGCCGTTTGGGTGGATGCCGCATGCACAGGCGAGGACGCGGTTGTAGCCATCACGAACCCCTCCCTACAACCGATTGCTACCCTTCACATATCCCCCACTGCCACTTCGGAGGAGGCTGAAGAGGCCGCTATTGCCCTAGCCATCACGCGCACGGAGGCCCGGTATATACTATCGGACTCTAAAACTGCCATACTAAATTTCGCCCGCGGGAGAGTTCACGTCCCTGCATTTCGCATATTGAACTCCCTCGCCGCACACCCGCCCCGCCACATGGAGCTCATATGGGTGCCTGCCCACTCCGGGAATCCCGGAAACGAGGCTGCCAACGCTTTAGCCCGAGGTTCTCTCAACCGGGCACCGGCGGCCTCCGATCTGGGGTTCTCACGGGAGCGCATGCATTCCTTCAGTGAACTGACGCAGGCCTGCAAAGCCGAGCGTCGGCTGTACCCCCCACCCCATCCCTCCCTCGACAATTATCATCAGACACTTTGGAGGCGGCTCCAAACACGCACCTTACCCTCCCCTTATATACGCTCGCGCTATCACCAAGTCCACACAAACCCCTCCTGTACCCTCTGCCACCACCCCAAAGCCACTCTCGATCATATCCTTTTCCTCTGCCCGGCGGATCCTCCCCCGCGGGGCCTGGAGCACCTTACCACTTGGGAGGCTTGGGAGACCCTACTGCGCTCCGAGGACCCGGCCAAGCAAGCCATCGCCACAGGCCGGGCTGCCAGCGTCATGAGCCTCCGGGACATGAACGTTTGAGTGCAGTGGGGCCGTGCGGGGGCCCAAGGACCTGTGCGTCCTAAACTCCCCTGTATGTAATAAAGTTTACACCACCACCGGGCGCCTTTTGAATTTCGCCACCATCGTACCGCGGCCGCCGCGGTCGGGTTCTTACTCTGGTACTCCGGCTCAGTAGACGAGCGCCTTAACCACTGAGCCACCGCGGCGGGTTGGTGAAGGACGGCTGAGCTGAATTAAGAAAGGGATAGCATATACAATGCTGCTCCTTTCAGTTTGGTGTGACAATGCAGTGCATACTAAGGCCTGTTTTTACGTAATTTTCCCCTTTTTCGTTCTTCCTGTCAAGTATTATTCAGAGTTTATAGTTACATACGCATTAAGGGACCACAACATAAGCGGCGCTGCCTCCCTTACTATGAGGTCCCGTCTTTATAAACCGAAGCACGTGACTGGTACCAACGACGAAGACTATTCATTCTACCAGCCTTGTGAACAAAATAACGCCACTTTCGACGTTCCGCCAGCACTGGTGAGTAAAGACGGTTTACATAAAATCCAAGGCAGATGAAAGGAAATGGTTAGATTTTTGTTTTCTTTCACTTCTTCGTGGGTAATTGCGAACGCTGTGTTTTCGTGGGTTTTTATTTTACCATGTGCGCCCAGCCACCAGCATATCCGTTTATTGTGGGGCCGCTGTTTATAAAAGTGAAAACTTGGACATCGAAATGCAAGGTGAGAAAGTAATCGTTGTCATTATCGTAAGCATAGCTACGTTCATTGCACGACAGTTGCCTCTCCCTAGTGAATTTCGGTTAACCATCAGCGGCGGCAGGTACAGTAGCTAAAGTGCAGAACAAACAGAATTTCCCCAACCCGAGAAAGAATTAACCAAGGACGAAGAAATTAACACATCAAAGAAGAATACAAACATACACATTTCCGGCTACGCGCCTGCTATCTCGAAGTTTACAGGCCAAATTATCGGTACTGTGGGAAAATTGCCGATCGCTACCACATGCGATTGGTCTGCCTGAAAAATGATGTCCTATCCCCCATTACATTCCCAGATCCTAACCTGGGGGAGGCTGCCCTGCTCAAAAGAAATCCTAAGGGCCAGATATCGCTCGTAAAGAGGGCCACCGTAGTTGCTTGAACGAATGAAATCCTAAATTAGCGACTGCATCCGTGGGGTTCATATACCCTTTGGTCAATAAGCTTTAAGCATTGAACACAAATTTTTTATAGCACAGGAGTATGCTGTACTTGAAAAATGCGAAAGCATTTGCGTTTTAACGTCAGCAACTTTTAAAGAGCGTTAGCTCTTACTACTCGCATTCGAATGTTTCTTGTCCGCCCGAGATTTCAAGATGGCGGCCTGTCATGTGCTCAAATTGCTACAGCGTCGTGCAAAATCTAACCGCTCAATCACGTGACCACGCGCGCGCAGTCGTCGAGCTGACACGGCGGCAGGTCTATTCCCTATGCTGGCGTTCCGCTATATATGTAATCTAAGAAAAGAACGAGTTCATTTTATTTTTCTATTATTTCCTCTACTACTGCCCCAAGCCCGCCAGTAATTCAGTGCTTATTCCCATCACCTGCTACAAACAGTCTCCAAATACTGTAAAAATCTACCCTCATAGAAAAAGCGTTCATTTTGTGGCTGTCGTGTGAGACAATAATTTGCCTTCGAAAGTAAACGTCCGACAAAATAGAGGAATGATTTGATTGTCCCAGACACCACTCGCTCTCTCCAGGTCAAGACAAGTCTGAGGAGGAGGAGGAAAAACATTTATTCAGAGCACAAAAACTGGGTGGGTTCAGTACGAGAACCCATTGGTCGCCATCATAATCCGGCCCCTCTCAACCAGCAATTTCTGGTCGAGTGGGCTGTGGCTATGAAGGGTTGCCTCCCAGCTCTCATGAGTCGGATCGGGATTGCTGTCCAAGTCTGGGTTTTCGTGACATTCCCAAACCGCTTGAAAGAGTGTGCCAACTGCTCCACAGAAGAGGCAGGACGAATTGTAGGTTTCTGGGTACCATTTACTCATTAGGTAAGGATTGGGCAGAGTATTAGTTTGTAGTCGCCTGATTATGTGCTCTTCATATTTACTTAGGGTTTTGTGAGGAAGAGGATATTCCCTTCTTGTGATCTTATAGTACTCCGTAATTTCTGCGTAGCTTAGTAAGGGTGAGGGGTTGTCAACTATGTCAGAGAGAGGCTGCGTGCCAGATGCTCGGAGGAGGAGAGCTCGAGCAGCTGTGTTGGCCGCCTCATTGCCCGTCGTTGAGAGGTGCCCTGGCGTCCAGAAGATCTGGATGTTGGAAGGATTAGACCTTTCCAAAATTTCCCAACACGGAGCGCCAACGCGGCCTCTGAGGTAATTGCGTACCGCTGCTTGTGAGTCGGACATAACCGTTGCCTCGCTGTTCTTTGATATCGCTAGTGCGATAGCTGCTTCTTCAGCCGATGTGGTATCCACCGCTTGGATAAGGCTGCTTGCAATGATATCTCCCCGGGGTGAAACTGCTGCAACTGCCGCGACTCCGTTAGCGGGTCCAGCCGCATCGACGTAGATCGTGTCCTTGTTTCCATCCCAGCGCTTAGAGAGGTGTCTAGCTCTGGCTAGTCTCCGTCCTCTGTTATATTCCTCATCCATGCGTTTTGGTATGGGGTGAGTCGTAATGTGTGATCTCATCTGCATGGGCATGTCGATCTTGTCAGCGACTTCCCGGGGTGGACTGATTCTCAGCTTCTGTAATATTTTCCTGCCAGGCTTAGATGTTGAGAGCCTGACAATTTGATTTACACGGTGGGCCTCTATTAGTTCGTCGATGGTGTTATGGATCCCCAGCTGTAGTAAGCGCTTAGTGGATGTGCATAAAGGGAGTCCCAGCGCCGTCTTAACTGCCTTTCGAATAATAACATCTAGTTGGTCTTTTTCCTTTTTGCTAAGCCGTAAGTACGGGGTGGCGTATGTTAGTTTAGAGAGAATGAAAGCCTGAACTAATCTTAGGGCCTCCTTCTCTCTTAGCCCATTTCTTTTCTTGATTACCCGGCGTAGCATTCTAGAGACTTGTTCGGAATAGGCTTGGAGCTGTCTGATTGTAGTGGTGTTAGTGTTGCCGCTGGGTATGATGGCTCCCAGGATCTTGATCTCTTTCTTGATCGGAATGCTCATACCCTGGACCGTAATGGCGACAGAGGGAGTGGACGGCAAAAGCCCCGTATTCTGCCTCTTGCCACGGTCGATCAGGAGTAACTCTGATTTCTCGGGAGAGCACGTTAACCCATACCTCGCCGCATGCTGGCACACGACATTCGCTGCTTCCTGAAGCCGGCCTTGAATTTCCCCTTCATTACCGCTGCAACACCAGATCGTAATGTCGTCGGCGTATATAGCGTGCTCAATGCCTTGGATGCGGTCTAGCTTCTCTGGTAGCCCACGCATGGCCAGGTTGAAGAGAAGCGGAGACAAGACCGCTCCCTGCGGAGTGCCCTTGGAACCTAGATTGAACGGAGAGGAGGTCCGATCACCAATACTTATTGACGCTTTTCTATTGGAGAGAAAGTCCCTCACGTAATTATATGTGCGGTCACCACAGTTGACGCTGTTAAGCTCATCCAGTATTCCCTGGTGGTTGACATTGTCAAATGCCCCTTTTAAATCGAGCGCAAGGATGGCCTTGACCTGACATCTACCGGGGTTGTCCAGAATATCCTCTCTGATACGGAGGAGAATATCCTGTGTAGACAGCTTTTCTCTAAACCCGTACAGCGTGTCAGGGAGGATATCAGTCTTCCTCAGGAGTCGCTTCAGTCGGGCGTTCACGACCCTCTCGAGCAGTTTACCCAGACACGACGTCAGGGAGATCGGTCGTAAATGATCAATATCGCATGGCTTATTGGGCTTGGGAATAAATCGCACTAAAGCCAATTTCCAGGAGTCGGGGATCTGGCCCTTGTGCCAGCACTGCGTGTTGAAGTATTTCACTAATTTTCTTAAAGAGATGTCATCCATATTAAAGAGCATCTTGGTGTTTATCTGGTCCGGTCCAGGAGCGGTGTTCTTGCGCATGACGTCAAGCTCCGCCCTCAGTTCCTCAACCGTTACGTCTTGGTCCATCTCTTCATTGGGTGCACCGGTGTACGCAGGGAGAGGGTACGAGGATCCCAGATCGAGGAATTTCCGTGCAAGTTCTGCAATGAGGGCTTCGTTGTCCCCTTTATAGCTGTGCAAGGCGTTACAGAGCGTGTCTGTTTGCTCTTTCCGGTTTGAGTTCGGCTCGATAAGGGATCTGAGGAGTCCCCATGCTTTAGCCGTGCCCATTTTACCGTTGAGCTCATCACACAGCTTGAGCCAGTTTTGGTTAGCGAGGTTATGTGCGTAGTCATCCGCTTCTTTGGTGAGTTCTGCAATCTTGGTCTTCAGCTTGCGATTTAACTTTTGCCTTTTCCACCTCCTTGTCAGAGATCTCCTGGCTTCCCACAGGTGTAACAGGTGCGGGTCAACTGCCGGAGTTTCCTCCGTGGTGTTCACTGTCGCAGAATGCCTGGCGACGGTTTTCATCTGCAGCGCTGTCCATGCCTCAATATCTGTGATATCTTCGTCCGGGAGACGTGCGAGTTCCTCTCTCCACTTGTCCCAGTTCACAATCTTAGCCTTGCCAAATGGTTTCCGACATTTAACTCCCTGAACAGTGCAGGATATGATGAAGTGATCGCTGCCCAGGGACTCGCCAGTGTTAGACCAGGTGGACTGCAGGCAGTTTTTCACAAGCGTGAGATCGGGACAGGTGTCTCTGCTGACGCTATTACCCGCTCTGGTGGGATGCAGGGGATCCGTTAAGATTGTGAGCCCTTCTCTGTTAGCGATCTCAAGGATCCTCCTGCCTTTCGGGCTGTTAAAGTGATATCCCCATGCTTGGTGGGGCGCATTGAAATCACCGGCTATGACGAGGGGGTCCTTACCTGCCCTCTTGATAAAATTATTAAATAGCGTGGCTATCTGACGACTTGAGTCCCTGGGGCGACTGTACACGTTCAGTATGTGCAAGCTGCGTTTTCCCCTGTGTTTGGGAAGAATTTCAATGTAAGCATGTTCGATATTTTCGGTTAGCGGTTCTTGCAGCGTTGCGGTAAACTCCCTGTGAACAAGTATTCCTAGGCTATGCTCGTCTTGGAAAGTTTTGTACCCCTTCATGCTGATGACCGTATTTGCTTCTTGAAGTACTATTACAGTAGGCGGCGCCTCCGACGTGTCGATGAAAAATTGAAGGCTTGCTTTTTTCTTTTTAAAGCCCCGACAATTCCATTGCCAAATAATTGTTTCCTGTCTCCTGTGTGCCATGGTCCTTATTCGTCCTCTTCTGGAAGGGGGTGCCTGTCGGCATATTTGGATTTCCTATTTCTGAAGTTGCACTCGTTGAGTTTCGATTTGAATTCGTCTCGGACTGTGGCAATGGCAGAGTTTATGTATTTCCTAGTGTTGGCGGACTCGTTTGCGAGCTCGTTTTTGACCATCTGAATAACTTGTAGGAACTTTTTATTCTGCTCCTCTCTGTCAGCCCTCAGCTCTGCAATGACGCGCTCATAAACTGACTGTGAGTTTGGCAGGGCTTCGGGTGTTTTGTCGTGAGTTGTTGGTGACTGCAGCCTGACCAATTTAAGTTCAGCTCGCAACGCTTTGTTCTGTTTTTTTAGCTGAATAATTTCTGCTTTCAGGTCGTTAAACTCCTTAGGTATCGCGTTTCCGGGGAGGGATGGAGGCAACCCAGCATAGCCCACCTTTACGATGTGTCTTGAGTCTTCTTGCTTCTCAGAAGACGGTCCGCGTTCTCGGGTGCGTGGCGTCTCCTGTGCCGGTGGATCCGCCTTAGGTGCAAAGGAGACCGACCTGGTGGTCCCCTGCTCTTTATGATGTCTTGACTCTTCCGTTCCGGATCGGCCTGACGAGTTGCGACGTTGACTAGACTTAGATCTTGACCTGGACCTGGACGTAGAATTGGAGGCCGCTCTTCTGGATTCCTTCTTGTCGAACTGCTCTTTTCGGCTGGTGCGTACAGCTGCCGCGTAGCTCTTGCTGGTGCCACTGGTTGTCGGTTTCTCTTCCTGATCATCGAAATGTTGATGTTTCCTAGGCTTATTGATGGGATCCAGAAACTTTGCTTTGCATTCCCTTGAGTAGGTGTGGTGATTCCCCTGGCATGCCGCACAAGTTGGGGTGCAATCGTGAGCTTCCCCGGGATTCAGCTTGCCGCACGAGTCACATTTCGATTCAGCTGGGCTGGGGCAGACGTCCGGTCTATGTCCTTCCCTGCCGCACAGTACGCAAAACGGTCTAGTTTTCCTATAAAGAAAACATTTTCGCTCGATCCACCCGTACGTAACAAAGAAAGGGACTTTGTATCCACTGAACAGTATCACCACTGAGTTGGATCTGCCGAGCCTTCGGACGCCTAATATTTCGTGGGTTTCTGAGGAAAAGTCTTTCTCTAGGTCTCTGTCTGATGCGTTGGGGTCAATCCCGTGCACCACCCCTTTGCATGAGTCTTGCGGTGTTCTCACGTAGGCATTGAGGTGGTACTTTTTCCCGTCTAGGTTGATGTGATCGATCTTCGCAAGTACTGTGGCGTCTTCGACATGGGAAGTTGCCGCGATGATGATGTTTTGCTCTTCGATAACTCTGATGTAAGGTTTGGCGCGTAGCGTCTTGCCACGTAACGCGTTTTCGAATGCGACGTTAAGTGGGTGTACACTCCCACCCCACATTTTTAGGTCCAAACAGTCTGAAGTCAAGCCGTCAGTAAAAAAATGTAACCAAATATGGCAGGCTTTACTAACCGCTGCGATACCGGGACGATACTTAGTAGGTGGCTCGCACTTAGGAAATGAAGCGGACTGCTTAATAGCTGGGATTCCAGATATCACAGATGCGTTCCGAGTGAAGCGAAGGCAGCAGTCAACTCCGAGCAGTTGTTTCGCGAGATTTTTGAGCGATTTTTTGATAAGGGTGGATCGGCGCTGTTATGGAACGGCTGCGGGAACTGCATGAGCCAGGCTGTCAAGACCGTGATAAGCGCTGTAAGGTCTTTGAATGAGCGTGCCGAGAACAGTTGTTGACACTCACAAAGTGAACAAGGGAGAGGAAAGCCTCAGGGGGCTTACTAGCGTTTCGACAAGAGGCGTCTTTTCGACAGTGTTTCGACCAGGGGCAAGGCGTTCATCCCTGGCGGGGTTCGAATAGGGTCTTCACTCAGATGAGGAAGGCTTAGTCGCTGGTTAGTTCAGCGTGCTTTTGGTCATTTCACACTTACGCGTAAATAAGGTGGAACCAACTTCAAGCAGCTATGCTTGATGAGGGCCCATTGAGTAAACTCTTGTGGGAGGTTACGCGGAATTTTTACCACGGTTTCATAAACAAATGAAACCAGACAGTGTAGTTTTTGTACCTACTTACATACCGCAAAAACATTGATGCGAGTGCATTCCAAATACATTCCCATGCAAGCAAACGCATATTTTGAGCATGGGAGTTAAATTTGCAGGTGTCCTATTAAAAATGATATGTTGGCAGATTCGTGTTTATTACGTATGCGTTGTTTTATGCGAAAACATTACTGATCTCATTAAGAGAAACGCCTGTAGCGTGTGTGTGTGTATCTGCATTCGCAGATGGCATAGAAAATCTCAGCGATGGAGGCAAAAAAGTTGCACGCCTTTAAGAGTGGGACGCGATAGCATTATCGCACCCCGTTAGCACCGCCCACTAATTCGCTTGGCTTGCTCTCGAGTCGCACAGTGACTCAGTTTTCATAATACAACACTTCTAAGTCCACAGCACAACTTCATATGTACAGCAAGCGGAACGAACCAAAGAACTCCGTGCCTCGGAGGGACATACTATCTACGCGAGCGAAACGTCGTGATCGGCAGGGACAGCCGGGCCGCGACGTGCCATGAAGGCAGATGCGGTCACGGGGCTGGCGCCCCGATGGGATCGCCCTCTTATCTCGCTTGGGAGCAGCACGCAGGCGCATGACTCCTCGCCAGCAGCACGGCACACATCGCAGGGGAAGCTTTCCCACCCCCGACGCGCAACCGCACAGCGATCACATCAGAGGCGTCCCGCATCGGAGGCTGCACCCAGGAATCGCGCTGTGAGCGGAAAGAGGAGCCGCGTCGCGTAAACACGAGGGTTCTAGTGACGCACGCTGGAAGGGGAGAGAGCGAGAAAACTTATCACACGCAAGGGTATTGGGGCACCGCTCCCCACACGGCCTCAATGCGCTCAAACTAGACGAAGGGATCCCCAAGAGTGATGCCCAAAGGGCCAACAGACGTTCGGACTAGTATCCCTCCCCTCCCCACCTCATAGCAGCAACCACGACCACCAACATCGAGACGAAGGAGAGAAGCGGGCGAGTGGCGCGCCATCTGTCGGGGCAGCGCCGTACATTGGGAGGAGAGGGTCTTCTGTGTTTGCCGCATGAAGGCGCTGCTTGCGCGGCAATTTCTGTAATGATTTTGCTTCCGGGATTTTTCGTTCACGCCCGACGCCGACGACACCAGTTTTTCTGCGACACAGGGCCCTTAACGCTATTGCGTTAAAATAGGGTGACGTCATCAAGCGGCCACGCGACGCACACAGCAACCCCAGCATCGCCACTTCACACAATCCTATAAATGACGTTCGTGTATATATATTCACCACTGGCCGACCTCAATGTGGCGACAGTTCTCCCGAAAACATTCGTATCAAAACTGTGACGCAACCGTTTGCCGTACAGCGTTCCGTTTGGTGTCTTACGATTTCTCGTCGCATAGGGCTTACATGTGCTAGTCAAGTTGGAGGTTAGCTTTTGACAGCAATTCGAACCGACCACATATGCACCTGCAATACCCTTCCCTTAAGGCGCGGTAGAGGTATCCACCAAGATGCAAAGCAGTAACTGCGCCATTTCCTTTCCTCACAAACCAATATTTATTTCAAAACTGTGATGCAACCATTCGTCGTTCAGCATTCCGGGTGGTGTCATACGCGTATGACTGTGTGAGTGGTGTGTGTGGGAGGGTGTAAATGCACTCAGGTATTAATGCTTTCGTATTCGCACACGTAAGCAGTCGTAAGTGTCTGTGCCGAGGTTTTGTAAAAAGGCGTATTTACTGAAGAAAGGCACGGGCTGGCATTGTCCAAAGACTGAGCGGAATATTTCATTTTGCACACCATAATAAAAATTTGTCGACGTCATTTTTTAGCGTGGGGATGTCTTCACGACCGCGGATGACGTTGAAAACGCTAGGCGCTCTAGAAAACGTTTTATTTTAGAGCGCTAGCTCTACTCAGCGCAAAAGTCGTTCACCATTATGTGCTAGTTTTGAGCTTGGTTTAGCCTTGAGAAGCACAGTATAGCAACAGTTTGACTTTGACAGATTTACCTTGGCCGATTTAGAGCAATATCGGTGTCCAACCATAATAGACCATGGCCGAAACTTTGGCGACCCCTGAATTGGCCCTTGTCCTTTCCAAACATTGGCCCAGGGCACCCCCGAAATTTGTCTGCCAGAGCTATTGCTCGCCCTTTTCGGTATAACAGTGGTTAAACCCTGTCTGACCTTTTTGTCTCTTGATGGTCGCAGATGGGAGGTCGTAGATGTAGATTAGGAACAAGAGCGCTGAAAATCCTGTGCCCTGAGAGGGACACCTGATTTTAAGTCAAGTTACGTCGAACTTTAATAAATGGCTGTGCAAATTACGCGACTCCTTCCAGAAAGTGCTCAAGGTAACATGATAGTATTTGCGAGATTCACTGTGCAAGAAGTTTGTCAGTTATATCAGTATCCGGGACATTGATAAACGCCTTGAAAACATCGAGAAATGTGATACATATTTTAAGCGCCTGTGTTTGCAGTTAAGGATGACCTACTCACCAATGGGGAAGAAACGTGGAGGCTAACGAAAAGGGTTCAGTTCAAGTTAAGGACGACACAACAAACTATAAGAAATATAACATGTGTAACCTTAAATGAACGGCGGTTGGAGCGGGTGAAGAAACAAACGCGTGCTAATGACATCCTAGTCGAAATCAAGAAGAAGAAATGGGTTTGGGCAGAGCATGTACTGCGAAGGCAAGATAAAAGCGGGTCCTTAAGGGTAAAGGAGGGAATTCCAAGAGAAGCCAAGCGTAGCAGGGGGCGGCAGAAAGTTAGGTGGGCGGATGAGATTAAGAAGTCTGCTGGCAAAAGGTGGACGCAGCTGGCAAAGGACTGGGTTAATTGAGAAACATGGGAGAGGCCTTTGCCTTGCAGCAGGCGTAGTCAGGCTGATAATAATGATGATGAAACTATAAACTGTAATTCATGCCACCTCACGGCCCAATGAAAAGGACGGTACAAAGACATATCGTAAAGTCAGAAAGGAAGTGCAACAATAGCGCCAGTGACTGTGAATAACTAGTAATGCAACATATTACTAATCATTACCATTATTAAAGGGAAGCTGATAAGGGTTTTCAAAACGTACGAAACACTGTGGTTGGGAAGAAAAGACCTTGAAAACCATGTGTGTAAATTTTTTCCCGATTCTGTCCGCAAACAGAGCTGCAATCGCTTCTTAAAAACCCAGCCGCCGGCACGCCCTCGTCGCTTCCGGAAGCGCCGGGTGGGGGGACGGCAGAGAGGGAGAACTGGCGGAAGTGACGCCATTCACGGAGAGTCGGCCGGCCGTCCGGCTGCGCTTGCTCCGCTGCGGCCCGCGCTTTGGCGAGCCACGGATCAACGTAATCTTCTGCCAGTGCCGTTTACTTCCTCTCGTTCGGGCGTTCCGTGTAATGCTTCAAGCCTGTATATAAACGAGTTTTGGCATGGCACTTCTTTCGAACAGCGCTCAGCACACGGCTTGGTAGAATCCGTTGGTTGTTCTCCCCCAGCCTCTTCCATGTTAACCAGACAATCTGGTAGTACGCAGCCTGCCGAAACTGCCTGCACAAAGTATGTGCATCAATGTTTCTCCTTTTCGTTGTATTACTTTCTTACCTGTTCGTAAACTCTTTCCCTTTTCCAGCTGGTTCACATCTATGCTGAGCTAAGGCCACTTCCAGCACTGTCTTTAAGGCACACAGTCTCGAACTCTTTTGAGCTCGTTGCGCACTGTGTGCCTTTTTGCTTTTTCCTGATTGCTTGCACTTCATGGCAGCACAAGCAATTCTCTTAATCCTTCATCAGCGCGTACCACACGAAGCTGCACCTAACTAAACAAAAAATCCGATTATATAAGCCTAGTATACATGAGCAAAGCAAACATTTCCATTCATGAGCGCTTGGCCATGGCCGACAATCGACAATGGCGGCAGATTTCATGCTACTTTGTCCTTGACTCAGAACGGCAAACTTGGCAGCCGCGTTACGCATACATGTATATCATCCACAAGTAATTCTGCTGGTTATCTCGATACGCAACAGCAGCAACTCTATCTCGCAGCACACTTGTTTTGATGAGCGGCACTGCGAGCTCCAAAACGCAGCCATAATTATTGGTCAAAAAGCGTGTTCAGCATGCAAAAAAAAAAAACAACGCATGGGGGTAAGTGCAGAAGTTTCATGGTTGAAGAGTAGCTCGAACATGCGACAGAAGGAGAGCGCACAGGGGAGCTTTCTCCCGGTCGCCTCGTCTCTTCGCGCTGCGATACAACAGTGAACCCACTCCAAGTCATCCAGTTTGGCATTCTTTTGTAGTTCTAAAAGGCCTTCGGGAATAATTAGGCAAGTTACTATAAATAAATGAACAAACAAATGCTTTACCTCGCGCGACTCGTGTAAGTGTGCCGGTGATCTGATTTAGATCATGTTTACATGCATCACAAGAAGTTGGTCAAGAGAAAAAAAACAGCGAATAAAAGACGCAGGACCAGGAGAAGACACCCACAGACTGTCGCCGGAAAGAAGTTGATGGCCAGGCGTTCATGCAGCAGCGGTACACAACAACGTTTCGGCGAAATTTGCATTTTTTTATTGCCACTTGCACGTGCAGCTACAGAAAAGATATGCACTCGCATGCACCTACGGAAAACATACGTATCAGTCGAGATTTGGTTTTTGTGTTACCCTGGTAGGAATTGAAAGGCCCATACTGGGTTAACGAAATTTCCGGCTTGTAGGCGCCGCCATGCGGTCGCTTCTCGGTTACTTAGCTTCTTATTCTGCGGTGGCACCAGTTTTCTGTTTAGTCTGTAGTTCTCAACGATTTGGGAATAGGTTTGTGCGCGCTCGTCCAGGTTCCGACAGTTCGGCGGTTCCACGGTTACCCGGAAGCAGACAATATGGGAATGCGCTGACTACCCCGGAGTCGACGAAGATATTGATAGCAGAGAAATCTGGGAAGCCCTGCTGCGCAGCGAAGAACCCGCTCGGCAGAAACAAGCCAATCCGCCTGGTGGCTGAGGTCGCGAAGAGTTAAAATCTCTTTGTTAGCCTTTAGTCATGGAGGCTCCGGCCCCCGCCCTCCAGTCCTGCGTTCCGGGGGCGGTGAGTAGTAAGGGTCTCTCCATTTCCGGTGGAAATAAAAGCTGTCATTCATCCATCATCCAGTCGTGATTTCCAACACATGAGAATGTCGCGACTTGACTTTCGCTGCCGGCGCCCTCCGCGGCGTCGTTGGTTCCGCCGTTTTCTGAAGCTGCTGATGGTTCGAACATGCATGGTGAAAGTCCAAACTGTTCAACACTGCTTGAATTATCCATAATTTCCAAAACGTAGTACTTAAAAGCAAGGTGAAGCAACGTGTCACGCAGCAACGCCGTCGGTGCCAGCCGGAGATTCCCGTGGATGACGTCACGACACTCCCGGCCAATCGCGGGCAAGAGCGGCGTCCGCGCTGAAGCGATAGGGCGCGTTCTCTTCTAAGAAACAGCTTTTTGCGTTTATTTCCGCTCTTTTTGAATGATTATTCTCTTTCAGCGGACTAAAAGCTATAAAATGACTAGAGAACTCATTTTTTTTCGACAAGTGCTTCAGCTTCCCTTGAAAGAAAGGGAGTGAAAGTGTCGGATGAGCAGGATTCTCTGTAATATTAGAATCGGTGTTGAATGCAATCCATCTTCATGCTCAATAAGAAATATACAAACTTCAATCACACGAGTTCGCGGCCGGACTGTAGCGTGGGTTTCAATTCAATTGTAGTAGCACTGAGATTCAAGCAGTACGACTGTATAAGGAAAAATTGCAACGTACAGCGTCGGGCTATTTTCTCAAGCATGTTTACCTTAATGATAATATTCGGGTCCAAGGCAATGCACACGTGTTTTAGCTTAGCCCTTGTAAAGGTGCCATACCTTTGTCATTTAACTTGAACTGATACATCTTTTTGTTCACTGTCTAATGAACCGAATTTTTAAGGAAGATAAACAAGTGTTTATAAATTACTCGTTATTGCCTCCCCACAGTATTTAATTCCTTGACTTCAGTAATTGGTTGAAAACCAAAGTATTATAACATGAAAATGAAACCAATTTTCTTCTCTTTTTAAAGTTTATATAGAGCCTTTATAGAGTTTCAGGGAATGCCTTTCCCGAGAATAATGAGAATACATTCATCGACTTGCATGCGAATCGAGAAAAGAGTGAACGACTGTTCGCGTATTGAAGGAAGAGAACAGTGACGTTCTTCTTGAAAATGCATTCCAACTAGCCTAAGCATCAGCCCTAGCGAGTTGATAGGCGGTGCGGAAACAGATGTAGATGTGGCAAGGGCTACTCGAAACTCTGGTGCTTAATGGAAATAACACACAAAAGCTGGAAGGTGCACTCCTCCACAGAACATCAGAATTTCAGAAAAATGAATGATGATTAGAGAGAAAAAATGAGCACGAGACAATGCACGTGCAACACTAGAAAATAAAATGGCAGTCTAGGCGATGAAATTCAACAAAGGTCAGAAAGCAACGGTTAACACGCTGTCGAAAAAAACAGGGCCTCTTAATCTTTAAGCGCCACCTCGTGCTCGCCAATACAAAAGTGCGATCCGATTTCTCGGGTGGCTGCAGCCTCCAAGAGCTGTATCTCCAGTCTTCTCTTGCCCAGCCGATGGCTATGGCTCTCTCCAACTCGGGGTAGCACCCACGCTCCTTGTAGGTCTTGCAGTGCCGTGTAAGATCGCAGAAGCTGCAAGAAGCGGGCGTGATACCTGAGTTTAAGAGGGCTCAGTCATACGCAGGGGCAGGCGTATACGACAAGGATATTCTGGAGCCTGCAACGACTCTCAAAAATCTGACAACACTCGTGTTATTGAGTCTACGCTGGCTTTTTCAGACACATCGGTTCTGTTTTTCACGAAAGCGTGTTAACCTTCGTTATATGAGCAATGTGAAACTTCAGTTGAATTGGCTGCCATATCATTTTCTAGTGTTGCACGTGTCAATGTCTCGTGTTTCTTTTTTCACGTAAAATGTTGAATTTTTCTGTAATTGCACCGCTAAGCGCAGGCGTACACTTATTCCCTGTTGCGTGTTATTTATCATTAAACATCAGAACTGGTAGTAGCCCCCAGCCGTCTATGTCTTTTTCCTGACGTCCTGCTTGACGTTACGTTTCTTTTACTTTAACAAGAATGGCCAAAAAGCTTAAATGTCTATCCTCCTGAATAATCCTCGCTGTTACTAATTGCGTACTGCTTATACCCGTTTCAACGAGCTCACATGCTAGGAACAAGAAATGCAGGCAGTGTAATCTTTTCGTGTTTCTCAATTTGTCTTGAGGCACAATGTCGAACACCTTGCTGAAACCCAAGAGAAAGAAGTCTACCTGGCAAGCATATATTCCTCGAAGGAATCAAGAAAGTGATATAAGGACTATCTAAGTGTCTAAAAGGATTTTGTAAGTTATTCAACAAAATGTTTTTTCCGTGAAGAAAATTTTAAATGAAGTTGGCTACAATATGTTTCATGAACAAAAAGAACATAATATAGACACGGGCTGGCTGCTGAATACAGAAAACGGGTCACCATTATTCAGGGTTCTCAAGGCAGCTGGAATGATGACAATGAACCTACTCAATGATTCAGCGAAAGGCCGAAGGAATGCGCTTGGTATGCGCTCAGGTCCAAGTAAAGATTTAGCTTTGAAGATAAGCAGTATGTTATGTACTCCTTCAAAGAAGATCGAGCCGATAAGCGGAAAACGCAAGTTTAGAAAATGATGATCCAGAAGGCGTGGAAAGAACACTATAATTGTCGATAAAAGCGCTGATCAATATTTTTGAGGCTAGTTCTTAGTGTGCCGTAAAAAAGATGTTTCTTGCACAGGCCTTTTTCTTCCCTTCCTGAAGTCCAAATTTTTTATTATCGAAGAGTTATGCTAAAATCAGCAGCTAAAATCAGAAAGAATTATACTGAAGGCATGAGGCGCACTTTTTTTATCGCATGATTGGCCTCCCATTATAAATTTTTTACATGCCTGTTCATCCATGGTGCAGATCTCGCCACTCTCTTCATCTTGTTGGGTACAAAATTACCAAAAAGTCATAGATTTGCTATTGGGTTTTGGAGCATCAGTTTATATATTGCATATTTTAGCTTCACTACAATATGGTTGTTCGATGTCAGTGGAGCTACGCTCGCTCTTTACGCACTGTGCTACTCCGATTGGTGCATTTGGAGCCACTCCGGATGCAAGAACACTTAACGTACCATATGGCTTGAAATTCGTCTCAAGTAAAGATTTTTTTTTTCATCATGAAGGAATTATGTGGTCAGTTTCATCGTTAATCTAGCATTTTGAAACCTATGCGAAAGCTCTCTTCGTAACTGGGCTGTTTGATCTCGGATGCTCGCAAAATGTATGCATTGAATTGCCGCGTTATTCAAAATTCCGGATATAGCTGTGTTTAAGGTAAAAACATTCGTCCTAGAGTGGCCATGAAGTAGCGTGTCTGGACGCCGCCTGAAAGTTCAGCAGGTTCTATTTCGCCGCTTGGGTGCAGTTTCGTTTCCTTAGGAACTGGCATTGAAGGCATACATAAACTACACCTTAGGGCATGTACTGCACTCTGGCAAGAAGTGATGAGGCGGTTATCGGCAATACAGGGAAATATGGCGAACGAATTTACTTCCATCGAAAGTCGTTCCTGGCCCTCCATTACGCCTAAGAGGGTGTGCTGAGGAGAACAATGATTGGAATATGCTTGCAATGAATTTACGTGTCACACGAGCGTTTCCTGAATGCCAGGTTGGCAGGGATGGCACACGGTGTCATTTTTGACTGTGTGTGTCCGGTGGAATACTAGTATAGAGGAAGGGCAGAAAATACTGAATGATCTGCGGAACTTGCCGACTCCTTCAAGATATTGTCGGCCGCTTCTTTGCAGTTTCGGCAAATCAAAACGAAAGTGCGCTCGGCATCGCGTGGGCATGGAACTTCTGACTGGCAGCTGGATATTCTACTTAGGCGCTAAAAAATATTACAAACCCTGTTTACTTTATATATCTGAAATGTGGAGCGCATTTATCTTGCTTTTCACGGGTGGAGCTTAGCGTTTCTTGCTAGCAAATGGTCTGAAGTAATAATAATAATAATAATTGGTTTTTGGGGAAAGGAAATGGCGCAGTATCTGTCTCATATATCTTTGGACACTTGAACCATGCCGTAAGGGAAGGGATAAAGGAGGGAGTGAAAGAAGAAAGGAAGAATAGGTGCCGTAGTGGAGGGCTCCGGAATAATTTCGACCACCTGGGGATCTTTAACGTGCACTGACATCGCACAGCACACGGGCGCCATAGCGTTTTTCCTCCATAAAAACGCAGCCGCCGCGGTCGGGTTCGAACCCGGGAACTCCGGATCAGTAGTCGAGCGCCCTAACCACTGAGCCACCGCGGCGGGGGTGGTCTAAAGGAAGATTTTGTTTCCTGGAAGAGCGGAAATTTAGCTGGGATTTCACCATATCATGCGAGGCAAGACAGCGCTGTCACGTATGCGTTACAACGAGGTCGCACATGACAGAGCTTAGGCCCATTTAACATAAATACATAGTTTTATGAATATGACGCGCCGCGGTGGCTAAGCAGCTTTGGCGTTCGGCTGGCGCTCCCAAGGTCGCGGGGGCGATCTCGGCCGCGGTGGCCAAATTTCGTTGAACATCAAATACAAAATCGCCCGTTTTCTCTACGAGGCCGCCCCACTATGCTTCCGTAATTACAATTATGGCAATAAAGTTTATTCACTCACCCACTCCCACAACGCACGTTAAAGAACCACGGGTGGTCTAAATTATTCTGGAGCCCTCCACTACGGTGTCCCTCAAAACTCATGTGTCCGTTCAGGACGTCAGTCCTGAAAATTTACAATTTCCTTCAAAATATGGCGAATTAGTTTATTAGCCCACTTGATTACGAGGTTCTCGCTTTGGTACAATGAACAGTGGTCGTTCTTCCCCGCTGTTTGTGAGCTCATAGCCCGTCAATAGCTGCTCTGATGTTTTGTCAAGATAAAGAAAATTTTCCCGCATACACAGTGCGGCTACAGTGAACGGAAATGCTAAGGGCTAGGGACATCACTCCGGACAATATTAGACATAGCTAAAGATAAGAAACATCGAACGGAACATCGAAGCGCGCTTCGTGTATATCGTGGGGCGTTGCGTTGATGCTTTGGAGATGTGCCGTTTCGACTGTTCTCCCAAAACTGCTAATACTAAACCATACTGGCCATTGAAGACAAGCGGTTGACACAGCGCATTTTGGATACTGATAGCGCCTTCGTAGTACCACCATAAGGAAACCAAAGCGTTTGTAAGGATCCTGCAGTTAGAGGTAAAGTTGCATCCTGAGGCTAAATTTCCACTTCTACTCTAAAGCAAGAGCGGCCGCTGTGCTAAGAAGAATGGCATTAGTGTGAAATTTGTATCGTGTGGCTGATCAATGAGGATCGTGTTGAGAAAAGAGCCTCTCGATTAGACAAATTCGTCAACATTCGCAGCCTGAAATAAAAATATTCGCCCTTTTTCAGAAGAGATTTTATTCGGCTTTGGTATGTAGTACGACACTCGAAGAAAGATAAAAACTTGTTTGCGAGAAGAAGCGATAGACCTTAGTACCCTTGCTTCGGCGGGTGTAAAATAGGCCCCTGGATTTTTTCCGAATGGCAACCGATTTTCTTAACCCTCTTCTCTTTGCAGCTTTGCAACGATGGGTTTGTTCCGGCCATCTATAAGAAAGAAGTGGCTTCCGTCTACTCCTACAAACCTACCGTGAACCTAACAGTGACCTTCGAATCCATGAACACTTTAGCAGAAAAGGTTAATTTTTTTCTGCCCGATTACTTACGCATTCAGTGCAGCCAGTTACCGCGTGCGGACTGGTTGGTATCAAGAACTGCACTAAAAACTCTTAACGCCTGCCTCAACCGGTAACCTGTAAACGCTATATAACGAGAAATGTCATGCGGGTAGTCAATCACAGAGTGAACAAGGGACGGAAAACCTCAGGGTGCTTGCCAACATTTTGACAAGAGGACTTGTCTTCGTCTGGGCAAAGCTTTCATCATTAGCGAGGTTTGAATAGGGCCTTCAATCCGAGGAGGAAGGCCCGGTGAGGGGGAGGAGGGTGTAAAGTAAGAATGCCGTTAGGATGGGGAGGGTGAACCTTGCCTTATCAAGAACTATCTGACTAACTTCTCTCTACCATGGACACGCAGCTAGTCATGCAGAGAGCATATCTACTTGTTGGCCACCAAATATTAGAAAGAGGCCCACTAAGCATGTGATAAGCTCTCTAGATAATTAGTGCAGTTTAGATTGATCTTTTACGTATATTACGGCAAAAAGATATATGTGCGATTGTGGTATCGCATAGTTTCGCCTTTTGTGTTTCTTCAATTTAACCAATCGGTGCTTGAATAGAAGTTTACTTATCTTGAATTGAAGAATGGCGGCATCAAAGATCGAACAGAAACCAATTTTCTTTGGTGCAATTGGAATTCAACATAGATACATCAAGGTAAATATTGACGTCTACAGCTTTTGGCGTAAATTGCGAAATTCGGTGATTGCAAGGACGAACATTATCAGTTCTTTAAAAATCTCAAGACCTTTAATCATCATCATCATCATCAGCCTGACTACACCCACTGCAGGGCAAAAGCCTCTCCCATGTCTCTTCAATTAACCCTGTCCTTTGCCAGCTGCGCCCACCTTATGCCTGAAAGCCTCCTAATCTCATCCGCCCACCTAACCTTCTGCCGCCCCCTGCTACGCTTGCCTTCTCTTGGAATCCCCTCCGTTACCCTTAAGGACCGGCGGTGATTTCTTCCTCTTGATTTTGACTAGGATGTCATCAACACGCGTTTGTTCTCTCACCCACTCTGCCCGCTTCCGGTCTCTTAACGTTACGCCTATCATTTTCCTTTCCATGGCTCGCTGTGTTGTCCTTAACTTAAGCTGAACCCTTTTCGTCAGCCTCCACGTTTCTGCCCCGTAGGTGAGTACTGGTAAGGTACAGCTATTGTACACTTTTCTCTTGAGGGATATTGTTAACCTGCTATTCATGTCCTGAGGTAACCTGTCATATGCGCTCCACCCCATTTTTATCATTCTATTTATTTCCCTCTCATGATCCGGATCAGCTGTCACTACCTGCACTAAGTAGACGAATTCCTTTACCACTTCTAGCACCTCATTGCCAATTGTGAACTGCTGTTCTCTGGCTAGACTGTTGAACATTACTTTGGTTTTCTGCATGTTAATTTCTAGACCCACCGTACTGCTCTGTCTGTCTAACTCATTGATGATGATTTGCAGTTCATCTCCTGAGTGACTCAGCAAGGCAATGTCATGAGCGAATCGCAGATTATTTAGGTATTCTTCATTATTTCTTGTCCCCGCGTGTTCCCAATTCAGGCCTCCGAATATCTCGTGTAAGCAGACGGTGAATAGCTTTGGCGAGATCATGTCCCTTTGCCTGACGCCTTTCCTTATTGGAATTTTATTGCTGGCTTTCTGGAGGACTATGGTAGCTTTACAGTTCCTATATATATCTTCCAGTATTTTGACATAAGGCTCATCTACACCCTGATTCCGCCATGCCTGTATGACTGCTGAGGTTTACACTGAGTCGAATGCTTTCTCGTAAACAATAAATGCTAAATATAAGGGTTCGCTATATATAGACCTTGTACTCCTTCCTTAATCCTTGCCTTCACACCTCTGTTGTAGAATTAGCCCCATGCACGACGGAACCCGGGCATTTGCTTGCCTGATAGCTAAGAACTGCATTTCGGTTTTTATTGTTCTTAATTTCTGCTGACTTTTTTCTGTGCTTATTTAAAAGTACAGTTCTGTCTTCTTAGAAAAAGGTTACTCCTGACGGAAAAAAGCCTGTTTTTCTAGGGTGATTTTTTCCTCTGCGACCAAAATTCACTTTGAATGAATCTTGGTTTTCTGCTACCAGTATAAAATGTTATGTCAGTGAATAATGAGACATGATCGTATTTATGGCTGTGCTTGTGGAAATTTTCGACATTGTGAGAGTAAACTGACCGGTCTGCGGTGCAAGTGGACGTGAAAATTTATCTATCGAATCTATTTGAAGAAAAAGCATAAGAAAGAACACTATACACCCCAAATTAAGAGCCGCGTTGCACGCGTGCCGACTTGCCGCGCTTTGGCCAGTACATATATAGCTTTTAACTAGTCACCTGCGAGTTAAAATCGCTTTGCTTGGTAATAATAAATGCAAGCGTAGCGGAAGCCAAGGAGTTTCTCTGCTCTTGATAATGGCCCTCGATGGTCCTGAAGGGGTCGTGGCCCGTTGGGGTTTATCTGGTGGTGCGTCGCGAAGCAGGAGCGAGGCTATTGACCATGCTGCAATCTGTCTGTTTATTCCGGGATATGAACAGTGGTAGCTCAGGTGCCAAGAGTGTAACTGTATGAGACAAACTCACTAAACGGTCAGTTCAGGAACGACCAGGTGCCGCATCATAATGCGGGCCACTGTAAGCGCTCTTAGGCTTAGCTGTGTGATGCAACTATTCCTGAAGATGCAAACCGACCACCTCGTAAGCGTGATACCACCCTGTTCAGCTTGTAGCAAAATTGCTGCTCTAATGGTCGGTACATTCGCGAGGGGCTTGAATCCCGCGACCTGAGCTGGTCTTTGAGGTACGACCACACTTTATGATAGCACTTCGTTTTTATTTGTTTTTCTAATGACGAGTGTAACTCGTTCTAAAAAGTGTGGTGTTGCTGTCAGTGTTGAGTTGCCTTTCGTACTGGATAGCAGACGTGCTCTTGGAGTGCCTTATCTTGGTGCAGTAACACTCGTTAATACGGACTTCATGGGACCGCACGAAATCTCCAAGACAACTGCCTTTCGATTTATCGGGAATGGGTTGAGAAGAAAGAAACATAATCAAGAGACCCACTTGAACCTTATGCAGAAAAAAATGGAATCTGTTAGAGCTTCCTCCGTGAAATTTGCGTGGCAGCAACTGTGCTCGTAAACGCAGCGAGCAACTCGCCGTAATGCTCCATATATGACAGGGGCATTTGAGGTATCAAATAAAAAAAATCAATTTTATGTTGTCTAGGACACTCTGGTCATCAACAGGTCCCCCCCCCCCCTTCCCGCACACACACACACAGGCATGCACACCTCGGGAAAAAAAGCGCACTGGCATATACACACTTGATTTAATGCAAAGCGATTGCAGTCTTCACGATAACACGAACGATGCTGAGAGCATGGTCCGCGATGCGAAGCAAAGACAGGAAAGAAAAGTGCGGAGCGCAGCACAATACAAGACAGCATTTCGTCGTAGCTTCTCGACTGGGGATCATATCTATGCGTATACCACTCCTTTACACCTCAGTTGGATATCAGAGCTGCTTGTACTGTACAGGTAACACTTCTGAGTCGCTTACTCATATCCTCATCACACCATCTTCACCGCCCTGTGCACATGTGAGTTACCCCACCAGTTTGAATTAACGAGAGTGCCACGCCATAGATAATACGTACCTTTTACGGAACAGGATGGTGAGCCTCAATTACGCAGTGTGTCGAAATATCGGACGCCGAATTAACGAGGTTTTTGTGCAAAACCACTACTTCACTAGCAATCCTAAACATGACAGTGGTTTAACTTACATTAAATTTACCTTACATTAACCAACATTAATTAGCACATTAAAATTAGCCTGGACATCGATTTTGGTCCAAATCGATGAAGGTCATATTTCGGGGTAGGGGTGGGCTAAATGTGTGCTTGGGAGGGGGTTTTCATTGCCAACATGTTGAAAACGAGCAGCGTTTAATGTGGAGACACCATCGCATTGACCATAGTCGAAGTATGCTTCGGCATCTGATTTAGGATTGTTGCTATCGAATTGTTAAGTCCGAAGGTCACTTCAATGTATTACACGCACACCGGACTGAAACTCGCGTTTTGCACTGAGTAGAGCTGTCGCTCTAAGAGCCAATGGGTGACTGGAGCCTCGACCTTTTACCTTTGACACTTGATACCTCTCAGACACCTGCAGAAGTAAAATAACTATTGCCGCGACTGGGTTCCGAACCCGCGGTGGCGCGGACAGATCAGCTTCGCTGGCCACTGCACGAGAGCACAATGTTTTCGCCGCAACCAATCACGCTTCGCGTTTAATGGCCGCACTCTCCCGCTGTGCATTGTACGTCGTCGTCTTCATCAACTTCTGTCCGTGCGCAAAAAGCACTACTAGCCTCCTGACCCGCAAAATACGCAGGTGGACGTAAGCATTTCAGATTGTCACGAAAGGAAAGGAAACGCGCGTAACTGGCTCCCTGGGTCAGTGGACACCTCAATCGCGCTTTGAGCTAGGGGGCGATAGTGAGAGATGTGCGCTGCATGCATTAGCGCTGGCAACGTTGTGGCAGGTACGCGGCACTGAAACAATAGGCCGCCGGCGTTCATTCGGTAAATTGGCTTTGGCGGAGACACCGTTGTGACAGTGTGCTTTCAGAAGGCCACTATCTTCGGCGACACCTTTCATTTGTAGGACCCTGGACGCCTTTGAACTGTGTGACTGCAGTGGGTGTTCTGGGAAGGCCGCTCTCTACTGCGATATCTTCCCTTGGTGGGAATCCGGATGTCCTTGAACTGTGTGTCACACCGTCACTGACTGCACTGCACGTTCTCGGAAGAAACACAGAGGGGGGGGGAGGGGAAGGAGGGGACCGAGGAATGCTGCAGTCACCGGCGCTGAGAGGAGGGCGGAGGCGCTCCTTCCCGAAGAGAGGGATCGGCCGAATTGAAGGGAAGCAAAACGAGAGGCTGAGGGTGACAAAACTTTATTGCGCACAAGCGTAGGGAATAAGACAAGTTAGGTGGCGTTCCGCAGGCCTTGGAGACCTTTGGCGACGCCGGCCCATTCGACGGCTTTGGACTGATTTAAGGGGTCATCGCTGGACCTTAGCTTAACCTATGATTCTTTGGAGGGATCAGGCAAGAATTCTGGGGAAGATTGTATGGTCGAAGTTATATTTTGTCACCACAAAAACGGCAGGAGGGATAGATATCCTTATTTATCAATTTAGATATGTAGTTTGGGTTGGGGAGGGTCCCCGTCTGTAGTTGTCTTCACATGGCCTATTGTTGTCTGGTCAGTGCTTTATGCGGTGGTGGGAGAGTTCTTAATGCTTTGTAATGTGCTGTGAGTTCGTGGCACGATATGAGTGGCTCACCGAAAGGTTCCGGTTCCTGACTTTGTGCCACCGCTCGGCCGGCTAATTCTTCGAGTGTGTTGGTGGGCAGCCTCATTTCCCGGATTCCCCGCGTGAGCTGGGGTCCATATGAGTTCAATATCTCTCAGAAGACGAGAGTCTCTTATTTCTGTGAGTACTTGCGCGTCGGGACCGGAGACCCTACCTCTAGCGAAGTTGCTGATCGCCAACTTCGAGTCGCTTACTATGGTAGTAGCGTCTGTAAAGGCGATGACCGCAGCGATGGCGGCCTCCTCTGCGACTAGCGGTCTAGAGGTGGAAACCGTCTCCTCCATAGCCAGTCTTGCTGGTTGATTGCCGGGGTGTGTTACTCCGCATACAGAGTACTTGTTCTGGTTCTGCGCGTCTTCTGCGGCGTCGACGTAGAGGACATCCTGCAGCCGGCTCACGGTCTTGTGCAGGCTCTTCGCTCTTTCTTCTCTTCGGTCTTGGTGCGCGTGAGGGTTCATATCTCGGGGGAGAGGTTTGATGGTGATCCTCTTTCGGATGCTGCTTGGGATAACTTGGGGGAGATCTTTTAAGGGTTCACCTTCAATCCCTAGCCTGTCGAGTATTCTCCTGTCGGCGGGAGTGCTAGACAGGTGCCTTATTTGGGTAGTTTGTTGTGCTTCCTTGAGTTCCTCGTTGATATTGTGGACCCCGAGTTTGAGTAGCTCCTCATTGGGAGTCGAGCTAGCCAGGCCCCGGCCATGGCTGTTTTATAGGCTATTTTGATGATGGCATCGACTCTTTCCACCTCGTCTCTTCTGAGTCTTATGTACGGGAGCAAGTATGTAAGCTAACATGATAAAAGTGTCTATTAGATCGAAGAGGTCGTGTTGTTTCATGCTCTCTTTTTCTATTAGTAATTCTGTATATTGGTCTGGCAGTTTGGTGGACTGCCCATTTATGTTTATTGGTCGTGGAGGCGTTGCCCGAGTCCGTTTGCATCCTGAACCCCAGGATCCTAATCTCTTGGACCTCTGTGATTTTCCACGCCTTGTATAATGACTGTGGTCAAGGGCGCGTTTAATTTGTGTTTGTGGAAGACCATCAGCTCCGATGTTTCAGAGGAGCTTTCGAGGCCTTCTTTCCTGGCCTCTTCGTCGATGACGGCTGCGGCCGCTTGGAGAGCAGCCTCGATTTTACCCTGGGAGCCCTCCATTTGCCCATACGGTAATATTGTGAGCGGATAGGCTGCGCTGTACTCGAAGGATATTGTCTAGTCTATATGGGATCTTGATTAGGGCCAGATGAAAGAGGAACGGAGACAGGACAGCCCCCTGAGGAGTGCCCCTACTTCCCAACTCTATTGTGTTTGATTTGAGAGTGCCGAAGTGGAGTTCCACCATGCGCTCACTAAGTAAGGCCCTGATATAATTGTAAGCCTTTCTACCAGGGTTAATTTCGTATAGGTGCTCCAGTATAGTGTAATGGGAGACATTATCAAAGGCTTTCTTTAGGTCGATAGCCAGGATGGCCTGTGTGTTTGCCTTTCTATATCTGTCAATAATGTCAAGAGACAGTTGCAGCATGACGTCCTGCGTAAAAAGCCCCCTTCTGAAGCCCACCATAGCGTGCGGTAGCTAAGAGTTGTCTTGTAGGCTTGTAGTCTGTTAAGTACAACGTGCTCCATTACCTTGCCTAAACAGCAGGTAAGAGAGATTGACCTAAGGTTTTCAAGGCTTATTTTTCTGTCGGGTTTGGGCATAAAGACATCCTTGCATGCTTCCAGGATTGGGATATGTTACCTGTCCTCGAGCACTGATAATAGTCCATGAGTGCGGTGACCGATTTCAGATCTAGGTTCTGCAGCATCTTATTTTTTTTTATCTGGCCCGGCTTTTTTTTATCTGGCCCAGGTCTCTGCGTCCGTGAAAGGCTCATCAAGAGTTTGGTTTTCGATCCAGTGTACTTCAGGTACAATACGGCATCTATATGATAAGCCACGTATTTGTCTTGTAGTAACCAGATCAGTTCTTCCACGCTTCCCTGGTATGCATGTATAAACAGTTCTATGGCGTTTCTGGTGACGGTCTTGCAATGAGCCGGGTCGAGAAGGTGGAGGAGAAGGTTCCACGTGTTTTTGTTTTCCAGCTGCCCGTTAACACTGTCGCATACTTGATAGCAGTTCTGCATTGTAAGGTTAATGGCATGGTCTTCAATTTCCTTCTCAAGCCGTGCAATGCGTAACTTGAGCTTTTGGTTGATTCTCTATTTCATCCATTTCTTCATGAGAGCATGTCTGGCTTCCCACATGTGGGCTAACCTGGAGTTTATGATACCTTCCTCTCCTTCTGTTTGAATTCTACTGTTGTGCTTAAGGGCATCCTTGCATATCTCCTGAATCCCCTTCAAGTCCGAGATACAGCACGGAGCATTATTTTCCTCGTGTTTCCTGATTTTATCCCAGTCCGTATTATTACACGAATTCCATGGCTTCTTATTACGGGAGTTGGCTTCTACCTTAATGGCGATAATGTAGTGGTCGCTGTTAAGGTCTTCGCCGATGTTGAGCCATATGGGGTTGATCGCGTCTCGAGCTAGTGAAATATCCCAATTTGTGTCCCTCGATATACTATTGCCGGTTCTCGTGCCCAGCATTGCCGTGCCTTTACCGTTGGCTTTCGGGTAGCCCCCATCCGGGTGATGGGCGTTGAAGTCCCCGTCTATGATAAGTTGGTTCCTTCTCGTCTTTCTCATGGTTTTGTCTATGAGTTTAGTGGTTTCCTGATTCTGATCCCCGGAGAGCTGTAGACGTTAAGGCTGTAGGTGCTCCTCTGTCTCTTCTCCCCGGGGATTTCTATGAGTGTATAATCTAGGTCTATTTCGTGCTGCACATAGCTGATGTCCCTTTTGACTAGAATAGTTGTTGCTCGGTATCTGCGGTTAGTTCGCAGTTGCGTAATGGTGATGTTTTCTGGAAGAGTGGCCACTCTGGAGGGTTCCTGCAGCGCGATAATGTCTGGTTTGACTTCAGTGTTCTGGATGTGGATCTGCAGGTTGGCCCTCTTGCGTGCGTGCCCCCTGTAGTTCCACTGCCTGAGTGTAATTAGTTTCCGGTTGGCGGAATCCATGTTTTACCGTGGTCTGTCTCTTTAGCGTGGGATATTGCGATAATGTGCTGCTGCCTCATCATTCCGTCTAGGACCGATCCGATCTGCTTTATCTGCTGATCTCTGCTCTCATGCGCAATCTTAAGTTCCCGTAGGATCTGGGTGGTTTCCCGCTGCCAACACACGAGGGTATGAATGGAGGTCTCAAGTTTTGACACTTTGACACATAAGCGCTCTTCTATCTCATTCATTCTTTTAGAGAGTGGGCCTTTTGGTGCACCCCCGAGAAGCTGTCCTCACTCTTCTTCTTAGGGGTAGGGGTCTCGGACTACTCCCTGGGCGCCGGTCGTTTTGCTGGAGAGAGATTATGCGTTTCCATAGGTGGTTTTATTGAGTGCATGTAACGAGGTACTTTTGAGAGCCCTCAATTCTGAGTGTTTGAATGAGTTGTGTTTGGGATTCGACCAATTTTTCTAGCTTATTTATGCGTGAAAGAAGCCTCTCGATTACTCTCGCCTGATCTCCTCACCGTATCATCTTTGTCTTCTTTCTTCCACGAGATCGTCTCGTTCTCCGCGGCGTTCCAGGGGTTACTTAGGTTCCATTTTTGGCTGGAGTCCCTTGAACTTTCTCCAGATTGGCTTCTTCTTTGGTTGGACTTGCTCCTTTTCCTTTGAAAAGGTGGGAAGGAAGATGAGGAGTCTCTTTGGTAGACGGCTGCGTTCCGGGTCTTCGATCTTCCTCTTGGCTTCTGGGAGCCGTCGGTGGTGGTCTTCTTGGCACTTGTCTCTGGCGTCTGGCTTTTGACAAAGCGGAATTTGGAGTGGCTGCTGTCTGTGTTGTGAGACCTTTTGCATACGATGAATTGGGCCTGGCAGGTCAGCTTCTGGCCTTCTGGTGGTGGCGGGTGATAATCTACGCACCTGTGGCATATCATTTTTTTTGGCTTCAAGATATACGCCCTCTTTATGCCCTGTTCTGCAGTTGAAGCATGCTTCCACCCTGTTGAGAAACAGGGCCACTTTATGTAGGGCTCCCGGATACCGGAGCACTCTGGAGAGCGTCGCACCAGCCACAGAAACTACAGTGTGGTTGGACTTGGCCTGTCTTATTGAGGATATATCTACATCCGGGTTCATATGTTTGTAGTTCAGTTTTAGCTGCTCGTCAGATTATCCGCTGTATTCATTGTGCACAAGACATTTGCTAGAGAGATCCGGGGCTAGTACGTACGTTTTGACGGGATGCGTCTTGCCGTTGATGGTGAAGGCCTCGAGGCGTCTGTAGGCTTCTGCACGAGCCCTGTTGGGGGTGCTGGCTGTAATAGTTTGGTTGATTGGGTGTCTCTGGGCGATATCTTCGAACACTCGGCCATCGTTGATGCCAGCGGCAGTGCTGACGGCCTGAAGTATGGCGGCCCCTCTCTTGAGAGCGGAGTCGATTAGAACTTGCGGTCTGAGAACGACTTTGAATTGGGCGGTCGGCAGCGGCGGAAGCTGCACCTTCCTCCACAGTGACGGCCTGGTCTTTGTCTGCCCTTTTCACGCCTCAGTGCTGTTGTTGGGGCTTGCGTTTTCGCTGGCACATTTCCGAGACGCCGAGACACCGCGTCCGTCGGGGATGCCACCTCCATTCAAAACTGCGGCGTTAGGCTTACGATAGAGCTCCTGGTACCTGAACGGAGTAATCCAGGAACCGTTGTTGAGCTCTTCGGGGGTAATGGGTTACCTCCATATCGATAGAAGTAACCCGTTACCTCCATATCGATGAGTTCCGCGGCCCGCTGCGGGCCGGGAAAGTCGTCGACGACGGCCGCGTTCCTCGGCTTCGTGCGTTAGACGTAGCGTAGCACGCATGTGCTCGACACAAAAAGTGGTGTTAAAAGATCTGGAAAGCCTGTACGAAGATAAATTTTGGCTCTGCCGGGTCCGAGCGCATTCAGGAATCTTGCGAGACCAAAATAAAGAACGCGGAATAAGATGTTCCGGGTCCAGAGGCTAAAATTCACGGAGCCAATCTGAAGCAGGTCGTCGTCGAAAACGAGGAAAAGCTAGGCAGTTACGAGCAAGTCCCAAGAGGTCATCGCTAGGAGTCGGTCCTCCGGCCGGAACCGAACAAGCCTTCGGCCAGAAGCGAAGCCTGAGCGAACGAGCAAGATCTACTCCGCCGCCCTTCCCTTCTGTTCCTTCTGACTTCAGCGCCAACGCAGCGACATGCAAGCTTGGGCAGCCCAGCCTCTGCATCATGTACTCGTTAACATGTAATTACGGAATATATTTGTTTGGATGTAACTGAGTCTAGCGGTGTCTCTTTCTCTCCGTCCCGTGTGCACCCGCGCAGTATGCGGGGTCGTCACACCGTCTACAAAATGCAATAGCGCGAAGGTACAGAATATATATATATATATATATATATATATATATATATATATATATATATATATATATATATATATATATATATATATAATAACCAAAATTTGAAGAAACATAACAGGATTTAATTCACGACGTTTCGGCTGGAGGACCAGCCTTTTTCGAGTGTAGTACAGCGTTTGAAACACGCAGTTTTTATAGAGAATGCGCGAGGTACAAAGTTTACAAGTTTACAGCAAAGCACGAGTTCAGAACACTAAGGGGGGGGGGTGGGGGGAAGAGACCAGGAAGAACTTTTTTTTTAACAAAGGAAGGGAGAGAATCGGTGCAGGTGTTCCGGAGAGGCCTTTTTTTTAAATAACAAAAGAACAATAAGATTACGATAATAAAAATATAAAAAAGGGGGAGATTCTTTCCCACCACCTCAGGGCTGTCTTAGAAAGGCCCTCGAGGTGTCGCTTCTCAGCATTTGGGTGACAAGCGTGAAGGGCGCGTGTACCTCGCAATGCTTGCGCGTGTACCTCGCGCATTCTCTATAAAAACTGCGTGTTTCAAACGCTTTACTACTCTCGCAAAAGGCTGGTCCTCCAGCCGAAACGTCGTGAATTAAATCCTGTTACGTTTCTTCAATTTTTAGTGATTTTATATTATATTGACCAAATAAGCTGCCAGAAATCACTCTTGGTGTATATATATATATATATATATATATATATATATATATATATATATATATATATATATATATTATATATATATATATATATATATATATTGTAACGTGCTTTGCGTAGACGACGAAGGAGAGGAGATTAGAAGCGTGGTGGAGGAAAAGGAAGCTGGTCGGTCTGATCGGTTTGAGCTCTGCGCCCCGTCGCTAGATCTCTTAAATAAACACCCCAGACTCACTCAGTGCCTGCTGAGTACGTAACAGTTGTGGTGGACGTTGCTGGGTATCACCACGGATTCCCCTGTTCCTCGACGCAGTCGCAGAGTTGTCGGATTGCCACCACTTGCACTGGATATGCCTCATGACGGCGGCGCCGAGCAAGCAGCACCCGCGGCGGGCCACTGGCAGCATCACCGCGAACCGCGCACCTTTGTTGGAAGGTCCGATGAAGATGTCGACGAGTGGTTGACTAATTACGAGCGGGTGAGTCGCTATAACGGCTGGGATGCCACAGTGAGGCTAGCCAACGTCGTATTCTTTTTGGAAGCGACAGCGCTGATTTGGTTTGATAACCATGAAGACTCTCTTACCACGTGGGAACGTTTCACAGAAGAGATAAAGAAATGTTTTGGTGACGGTTCTGCCAAAAAGAAACGCGCCGAACAGACGTTGCTTCAACGGGCCCAATTATCTGGTGAGACTTGTACCATGTACATTGAAGAAATCGTAAAGTTGTGCAGGCTAGTGAACCCGCAGATGTCTGAAGAAGATAAGGTCGGACATTTACTTAAAGGGATTGCTGAAGATTTATGCGACTTCCTTATTAGCAAAGACAGCTTGAAGTCGACGGCCGACGTCATCAAGCATTGCAGAGCGTTCGAGGCTTTGAAGCTTCGTTGTATTGTGCCGAAATTTGGGCGCCTGGCGAATGTCACCTCCATCGCCAGCGTTGACGTCGCTGCTCCAGTGTCAATGGCTGACATGATTCGCCAAATTGTGCGCGAGGAACTCCTCCGGTATCAAGACCCTGTGCGCCGGGATGACGCCCAGCAAGATGGTTGCGCATTGCAGGCAGAGCCCGCAACACCATCTATTTCTTGGGTTCAAGCTGGCGTTTCGCAGAACTTCGCCGATCGGAGACCCCGCGAGGTACAGTCTGCCTACCAGTCTGTGGGAAGACGGCGCGCCTACACAGGCGACTTGGCGCGACAACAGCCTCGAGATGATTACAACCAACGTTCTGACCACGCTTGGCAAGCATCATACGTTGATCGCTGGCGCCCGCCACCTGCGTGTTACCGCTGTGGCATGACCGGACATATATCCCGATACTGCCGCCGACGAGGCCCGATGCAACCAGACCATCGCCTGTGGCCGAACACTTCCCTCAACCCCGATGCGGACGTTCAGCACCCACTGGCAACATCCTCTTGGGGTAGCTACCGTGCGGCATTGCTGCGGAACACCTCGCCTGCCTCCGACCGCAGCCTGACACCACCACCTTCACGTCAACTACGCTCACCATCTCCTCAACGCCGCTCGCCTCCTCCGGGAAACTAGACGGCGCGGCCGATGGAGGTGAGGCCGCCGGCGAGTCGATATCATCAATCCCTCTTCCCGTGTTTATGTTAAAGAACAAACTTAAAGTGCTTATCGACGGAATTCGAACTATGGTGTTAGTAGATACTGGTGCGACTGTATCTATAATGAGTTTGAACTTCAAGAATAGTTTGGGTCGAAAAGTAATGTTTGGTTAAGATCAGGCTGTGGTGTTTCGGGGTGTTGGGGGTGAAACATTAGTTCCCCTTGGTGTCTGTTCTGCGAACGTTATTATCGGTGGTCAAGTATTCAGGACTGAATTTGCTGTGCTGTCACGTTCCACACATGACGCTATACTTGGAATTGACTTTTTGCAGCAGTGCGGTGCCACATTAGACAGCCGTACTGGAGGCATTTCATTGGACGCAACTCTGATGTCGGCTCTTGTGGAAAGCTCCTCTCTTGATTTCGGAGCGTTCTCTGTGTCAGAGGACACAGTTGTACCGGCGATGTCTGCCGGATTTGTGCCGGTTGTTACATCGAAAATTTTGTGTGATGCCTTCGATGCCGTGGTAGAACTCACTGCACTGACGTGTGCTAAGAAAAGTGTCCTCGTGCCCCGTTGCGTAGTCCGCGTAACTAGTGGCGGCCACACCACGCTGTGGACAGTGAACTATTCGGAAGAGCCCGCCGTGTTACCTCGTGGCATGAAGCTTGCCCATTTCGAGGAAGGCTTGTCGGTTTTCGTTGCGGCGCTCAGTGATCACGCTCTTGAAGAACCGGGACACCCCTGTGAAGAGTCCAAAGTTCCGGCCATGATTAATAAGTCCCTTTCCATGACCGAGCGTCGCATTTTGGCGGGACTGCTTTCGAAGCATGTCACAGTGTTCCATTTTTCCAGAGATCCTCCAGTACGCATTCCCCGTTCTCGCATTAATCATGTGATCGATACTGGATCCGCATCTCCAATACGACAAAGGCCTTACCGCGTATCACAAGCCGAACGTGAGATAATAGACCAACAAGTTCATGACATGATAAACCGAGGAGTTATCCAGGAATCTTCAAGCCCATGGGCGGCCCCAGTGATCCTCGTGAGAAAGAAAGATAATGCGTGGCGGTTCTGCGTAGACTATCGTCGCCTAAATGCCATCACAAAAAAAGATGTGTATCCGCTCCCACGCATAGACGATACCATCGATTGTCTACACCCTGCTTCATATTTTTCCTCGGTGGATTTAAGGTCAGGGTACTGGCAAATACCAATGCACCCGAACGACAAAGAAAAGACTGCATTTATCACGCCTGACGGACTGTATGAATTTAATGTCATGCCTTTTGGACTATGCAATGCACCTGCCATATTTGAAAGATTTATGGACACTATTTTGC
The DNA here is from genome assembly GCA_030143305.2 of Amblyomma americanum. Taxonomy (NCBI): domain Eukaryota; kingdom Metazoa; phylum Arthropoda; class Arachnida; order Ixodida; family Ixodidae; genus Amblyomma; species Amblyomma americanum. Next base: position 90,840 of record JARKHS020034663.1, read on the forward strand.
GTGGTCTGAAGTGGCAGATTTGTTTGTGTTATTTGGATGATGTTGTGATCTTTGGGAAGACATTTAGCGAACATAACAGCCGCCTCGCTATCGTCCTCGCCTGCATTGAAAGAGCGGGCCTGGTCCTTAACTCTAAGAAGTGTCACTTTGGTGAACGTCAAACAATTGTCCTCGGTCACTTGGTTGATAAGGACGGTGTCCGGCCGGATCCCCAGAAAGTTGAGGCTGTCACCAACTTCACAGCGCCGCAATCAGTCAAGGAACTTCGCAGTTTTTTAGGGCTGTGCTCGTATTTTCGCCGTTTTGTTCCGCAGTTTGCCGACGTCGCCTTCCCACTCACGTGCCTCCTACAAAAAGACGTGCCATTCCAGTGGACCCCTGACTATGAGTCTGCATTCCGCTATCTGAAATTTCTCCTGACGTCGGGACCCATTCTGCGCCATTTTTGCCCGTCTGCTCCCATCGAAGTTCACACCGACGCCAGTGGTGTCGGACTTGGCGGTGTGCTCATCTAGCGCCACGGCGGAGATCAGCATGTGATAGCTTATACCAGTAGGTCGTTGAGCAAGTCGGAACGAAACTACACAGTTACCGAACAAGAGTGTCTCGCGGTAGTTTTTGCTGTGCAACGCCTTCGTTCATACCTGTACGGCAATGCTTTTACCATCGTCACCGACCATCATTCGCTCTGTTGGCGTGAATCTCCGTGACAAATGTGGCCGACTTGCCCGCTGGGCTTTGCGGCTACAAGAGTTCAACTTCACTGTCGTGTACAAAAGCGGTCGCCAACACGCCGACGCTGACTGTCTGTCGCGCTTGCCGCTTCCGACGACTGCTAGCGATGGCGACAACTTCGACGACTACCTCGCTTCTCTCTCACCCACGTTTCCTGATGCTAACCAGTTCAAGACTGAACAGCGCAAGGCCACGACGTTAACAGCACTCTTCGACGCCGCCGGCCATTTCCCTGCTGCCCGTTTCTGTATACTCGCTGGTTTACTTTACAAGAAGCATTTCACGCTCAATACAAGCTCAGTGGGGGACGAAGCACTCAAACAAGAAAAAGAGACACCGCTAGACTCAAACCAGATTTAATTAGACGTGCTGGGAGTGCAAGACTGCAGGGAGCTCGAGCGAGGAAGAAGACGAATCCCCTAGCCCCTCGAGTGCGCAAGGCATGGCAAGTCCCGTCTAAAACAGTTCGGTCGCGGTATGGCGCCACTGGATTGCTTGGTACTATGGCATTACTCTCCCTCTCTGAAGGGCAACGACTCGGTGCCGCAACAATGAGAAGGAGGAAGGCAAGGGACGGCGAATGTTCTGGCGGCTGGTGTAGACACGCCTGAAGAGCTAGCGGGCGTGGTAAGGCTTCATCCGTGCGACATGGATGACTTCGGGGGTCGGCCGTCTAGAGGAGCGAACTGTTCCATGGGGAGAACTTATTAGTTAACCTCACTGACTTGGCGGAGTACCTCGTAGGGGCCAGAATATCGGCGCAGAAGCTTTTCGGAGCGCCCACGCATGCGGATTGGGCTCCAAACCCAGAATTGTTCGCCGGGCTGGTAACTAACACCTCGGTGGCGGAGGTTATAGCGGCGAGCATCGAGGGCTTGCTGGTGCCGGATGCGCTGTCGGACGAGTTGGCAGGCGGCCTCGAGGTGACGAACGAATTGGGCAGCACCCATAACAGATAAGGTACTACTAGTCGGGAGCAAGATGGCGTCCAGCATGGTTGTGGCTTCGCGACCAAGCACTAAACGAAATGGAGTGAATCGTGTCGTTTTTTGTGGAGCAGTGTTGTAGGCAAATGTGACGTAAGGGAGTATGGCGTCCTAGTTGCAGTGGTCCGTGTCAACATACATGGAAATCATCTCGGCGATCGTCTTGTTGAGCCGTTCGGTGAGTCCGTTCGTTTGAGGGTGGTAAGCTGTTATTTTGCGGTGACTTGTGCCGCTCAGGCGCATAACTTCCTGCGTAAGGGCCGAGGTCAAAGCCGTTCCACTGTCAGTTACAACGATGATGGGTGCACCGTGACGAAGCACAATATTTTTGAACGAAAAAGTTCGCAATTTCATCAGCGGTATTACTAGGGAGAGTTTTAGTTTCATAGTACCGGCTGAGGTAGTCGGGGGCAACCACAATGTAGCGGTTACCCAGCGAGGACTCCGGAAATGGGCCGAGTAAGTCCATGCCGACTTGGTGGAAGGGGACTTGTGGCGGATCAATAGGCTGCAGTAGTCCGGCTGGCTTAGTCGGCGGCGTCTTGCGACGTTGGCACTCGCGGCAAGTCCTGACGTAACGCTGAACAATTGCAGCACCCCTGGGCCAGTAGTACTTTTGGCGTATCCGCGCCAAAGTGCGGGAAAAACCCAGGTGACCAGAAGATGGGTCATCATGGCACGCCTGCAGGACTTCGTCGCGCAAGGCCGCAGGTACTACGAGCAGACAGGCAGCTTCCGTCGGGTTGTAGTTTTTCTTATACAGAACGCCATCGCGCAAACAGAATGAGGACAGTCCACGTGAGAAGATTCATGGGGGCGACGCAGCACTTCCTTCAAGATACTCAATGAGAGGCCGTAGTTCGCTGTCATCCCCTTTGGTGGTCAGTGAGGACGGACGTGGAGATGGCGCCGAGAAAAATAGAATCGTCGTCGGGATCAGCTCGGTTATCCTCGATAGGAGCACGAGACAGACAGTCGGCATCACTGTGCTTCCTACCGGACTTATAAACGATGGTGACATCGAATTCTTGAAGGCGAAGGCTCCAGCGTGCAAGCCGTCCCGAGGGATCTTTGACGTTCGCCAGCCAACAAAGCGAATGGTGATAACTGACGACTATAAAAGGGAGCCGTATAAATATGGGCGAAATTTAGTCACTGCCCACAGAATTGCCAGGCATTCTTTATCAGTAGTGGAATAGTTCGCCTCCGAGCGTGACAAGGTGCGACATGCGTATGCGATGACGCGTTCGATACCATCCCGCCACTGCACAAGGACCACACCGAGGCCGATGTTGCTGGCGTCGGTGTGCAGTTTAGTGTCGGCTGACTCATCGAAGTGGCCAAGGATGGGCGTACTCTGGAGACGAGTGCGGAGGTCCTCGAAGGCCTGTTGTTGCTCCTGGCCCCAGAGGAACGGTCCGGCAGCTTTCGTGAGGCGGGTGACGGAGCTCAGCGATCTGGGAGATAGTTCGGCACAAAACGCCGACTAATAGGCGCAGAGACCCAGAAAGCGGCGCACACTGCCCTTATCGGTTGGCACGGGAAAAGCAGCGACCGCGGCTGTCTTTTCGGGGTCTGGGCTCACTCCCTTAGCGCTCTCGATGTGGCCCAGAAACTTCAACCCCTCGAAAGGCGAAGTGACCCTTTTCGGGCTTTGAGGGAAAGGCCGGCCGAACGTAGTGCTGCGAACACAGCGCGCAGGCGCCTCAGGTGCTCTTCGAACGTGGCGGAAAAGATGACTACGTCATCCAGGCACACGAGGCAGGACTGCCATTTTACATCGGCAAGCACGGTGTCCACCATCCGCTGGAAGGTGGCAGGACGCCGAGCACAGGCCGAAAGGAAGCACCCGGAATTCGTACCGACCATCCGGTGTAATATAAAGGCGGCTCTTTTCCTGGCCGCGTTCGTCCACCTCCATCTTGCCAATAGCCACTGCTTAAATCTAGCGACGAGAAGTACGTGGCGTGGCGCAGCCGGTCCAGGGATTCATCAATGTCGTGGCAGAGGATACACGTCTTTTTTGGTGACGTTGTTTAGACGTCATGTAATCAACGCAGAACCGTAGGATTCCTTCTTTCTTGGCCACTAGAACAACAGGCGATCGCCCACGGGCTCGTCGACGGCTTGTATCATCGTCGTCCTGGAGCATTTCTTGAACTTGCCGGCGCATGGCATCCCAGTTCTTTCGAAGAGATCCGATAAGGCGGCTGGCGTCACGGTCGCTGGCTTGCGTCAACTATAATGCGGTGCTTTGTGAGCCGAGTCTGCCCAACCTTGGAGGCCGAGGCAAAACAGTCGCGGAAACATTCGATAGTGCTCTTCGAGGCAGCGTTTCTGATTAGACGGGAGGTTCGGGTTCACGTCGGTTTTTATGGGAGTGGTCGGTGCCTCCACTGATGCCGGGGATTTCAGACAGCGCGTGCTGTCCCGCGAACGTGACTAAGTTCTTCGAAATACGCTATAGCCGCTTTTGCCAGGCAAACACTGGGGTTCACAACCAAGAATTGCTCACTAAGAGGTCGAGTGCGCCCTCGGCTCAGTTCAATAATTCCGCGACCTACACAGACTTGCCGTACTCTGGAGCAGCGAGATGTTGGTTTCAGCGATGCCACGAGTGCTGGGGCTGTTATTCGCACTCGACGGTAACTAACATGCTGGCTCTGGACGGGATCAATACGTGGTCGTCACAGACGCGTAACTTAGCTCCTGCGTGGCTCGGTATCGCCGTCGACCGAGTCCTTGGGTGGAAAAAACGACACTATTAGCCCCTCGAGGTTGATAACGGCACCGTACTCGTGAAGGAAATCCAAACCGAGTATCAGGTCCTTGGAGCACTCGGGTAACACAGCAAAGCAGCACAGGCAAAGTAACACCGCGGACCTGGATTCGCGAAGTGCAGACACCGATCGGAGCTACCACGTGGCCGCCGGCTGTCCGGATCTGCGGCCCAGACCAAGGGGTCAGAACCTTCCTCTGGGCCGTGGCTAACCGTCTGCTCATTACCGAACAGTCGCCACCGGTATCCACGAGTGCGGTACCGTGCGAATTTGGGTTGTCGGCGGCTAGCCGGTAGTTTCGGCGGAGACCAGTCGGTCGCAGCGCGTCGTTGACGTCGGCTGGTTCAGGCCGTCGTCGGTCGGAGCTGTCGCGGCGAATCGCCGGCTGGAGGCTCTTGACTCGGTCCTGTAGCGGCGGCCCTACCCCCGGTGGACGCCGTCTTCTGTTTTCCCGACGTGGGGGACGTGCCTCTGACCTGGCCAGAGGATGACGGGCGGCCGGGCGAAGAGAGCCGCCTTGGCGTTGGCGATCGGGACTGGCGTCGCTGCGAGGTCGAGGACTGCGCGTTATCGGCCAGGTACTGCTCGATATCCCGTGGCCCTTCACCGTAGCATGCGCTCGAGGTGCGTCAGGTGAAAACCCCCCTTAAACCCATTCTGCGGTAGGGGCAGTGGCGGAGGATGTGGCCGGGCTCCCCGCAGTGCTAACAGAGCGGCCGAGTGTTTGGCGTACGCTGCACACGTGCGCTTTGCTCACGGGTAGGCCTGATACTCCTGCCGCACGGAGGGTACTGCCAGCGATTAGGCTACCTGCCGAGTAGCGCACAGGAGCGACGGGGGAATAGGCTCGCATCGCTGGGCCAACGGTACTTCGGAGCGCCTCGCTGTACGTCATCAACGGAGGGCGCCCGGGTGTGGAGCTGGTGGATGGCTGCACAACTCGCCGGATTTCTATCGCGGAGCACGTCCGTCTACGGCAGCGACGCTGGCCTGTGGAGCTTCTGAGCGAGGTTTCGCCAGCTCCTCGCGCACAAGGCTTCTTACAAGCTCCCGAAGGTCCTCGGCGGGCAGCGACGTAGGCGTGTACTGGGAAACGGCTGCTACAGTAGCCTGACGTCCGTAGTGGGCGCCCCGTTCCTGCAGAGAGCGCTCGATACCCATTGCCTCCTTGGTGAAGTCGAACACTGTTCGTGGCGGGTCACGGACCAGTCCAGCAAATAGCTGCTCTTTTACGCCACGCATTATGTGGCGTACCTGCTGGGCTTTGGGCATGGCAGGGTCGGCCCGATTGAACAGTCGCGTCATGTTCTCTAATGAACATCGCGACGCTCTCATTCGGCTAGTGTGATCTTGAGCGCCGGGTGATTTCAGCCTTCTCTTTTCTTTCCTGCTGGTAAATGTCTCTAGCAGCTCCCGACGAAAAGCCTCCTAGGTGGTAAAGGAAGCTTCGTGGTTCTCAAACCACGTTTTGGCCGAGTCCTGCAGCGCAAAGTACACTTTGCGCAGCTTGCGCTCGCTGTCCCCACTCATTGAAACCGCCACTCGGTCAAAGCTGGCCAACCAGTCTTCGACGTCCTCAAAACCTCTCACCGTGGAATGATGGGGGCGACCGAGGCGTGTGAAGGACGAACAGCGGGGCATTCCCGGAATGCTGACTTGTCTGGCTAGCCGTAGCGGACGTCATGACCCTTGCTGGTCTTGCGAGTTGGCCGAACTCTGGCTGCTGGCCTCGCAGGCGGCGGCTCGCCTTGTGGACTGGTGTTGTAGCCACGCGTTGAGAACTGACGTCAAGAGTGTCCTCGAGATCAGCGTACATGGACCAGTACCCTGCACCTCCACCAAATATGTCACCGACAAACGAGCGAAGCACTGAAACCAGATTTAATTAGAAGTGCTGGGAGTGCTCTATTTGTATTCACATGACTGCGCGTCGCTCGTCAAAGCTGTTGTTAGTGAAGAGGTGGGGCTTGCAAGCCTCTTGCTTGCGGCTTTTACCTGAACCTTATCAAGCTTTCACTTTGAAAAGCTGCAATATATCCGGAATAAAGCAATTATATTTGTTCATTTTCTGTATGGCAGCAGCTTCTCGTCTTTGTCCCATGCTGATTTATACCGCATTGTAGAACGTGTGGCCGCATTGTCATGTTGTACGGTGGTTCCACCAAACGACGCCCTTTACAGCCCATACCACATTCATTGATCATTCCTCGCGCAATGCGAGAGGGATTGAGTCCCTGAAAATTAAGCGTTTTCGGGGCTTATTAGACTCCTTCAATTTCCGTTTTCTCCATCACCACGGAGCAATAGAATGCGTGGATGATTTTTGCATAGTTCGAGCATTGAAAAATTTCCAATTGAATTGGCTTTTTCATCTCAGTTGATAATGCGTTGCGGCTCTATGTGAACTACTACTTGTACCGACCTCTGCACTCTTCCTTAGCAGTGACAGTAAAATATGTAAAAAAAACATCCAAACCAGGATGAGTACGCCCGGAGGGAAGACCGAAAATGCCCGTCCCGAAAGACATCTCCTACCTGCCAGTGCTGAGCTTGTCATCAGCTTTCTCTATCAGGCCAGAGGTTTCTCTACTATGTTCGTTGCCTCCTTCCCCATCGCTTCAGAAGGGCCCATAGAGTGCGACTCACTTGGTTGCGCTGTCGCTAAGCCTTGATCGTTGGGAACGTGACACTATTATGAATCTAGGTTTTTTCCTGTAATAATTACATTCCTGTTGTGGTTCTTTTCTATTGTGATATATTTTATAAGTTCTAAGATATAATTTATTTTTGTGTATCGGTTTGTGCAATACGTTTATTCTCGTTTTACGCCACCGGTAGTCTGTAGTCTCCTTTCGCTCATCTCTACAGGTGATGAGCAAAGCAAAAAAACAAAAAAACTGAGGGTGTATCTATAGTCATATATAACTCAAGAAGGATGCGGCGCATGCCCCTCAGGAAATGACGGTGACCGTTTTTCATGACGTCGGTGTTGATTCGTTTAAGCCGTGGTGAATCGCCTTGCATCTGCCGCCCCCTGCGATGCCACGCTAGGATGTCCGAGGAAATTCACTGAAGAGCTAACGTGGCAGCGTACACTTCATCAGCAGGTGTAGGTAAACTTGGGAAATGACACCGCTGACGTGAAATAAAGGCTCGGCTTGGGCGAACCATAGTACCAGTGATTCGAGGCCGACCGGCAGAGGCTGTAGCTTAGCTGTATTGTCGAGCGCAGGCAGGCGCCACTCATCGGGTGCTAGGGCTACAGCACAGTAGCGGGCCGGCTGAACGTCTGACGGCTGAAGCGCCGGACTGAAGACACGGCGGCTGACAGCGGGTGTGAAGGGAGTCCGAGGTTAAAAATAGGCGAGCACTGCAGTCTGCTGCTTTGGGAGAAATGCGAAATAATTTACGTTTAAACGCCATCAATTTTTATTTTTTTGGAAGTCATCATTGTCACGTAACTCTGGATGGCGCCGGCAATTTTTTTTTTGCAATTAATCGTTGTCTAACGTCCGTACACATCGCCATCAAACTTTAGCGTCGTACACATCCCAGTGCGTTTAATTCGTGCCCGTCAAACGGGCTTGAACCGTCGACTTTTCATGGCGTATGCGTTGCGTGCTCACCTGGCACACAGAGGGCCTGAGTTCGAACCGCAATGCTTGCGAATTTCTTTTTTCTAATGGTCATTTTCATGCGGAAACGCTGTGATGACAGGTCCTGTACACGCCACTCGTGACACCAAAAATGCTTTTACATTAATAATCAAATGAGCTGGCTTAAGTTGCCCCGTTTGTTGCAGGCAGTGAGGCAGGGGCACTAGACCAACCAGGTCCGTTCTTACCGATTTTCAGATGCGTTCTATAAATATTGTTACGGCCAGGGGTGCAATCAGAGCACGACGGGCGACTGAGAACCAGCTGGGTCTACTTGTTGTTGCCTCAAATACGAAGGCACATACCTACGGTGGGGGATCGCTCCAAAGCGCGCGACGATGCCTACCGCCGTTACGATGCCGACCAAACAGAATAGGCATCGCCTCTTCATGGGTATCACACTTCCCCCTACGCAGCCGATGTCCTCAGGGCGAGTTAAAATTACAGCGCGAACGGTAGGCCTTAGGGCCGGGCAACATGAGTGACTTCAGTTCGTGCGGAATGGCGGCCGCTTGCCGTGAGACGTGCTATGCGGTAATTGAGTTCGGTAATTTGCTCAATAATAACATAGGGTCCATCGTACGCAGCACTGCAGCTTCTGGGACAATCCCCGCTTTCTGACAGGCCGCCACAACAAGACCAAGTCATCGGGGCTGTAAGTGACGTCACAGGCGGGGAGCATCGTAGCGGGCTTTGGACCGACATTGGGAGGCGAGGATACGTAGGTGGGCAAGGCGCCGGGCCTCTTCGGTGAGACAGTGTCTAGAATATAGAGGGATCTTCATGAGGCTCGGCAGGAAAATGGCAGTATGGTGTCCAGAGTGTAGCGCGGGGAGCGAGCACATAGTAAAAAGAAGGGGATGAAGGCAGTAGTCTCATGGCGCGCGGTATTAAAAGCATAGGTGATCGAAGGATCGGAAGGCGGAAGGATCGAAGGCGGAAGGATAGAAGTGGAAAAGTAAGGGGTAAGACGTGGGAAGGAATTTTAGTTGCCGGAAGTCGGAGTCGCACTCAGGGGTCCACTTGAAAGCCACATCGTTCTGAAGCAGGCCTGTCAGGGAGTATGCGATGTCCGCAAAGCGGTGAATGAAACTGCGAAAGTATTAGCATAAGCCCAGGAAACTTCGCAGCTCTTTGACAGACTGTGGTGGCTTAAACGACTCGACAGCTGCACTCTTGGCTGGATCAGGTCTGACGCCATATTTGTCAACGAGGTGTCCAAGCACTAACGCTTGACGCGCTCCAAAGTGGCACTTTTTAGAATTAAGCGCAAGGCCAGCTTTGCACATACAGTCGAGGACGAGAGCTAAACGGCCGTTGTGCTCACTGAACGTGTTTCCGAAAATAACATCGTCAAGGTAGCACATGCATATTTCCCATTTCAAACCACGGAGTATAGTGTCCATAAATCTCTCGATAGTGGCGGGCGCATTACAAAGGCCTAATGGCATTACATTAAATTCTAAAGGTCGTCAGTTGGAATAAACGCTGTTTTCTTGTCCGCGGGATGCATAGGGAGTTGCCAATACTCCAACCGGAGGTCAATAGAAGAGAAGTAGGAGGCTGAAAAAAGGCAGTCGATGGCATCATCGATTCGGGGGGGGGGGGGGGGGGGGGGGGGATACGCCTTTTTTGCTACGGCATTAGACGGTGGTAATCCACGCAGAAACGCCATGATTCATCTTTTTTTTCGAACAAGGATTACTGGAGCAGCCCAGGGGCTCGAGGCCTCTTGTATAACACCTTTGTTTAACATTTCCCGCACTTGTTCATTCATAACCTTGCGTTCAGACGGTGAGACTCGGTAAGGCTTTTGTCGGATCGGATGTGAGGCGACCGTGTCAACCCCGTGCATTGTCCGAGACGGTGGGATGGAAGTCAAAGTCAAGTGAAAAGAAAATGTCAAAGTCAAGTGAAAAGTCAAACAAGGTGGAGTGTCGCCGGAGGATGGCCAACAAAGCACGGCGCTCATACGTCGGAAACAGAGTTGTCGATCATGCGAAGAAACTGCGACTCGTCGTATAGCTCTGGTGCTGCTGCGCCCAACATGTCGGTAACCAACGCATCGGATTCCGGCGAGTCGTGGCTGCATAACGCAAGCTTCAGGCCTTCAGGCAGAACTACAGATTCTGTAGATCAATTCACTGTCCACGGTTCAGTGCTTCCGTTGGTGAAAGAAACTATGACATGAGGGACGAAGATGTTCTTCATGCAGTTCAAGTGGTTCGGCTCCACAGTCACATCAAACACGTCGAGAGGGGTATTGGGGCCGGAAACCGGTACGCATACAGCCGAAGAAGGAGGCACGACAGTATCTCGGGTAACACAGAACACGCTTTCTTCACTGCACGAGCCTTCCACAAGGCCAGAGGTGAAACATTTGCCGACGCTGAGCTTCCCGGTGTGACCATCAACGTTAGCAATGCACTTCTGCAAAAAGTCGAGGCCAAGAATAACGTCGGGCATCGATCGGGCGAGCACTGTCATTTCTGTGCTGAACACTTGACCACTAGAGTGAACCTTAACACTACACACTTCGACTGCAGGCAATCGTTCGCCACTCACACCATTGAACTGCAGACTTTTGTCCCATCGTAACAAAACTTTACGTCCGAGGCGACACTGAAACGCAGCACTCACAATTCAAACAGTAGCACCGGTGTCCACGAAAGCCATCACAGGTATACCATTCAATAGCACATTCCCTTTGTTCCGTAACATCACTACAGTCAGGGGTATCTCATCCGGCGGCAGACTTCCAGCACCTCAGCTCCATCGGTCGCACCGACCAGTTTTCGGGCGTAAACGAGGAGGAGCGGCGTCGGGGTGATGGAGATCGACGTGTGCGGAAAGCTGGAGGCGGTGTCACACTTCTATTTGCAGCCGGTGAACGAATCCGCATTTGTGCAGGCCATGGGTTGCCGGAATCAGGCGTGTAGGATGGGTACCGAGAAGAAACGGGTTGGTAATCCGGCCGCGGAGGATAGGTAGAGGAACCGTAACGGGATGGTGGTCGGTGGAGACAAAATCGGGAGTTCTGACCGGGTTGACCGCAGCGGTAACACACAAGAGAAAGACCGGGAGCGCACTGCGCCGGCAACTAGTAATCATACGAAGGAGTGGGCCGAAAGTTCTCGTCCTATGTGGCCGGCGTTGGCTGGTAAAAGCGGGACTGATGCTCCGGGGGCGACCGCGGTATGTTGCTCGGCTGCAGCTCTCGGGGTACCCGGTGCTCCCAAAGTCCGCTGCGTTAACGGCGGCTGGCGGAGTAGGGCCCGTGGGATACATAGGAGAAATTTCGAGTGAGTTCCAGCGGCCTGGTCAACTCTTCGCGAACGATCTGGCGGATTGTGGAAGCCAGATCACATGACGATGGTGTGTCTACAGCTGCCACCGTCGTCACCCCGACCAAGCGTCCAAATTTCGGTGTGATGCGACGCATTTTCAATGTCTCAAACGTGCGGTAGTGCTGGATGACGTCAGACACGGACTCGAGACTTTCTTTACCGATAAGAAAATTATAGACGTCTTCGGCGATTCCTTTCAGTAAATGGCCAACTTTGTCCTCCTCTGTTATGAGAGGAGAGACGACCTTGCATAACTTCGCGATTTCCTCGATGTACTTTGTAGCGGGAAGCTGAGCCCTTTGCGCAAGCGCTTGTTCAGCCCGCTTATGCTTCGTGACTGAGTCATCGAAGCATTTCTTCAGCTCCTCTACAAAGCGGTCCCATGTCGTTAAAGAATCCTCGTGGTTGTCGTACCACGTTAGGGCCTTGTTGGTTAGGGAAAACACGAAGTTAGCAAGCCGGGCGGAGGAGTTCCACTTAGTGCGACTCACGCGTAGGTAGTGTGTAAGCCATTCATCGACGTCTTCGCTGTTTGAGCCCGCGAACGACCGTGGCTCCCGGTAATGCTGCCACGAACCACTGGGCACAGACCTCGGAGCATCGCAGTCCAGAGACATCATGGGCACAGAATGCGGCAGACCAACAATGCGACGACTGCTGCGAATGTGAAGCTGGGGATCCGTCTTCGGAGGAACCTTTATACCGGGCATCTTCCACCAAGATGTTACGACCAGAGGTACAACCAGACCACGATTGGTGATTGAGAAGCAGCTGGGTCCACTTGCCGAGCACGAGACACATCCACCTCGTTTTCTTCACCTTCTGCGTAGTCAGCAATGCCGACCAAATAGAATAGGCGTCGCCTCTTCATGGGCGTCACAATATTTAGTTTTTAGACCGCTAGTACCAAGGCGCCCACTTAGCTGAGAATCCGTTCGTTGCCTTTCAGGTCGTTGTGCAGCCCCCTGTCCTGTGGCAGGCTGCCCATCACGTGTTGTGGACAACTTAACAGGTGGATACCACCATGGCACGTGGCAGTTCAATTAATGATTGGTCGCGAGAGGTTGCTCGGGAAAAGCAAGGTATGTTTCAAAAGCCCCACGGGTGGCTGCACCTGCCATCGCAGGGCAGTGGCGTATCGCTTTACCGCTGCACCATTGCGCCAAGAGTGGTACGAAGACTCCCAGGGATCCACGGATGTAAAGTCGGCAACAGCCAACTCCGCTTACGTGGGCATTAACCCGTTGTCTCTATTCCATGAACTTCCATTCTTCAAAAGTGGATCCAACCTCCGAAACTGAAGTGAAAATCGAGGTGCTAGCGCCCCTAATTCATATTTTGGTGGAACTATGCAAATGCACCGTCATATTTTCCTGTTACTAATCTCACACGCCCTATAGGACACTCTCTGTATAGGGTTTCCTATGAAGTACATCGAGGAGCAGACATCAAAAGCGACAGCATTAGTGCCGGTACCAGATGTGTTTAATTAAAAATAGAACAAAAATTCTGAAGAAACAATTCAGATTTAAAACTGTCACCAGTCATGATAATGCAATGCCCATTTCGAAACGAGAAAAAAACCAGAATAGCATAGGAAAAATAAGAATTGAAGAGTGTTTGAACGCAATAAGGTCATTATGCTCTAAAGAATGCGAAATTTTCGAGCACCTTTCCGAGTTTTACATGTTTGGATAGGACATATCTGTATTACATCAATACTCACCGCACACTCTAGATCCTCGCGATGAATACCGGAGAAAGCAAAGGCGTGACTTTTGAAACGGTTCGCTGCGTTCGCTGAACAAGAGTAACTTCAGATGGCTGTATACATAATTTTATTTCAGCCCATCTTTATTGCGCACATTAATAACAAGAATGAAGTTTCTATACCAAAACGTTGCTAACGTTGAGGCAACGTCCTCAATGCTGACGCAGCGCCTCAACTGGATGGCGGTGAAGAAATTTACTTTTAAATAGTTGTTCAGCAGGAATGAACAGAATAAAACTGGAGGACACTTGTGGGTTTCTCAGTGGGCACAGTGTTCCTCGGCACGCGGTTCAGAAAACGGTGCAGCTCAGGCTATCTGCCTTCTGTACGAGTAGGGATCTAGAGCTCGTTCGCTCAACTCCCATACTTCGCTCTGCCCGCTAACGGCTGCAAAGGCGGGTTGTGCGGGTGGTCGCCGGTGGGGTAGGGGCATGGCCCCTCTCCATGCACAGTCGGATGTGCCTGGCTGATCGTCCTTTCAGCACGTTCCTCGTTCGAGGCTCTGGGCTCGGCGATTGAGAAAAGGTCCTCCATCGCACGTACGTACTCCAGGAGTGACTCATCCGGAGCCTGTGCACGGAGCTCCAGCTCTCACCGCATCCTACGCTCATAGTCAGCGGGCAGGAATTCGCGCAGGAATGCTGCACGGAAGTCCTCGAGAGTCGCTTCCCGGTGGCCGGCAAGGCGATGCCACCTAGCTGCCGTGTCAGTCAGTGCTGCGGTGGTGATGTGTGCAAGCACAACCTGATTAGTGAGACCCATAGCTCTCTGGTAATGGGTGAGGGGCTCAAGTAAATCCCGGGCACTGAGGAGGTCATCATAGCCGCGGCATGTTGGCATGGGCAACTTGACCGCGAGGTGAGACACCTTCGCCGTGTCCAAAAGCGCCTGAACAGCCCCTGACAGCGACTGAATCATCTGGGCAAACCTTGCTAGCAGCGACTGCGCCCGGCCTCAGAGGAGGCTTGGGCGGTCTGCACGAACGCGGGAGGCAAGGTTCGATGAGTGGTACGGATTCCACAGGGAGCCGGGCCAGCGCCTCACCGTTCCCAGAGCAGAATTGACTGCTAGCGGGGCACGACAGCGGTTGTGCGGGACTGCCGGTTGCGGCAACGTCGCACGCTCTGCTTTCGTGCTGGGCGGAATGCTTGTACAGCGAAGGCATGTAATTAACGAGTTCACAGCAGGGTGCTCCCGATACAGCTCCAATGGGAGCCGCGTGATCGACGTTGGGGGTTGTATCGCCGTATGCCCCAATGGCGGCCGCGGCCAACCACGGTGTTTGGCTATTCGAAGGAACAGCATCCAACGGATGAAAGGACGTTTGAACTCCGTAGGGAGCCGACACGCAGCTGCTGAGTGCCCCGCTGGGGGGAGCAGACATGGTGCGCTCGGAGCGACAAGAGTGATGCGCGCCGCTAGCACGCCGCGGCAGGAGATTGTCCCCGCGGAAATGCTGTGATCTCTCTCGCGTCGGCCGTAGGGCCGTTTGCGAGATAGAGTGGGCAGTCAACGCAAGGTACGCCTGTCGGAGGTCGCTGGACCCCACTGGACAGGCTCGAGCCGCTGCAGGCCGAGGACTCGTGCTAGCGAGCTCGAGTATGCACTGGTCCGAACGGCAGAGGCCGGCCCGGAAGAACAGTAGCGTACGCACCTTAAGCTATCTCGGAGGAGTCTCTCTCTGGGCTCCGCTCGGACTGTCGCGCGGCGCGCGGCCGCCAAAGCGGGTCCCGAATTCCCGCCAAAAGGCACCAGTGGCAAAGGCCATTGGGAAGCCGGGGCGGAGCTGCGGCCGAACGACAGTGATTAGTCACTCAGCCGCCTCTCTGTCGCCTGAGGCGGGAAAAAGGGAAAGAGGAGAACAACGCGGGACGCCGGCAACAGCCGCGCAAAGGCAATGGCGGGAAGCCAGGATTCCCCAGTTAAGCTCTGCCTTAAGGGTAGGACGCGATAACGCACTGAGTTAGGCTTTCCATTCTCAGCAGTTTGACACCTTTGAACGCATTTTTCATTTCGTCAATAGTTTCACTCAAAAATAAAATATATATTACACACTCTAAATTTTCTTAATTAGCATCTAGCATTGGCTTTTCATTGTGAGTATTCTGACATCTTTGAACCGCCCCCTTTTCCAATTTCTGTTTTTGTCAAATTTAATTCATAATTAATTAGAACGATTTAACGCATCATCGCCGATCACACACCAATCAATCATCAATCACTAGAACCACAAATTACCACGATACGATCTTTTTTACGCAGCCTCCGATTATAGGTAGCCAGTTCGAATCCGTGCCGTGAGCTAGGTTCTAACTTAACTAGTAAGTTTATGGTGCACAAAACGCTGAACCGTATGCCACCATCCGGAACATTCTGCGGGAAATAGTTGGCAGTACATAAAGCAAATGAATAGCGCGACGCAACGAATATTTCCAGCAAAAATATTGCCTGAAAGCTTTGTAATGTTTATCTCTTCACACTGAATGCCGCCGGCACACGGCTTTATCACTTTGTGACGCAACATGCGACAAAATTTGTCGCATATGTTCGTAGTCAAGTGGAACAGATCCTACTTTGACCGAGACTTGTGGTTACTTTGCACATTGCAACTTGAAAGTTCATTATCAGATTTAAAATCAGCGCTACGGCGGTGAGCGGTGAGAATTCTGCTCGACGCCCGCCGAGCACACTTGTTGCTGTCTCCACCGCCGAGTCATTTAGCTCTACGTGGGGGCGGGTCAGCTAAAAAAAAATGAAGCAGACATTTCAACTCCATCTTAAGGCGTTGATTGGTTAATGCCCATATATACGGAATTGCTCATTCTCTGCTTTACATTCAGAAATCCGTGGGAGTCTTCATGCCACCGATGGCGCACTGGTGCAGCGGGTAACCGTTGCACCACTGCCCTGCACTGGCAGGTGCTGCTACTGGTGGGGCTTGTGCGACCTAGGTTGCTCTTCTAGAGCAGCCTGTCGCGACGAATGAATACTTTACCGGCCACCTGCCACGATGGGCAGTTTCCTGACAATTCGGTGGGATATTTGTGATGACGCCACAAGGTAACACCTAGGTTGCTTCTCTGAAAATTTCTCGTTCACGGTCAACGACACCGACGACGACGCCTGCTTTTCTACGAAACGGGGTCTTTAACGCTATGCATGAGAAAAGGAGCACGAAAGCAAGACGACGGACTAGGACAGAACACACAGTACGAGTCGTTCGTCGTCTTTCTTTCGTGCTCCTTTTCTCATGGATCGATACCGACTCGCCCAACTTTCCATCCTCGTCTTTAAAGCTATCGCGTTAATAAAGAGTTCAGTTTGGGCGCCTCTTCGCTGTCTTCCTGACTACCGGACTGCCGTTGCCACTGCGTGACATCTGGTGGAGGCGGTGGATGCCAGATGTCCTTGTTGACCTCCTGCCATCCGCCAAAGTATCCCGAGCCGCCCCGAAGCAGACACCGGGAAATTCACAGAAGCCGTCCCAACCGAAGAGGAACTTCGAAGCAGCCGACGTTTCCAGAATCTGCTACCTGAACACGGACTATTACCGAACCACACGCGAGTGCAGATGGGCTCCTCATCGTCAATGTCAACCATGGCTACAACATCGGTGTCCATAGTATTCTGCCCCTGCCCGGACTGCCGCCCACTTTCGACTGCTCGCCAGGCGAAGGTCCTGAAGAATGAATGGCTCGAGCAACTGGAACGTGTGGCCGTGTTCAGCAATTGAACACTCACAACGATCGTCAGGGAAGAAAGCGCGGCTGCTTCGGCAATCCCGCATCAAGAAGGCGAATGAAATAGTGACTGCACACGCAGAAGAAATGAAGCGCCTTTTCCGACTCGCCGATCCTGACATGAAGGAAGCGGAATTTTTAATGCAAGGTGCTAAGGAGACACTTCTCACTCGTCGCATCCGCAATCCACCGAAGATCATCGCTAAATTGACTGGGCAAGTGGCATCGCCGGACCCCTTAACCAGCTAACGAAACAAAGTAGGATGTGCCATTCAAGTCGGAAGCTGAGCAACGTGAAGCATTCCAGGAACGTAAGCATCGATTAAAATCGCCGCCCGTACTTGGCCACTTCAATCAAAACGCCGAAACCGAAATTAATATAACGCAAGCAGCGTGTGGATAGGCGCCGTTCTCGTCCTTAAGCAGCAAGGCCACGAGAGATTAACAGCGTACACCAGCCGCTCTATGTCAAAGGCAGAGGCCAACTATGGACTGCCTCGTGATATTGTGGGCGATGTCCAAATTTGGTTGGTAACAACTTTATTAAAAAAAGCTCCTGCAGAGCTTTCGCCGACGGGGCCTTAGGTCTCCCACGTGGGGACGTTGAGGTGTTGCCTCACCATCGCCTCGCGGGCCTGCTGGACGGCCCAGAGTTGGTCACCGAGGTTGGGGCTGCGCAAGGCAGCGGCCCACCGCGCGGGAGGGTTCCGGAGTTAGCACCGTCAGGGTTTTTGCTACAGTCCCAGAGCATGTGGGGTAAAGTTGCTATAGCAGTGTGGTAGACCTTGCATATATTTGTCGGGTATGTTCCGGGTTAGAGTCTGTGGTATTGTGCCGGGTTAGCGTACGAGAGCGTCTGCAGTTGTCTGAGGGCCACCGCGTGCGCCCTGTCCAGCTTGTCGTTGGGCGGAGGGAAGGTTCGGCGGGACAGGCAGAGGGCCTTGGTAATTTCGTTGTATGTGGTCAAACAGTCTTTGGTGCTGTCCGATGGACGATGGTCGCCGGCGCGGTTCGCGAGCTCGCGCGCCTTGGCGTATGCCGTGTCCTCCCGTATTTGTACGGCAGGATTTTCAAAGCTGTAACTTACCAACCCCCACTGTGCAGGCTCACCAGCTAGAAGAACCCGTCCGGCCGCCTCGCTCGGTGGAGCTTGCGTCTCCAATAGATTCATATCACCATCGTTTACAAGTCCGGGCGCAAGCACTCTGACGCCGATTGCTTGTCACCGGCCCCTGTAGATGCACTGCCGCAAGACGGTGATGACTGCTTTTGGGGCGTATCAGCTCGATCACTTTAGAACAGCCGCAACGCTCGAACCATACGGAACAATTCTGGACAAAAGCATTTTTGAACGAGGACACTTGGACGCAATTTTTTCATATAATGTAAGATTTCTCTGTAACAACTATCCGCAGATCACCCGACGACACTCGAATTTTTTTTCCCGTGAGTTTTGGCTGTCGTTAGAAGCGTTCCCCATTGGTTTTCTACGGCAGTCTTAACTGTTCGATACGATCGCTGGAAAGAATTCAAAGAAAGATTTTGCTACATATAGATGAATGGACCATTACTTCCAATAATTCCATGACAGTATCTTACAATTTTCCAATATTCAACATTTTGCCCGAGAATATTGGACCTGCCTGAACTCCAACGCCTCATCGAGTACTTAGAAGTCAAGGCTTCTTCCCCCCAGCCTCTTTCAAGCGGGTATTGTCTTCGTTCTGCGTACGGAACGATGTCTTCATGAAGAAGAACCTCGCACCAAAGAAAAGAGTTTTCATCCATGTTGTACCTGCAAGTCTTCGCAAAAAGCGTTTATAGACTTCACACCACAAGCCGAGCAGCTGGTCGTCTAGGGTTTTCTTGCACCCTCCGCAGCATTAAAGACAAGTATTACTCATCCCGACTGTATGTTGATGTCGCACATTCTGTGAAAACCTGCCAAGATTGTCAGCAACTGAAGGCCTCCCGACGAGCAGAATTTCTGAACCCTGTTTATCTCCTGTCCACCAAATTGGCATTGACCTGCTTGGCCCTTTCCGAATGGAACATATGGAAACGAGTGGATAATTCTAGCGACAGACTTCTTGAGCCGCTACGCCGAGGCAAAAGCCTTGTGGAACTGGACAGCAGAAGAAATTTTTCATATCACGCATTCTTATGTGACATGGTGCGCCCGAAGTGCTCATGACGATCAAAGGAACTGCGTTCACGGCGGAGCTGACACAAGCCGTGCTGCATTGCACTCAAAGAAGCCACCGGAGGACAACTGCGTACCATCTGCAGACCAATGGTCTTCGGAGCGCTTGAACAAGACAACAGAAGACATGATTGCCATCTATGTCGACGCCGAACACATTTGGGACGTCATCCTGCCGTACGTTGTATTCGCCTACAACATCGCAATGAAAGGGACCACTCAGATGACACCTACTAGGCTCGTTCGTGGCAGGGAGGGAACCACCACGCTCGACGCCATGGTCACGAACGCTACCGTTAAAAACAACATCGACGTCGCCACCAACTTTCAGCGCGCAGAAGTCTGGTGATTCGCCCGATTGCGTACCAAAGGCCAGCAGAGGCATCGACGCCCGACTCTGCAACTTACGCCGACGTCACGCAGAATACAAGCCGGTGACCATTTATGAGTGTGGACGCCCATTGGCCGCCGCGGATTGAGTGAAAAGCTTCTGCGCCCATACTTCGGCCCTTACAAGGTCTTTGGTCGTCTTATAAAGCTTGACTGTATGAAGTGTTCCAGGACGGAGTGGCAGCTTCAGAGTGGCGCCACGCGCGCGCGTTATTAGCCTTATTCTTAGCTATTAGCCCTATTAGCCTTAAATGCGAGCTAAAGGACAGTTTCTCATTGATTTTTGTTTCGCGTTCTCAATGTTTATTTCTGTGCATACTTTACTTTTCATTGTAGAGCATTGGGGCTATGCTTCTTTAAAAGGGAATAATGCCGCAAAGTTTTGTAATATTTATTTATTGATGATCAATGCCGCCGGCACGCGGCTTTATCTCTTTGTCTGCGACGCAAGATGCCACCAGATTTATATGGAATGATCGCAGTGAGGCAGACCCGGTTCTATTTTCTTCCGAGTCCGTTGTGGTTCCCTAGCGCACCGTATCTGAAAAGTTAGTTGTGAGCATGACCGAGAGCGGCGAGCATTCTGTTCGACGACCGCCAAGCACGCTTGTTGCTATGGCCGCCGCCGGTTCATTCAGTTCTTTGTGGGCGGGATCAGCCCAACAAAGTATTTATTTTGGAAGCCCTTTCACTGTCTTCCTGACCGCCGCGCAGCCGTTGCCACTACGTTACCATATCTTAAGAGCAGAAAAGTTTTGAAATGGTGAAGATATTTACTATATTTTAAAGAGTCGATAACTTCTACAATGGTGACGACATAGGCTGAAAGCGGATTGAAAATATGGGATTTTACCGAAGTCAGAGGAGCCAGCTATGGTTCTGATTCCACAGCCGTGTAATATGATTCAAAAGCGGCCTAGTGTCGACATACTTCGGAAGTGAGGTAATGTGCTCCAGGTTTGCCGTTTTGCGATGGCTACTTTGCTTTGCGCTATTTGAAAAGCAATTTATGTAATTTTTAGTTTTTCTTATAGACTAGATAAATTATAACATTCTCACCTGTTGTGGCAATATGTATAAGCTTTAGCTGCCGCCAACGAATTCAGGGTGAACAAAAATGCATACAACAATGGCGCCACCTCTGAGCACTGTGTAATTCGTGTTTATTTTCTCTTGCGCGTGCTTGCAGCTATGCGACTACTGGCTCGTTACTGAGAGCGCAACGCACGGAATCGCCATCTACGATGTCGACTACGACGCCGAGTCCGCTGCTTGTCCTAAGTTCAACCTCACTGGTGGTGCCTTCAGCCGTGTTAAGCTCATCAAGAATATCAACGATTATCACCGACGCCTCGGGACGACCGCCGAAAAGAGTCATGATGACTGTTGTCGTCAGCATATTAGGAAGTAGGCTGCAATGACCGCAGGCGTAATTGTTATTTCATTTTTAATCTAATAAATACTGTCATTTCTCTTGGCAGGCAAACCAAGAGTGGATGCAATGTTCTTGAAGCATTGCAGAGTTGCATTTAACAGCGGCAAAGAAGCACAAAACGTGCGATTGACAGTCAGCAATGAGGGTATGAGGAGGGTATGACAGGCGCAATGCACGAACCAATGCACACTCCCTTTATTTGCAGATAGACTTCCCTATTCCACTTAACAAAGGTTGACGAGAGGTACAAGGACACTAAATTCAAGAATCCATCAACAGAAATACAAGCTTTAGTTTGAAACTATACGGCGCCAAATTTATGAATACAGTTTTCAATGCATTATAAATGCATTATAAAAGCTGCTGATGAGGCAAAGAGTAGTAAAGGTTCTTTATATCTATTGTAAAGAAAGCCTACATCTGTACCATGAAGCCTTCTCGGTAGTCAACAACTTGTTCTGAGCTTCTGATTACAAATGGGCCATGACCTTGACAAGATAACCGTTGTTATCTTGTAAAAATATATAAAGCGCATTGTGTTGTTTGGTGTTCCTTGTCCATTGTCCTGAGTGCGCATTATATATTTTAACAAGATGCAATACCAACTAGCTCAAATGTCGATTCGGCTTAACCGTTGTTAGTCGTCTATACCTGTACCATACGTGATCTTTATAAGGCTGTGAGCGCCAAATAAAGATCGTTTAGCGCTCGTGTTGTGTCCCTTGAATATTGTGCGCTATGGATTCTCATCATTCCAGAAGCCATCACCAATATTCCAAGAGGCGGAGAGCATGTGATAATGGCACTGGACTGGACTTGAAGAGAGCCTTTGACAACGCGTCCCACGAAGCAATCCTCGAAGAGATATCCATCAAATGAGGCAGACACATTTTCAGTACAACACTAACTTCTTTTCCAATCGCGCGGCACCGTTGGAATAGGCGAAACCAGATCGGATCATCTATATAAGCCATGCAAAGGTACACCACAGGAATCTATACTCTCTCCGCTTCTTTTAAACATTGCCATGATACGAGTCGCTCGAGCACTACAGGAAATCCCGGACATCGTATTCACACTGCATGCCGACGATATCGCGATCTCGACAAGCAAAGGTTCCCTGGAGGAGATCGAACATGAACTGCAAACGGCCGCAACCTGCGTCGAGGAGACAGCCAGGAGGTGCGGGCTCAAGTGCTTTCCGCAGAAATCGGAGATCATCCGTATAAAGGGTTACAACTACAGGCCTACTGACCCCATTAACATTATCCTTCAAGGAGAGCAAGTACAGGAAGTACCGCTCATCAGGATCCTGCTGAGGTTGCAAAGCAACAGGAAAGCCTCGCACGCAAACTACTAAACGCGTCGACCACTCAAGCCTCAAGAATGATACGCAGAATGGAACACGGAAAGGGCTTTGAGAGGAAGCGAGTATCAGACTAGTGCAAGCGCTGGTCATCAGAAGAGTATCATGCGGCCTACCGTTCATCCCTCTCCTCGAGGAAGAACTAAACAAATTGAACGCAGTGATCACAACAGCATGCAAGAAAGCCCTGGGTTTACCACCCTACGCCGCCAACGACAGCCTGCAAGCCCTAGGCATTCTCAACACATTGGATGAAGTACAGGAAGGCATCCTACTATCTCAGAGAGAGCGCCTTCTCAGAAGAGAAACATACATGCTCATGTTAACTAAAGTAGGCGATCCTGCTGACCTGCAGCTTATCCAATCCGCAACGAATTTATCACCAGAATACAGGGCCCGGGTACACGTAGCCCCAATACCGAAGAAGCTGTCAGCGCACACAAGCGAAGGCAGAACGGCGACGGCGATCAGGAGCTGAAGCAGGAGTTTTACTTCAGCACGTTTCTTCTACATTTTGCTCTTTCATTCATTGAAGTTTCCACACCGATTCTGCCTTTCTAAGTGTTATCCGAATCACCTTCTCAACCTGCCAGTCTCTAATGACGCTGGTCCTGTCGTATGTGTTCTACTTTTGCTCACGTTCGTCGCGCCGTTTTCATTACATCTTCAAGCATGAGCCAACCAGCCCAAGCAAGAGTTTTACTCAACAGGTAAGTTCTTCGCAGAGTGCAAGTCACCTGCTACACAAGTAAAGAAGCTGCCAGCAAAGTCGATCAAATCGCGATAAGACCAGAAAATAATTGCTTTGGGGAACACAAAAAGAAAACATGAGGCGGGCTCGACCGTTTCGCTCTTTTGAACATTAATCTTCTTGTGAATAGACCCGCAATTTGACACCGAAATGAAAAGGGTTGCTTAAACGCGCACTAAAGTTCGCGTTACGTCTAGGTTTTTAATCATCCATTTTTACGGCCTGCGATGTCTAAGTATTAAACCGTCCTCGAAGCCGTAGCGGTGACATTTCTTTTATTTTTTTCACGAGCACAATTTCGCAGGTTGAATCATGGCGGCACTGGCCGCATTTTTGTGCAGACGAAAAGTAGTGAAAGCGCCTGTTTAGTGCGTAGGATACCCGAAGTGCCCAAATGGCCTTCTCCAATAGCGTGCTTCGTAGCACAGACAAGCGTTTTTGGACGGCTAAGGCAGACACCCGAAGACCATCTGGAACACGCGGCCCCCTTCCAGAAATCTCCAGCGATTATTACGAGACCTGAAATGTCCAATCGTTAGTGCACACAACCGAGCAGATGCGGTACGCCTTATGGAAGATCCGACAGCCTGCGCTGCTGATGGCTGAAACAGGTGAAGAGGCGTGCGCGTCCGAAATTATTTGGACATAGCACGATGAGTGATGCTGATTAAAGCTGGTCTACAAATAAACCGTCTCCCATTCCGAATCAGCAAAAAAGTAACAGCAGCGGTTTATTAATTGGTAAGATTTTAGTTCCGGGATTTTAGAGACATTTTAGGCGACAGTCGGATGAAAAAATAGCATTACTTGCAATTCTTCTCGTGTGAGGAACATGCAACATAGCAGGTGCCAAAAATAAGTAAATAAGCGCTGAGTACTTTTTTCTCAGCAAACACCATGGCCCTATTTCATCCGTGTCGCTTCTAGAACCCCCGAACTTCACCCAGCAGTAATGAATGAAAAGGCGTACGCAGCTTTCTATATACGTGTCCGAGCCCGGCCCAGGCCTGGCGAAACAGTATAATTCCTTGCTGGCCCGCGGGCCTGGCCGGGCCTGAGCTTTTGAGCTGGCCAGAGCCCATACAGTGCTCTAACCGAAAGGACCACGACGAGCTCAATGGCGTAGCACCGCTAAAGCCTTAACTGCCCATCTTCGCCGCAACAACCGGATCGATGTTCTCCGCGATGATGTCATGGAAACTGAGACGAATTATCGACCACATGAAAGTAAGAGCCACGAGGCTCTTCAAAGCAGCTGCCACCGCCTTTTCGAACGGGAACAAATACTAGAGGATAAACGTGGTCGTCGGCACTACCCATCCGCAGACACCGGTGTAGGCAGTGGCTGGGCAACCACTGCCGCGTTAATTATCAATTTTTCGCACATAAGATTGCATTTCCAAGAGAAAGCTTCACTACAGGACCTCGTTCTCCGATCGCCGTATGTTTAGTTTTCACCTTCAGCTGAGATAGAGATCAAACCATGAAAAGGAGAGAAAGAAATTGAATCAATATCCATGACCGGGAGTCGAGTCGTCGGCTGCGCGAACAGATCTCATTTAAGAGCCTCTCAGGTGGACCACTGGGCCGCAGCCAACACGCCTCGTGTTAAACTGCACCACACGCTCGCACTGTGCATTGGAGAGCGTGGTCTTCATCCACTTCCATCAGTTCCGTCACGCGGCACTGCCTGCTCAACGTCGCCTTCTGCGTAGCACAAATCCGTGCTTTCGCTGCGAATCGAATGTAGTAAACATTCTCTGTATTTTTTACTTCAGGCAACTCTGCGCAATCCGATGATCAGGCTAATGATTTTATTACTCCCACATCATTGCGGAAGAAGACACCACGCACACTGCATGGACCATGAATACCATTAGCCATGCCCGCGCCGACACACCCGTCTTTGTAGCCTCACAAGCCATCAGGTCTACAAAGCTGTCGCAAACAAAACAGTCATTATTCACAACTCTTGCTTCGAGTTTCGGACTACTGCGAGAGCGACATCACAGCGGGAGACTGATGAGTTCTTTCTTTTATTATTAGTTAGGTACATATAGGTACACGCTTCGGAGCAGAATTCACTATAGCCCAATGGGCACTGAAGTTCTACTGGACGTGTGAAGGACGTTCCAAATGTCCACAGGACATCCAAGGAAGTTTCAGCCCCTCTGGGCTGTTGTTCTAGATGCCAGGCAATTAGAACTGGCAGCTAGGACTTTCAGCTTATTCATGAAGTCCCCTTATTACTGGACGACTGAAGTTTGCGACGCACTTAAAAGTGCCCAAGAACATTCAGGAACCATTTTAGCAGTCTGGATAAAAGCTGTCGAAGCAGAAACTCATTCAAGAAGCTGAGGAAAACTGTTATGAAGAAATCCAATACATCATGTCAGTTTCAGCTGAGTCAGGGCAGCTTAAGAGAAAGGAGTTTAGATTTGAACAATCTTAACTGAAAAAGGAAGGAAGCTAATTGCATAATTGCAAGGCTAAAATAAATTCCAATCAAGCCACTGAATGAACATGGTCCAAGCAGCAAGGAAGCTTCGATTAATGCTTTGGAAACAGTAAAATAAAAATCAATTCTAGACAGCTGGCGACCGAGGAAAATGGATTTGATCTCTAAAGGAAAAGGAGATAGTACCGACATGAAATTCTTCAGAACGATTGCGATAACTTGGGTTGCATAGAGGCTGACAATTCAGGCAGTGAAATCAAAATGCAGACGTTGATAGAAAGCAGTGAGATACTGAGAGAATTTCAGAAAGGATTCAGAAGCGGTAGGGGATTAGATGATATTGTGACGCCCTTGAAGAGGCGATGCCTATTCTATCTGATCGGCAGCTTCCCAGACAGCACAGCATTGGGCGAACACTGGGCAATCATTGGCAAAAACTGGCATGAACGGCGGTCCTACATTGGCATTTAGGCAAAGCGCTACAACTTTGACACATTAATTGGCCTCACTTTCAGGCCAGTTTTGGGCCAACGTTCGGCCGATCCAGGGGCCAACGCAGGCCTGGCGTTCGTACCGCGACATGGGCCAGTAAAGGCCTCGGATTGGCTTTCCATCTTTGAACACTGGCATCTAGCTATCGAACACTGGTATCCAGCCTTCAAACATTAATAGCCACCTTTCGAACACTGGTATCCTGCTTTCGAAAATTGGCACATGCAACACAACCCACTGCCCAATGACTGGAACTGTGGATGTACCATTCAACCTAGCAAATATTCATAAACGAGGGTACCTAAGAATTACGGGAAAAGACCGGTTTATTGCATCGACTTACAAGGATAACGCTTCTAGCGCACGCAGAATGGCTTGCACTGTTACCAGTCATCCTCGGAATTAAATGAAAGGAGTACCAAAGAGCATGGTGGCAGAGGCTGTGGGAATATCATTTATGTTCAAGGTTGCTAGATGCCGATGATTCAGGTTGGACAACACAACTCGGCAAGCTGCTGTAGCACGGCTAAGACATCCATTAAGTGCTTAACGAAGCTGTCCTTCTGTGAACTGACCAGTCACATCTGAAGTAATCGTTGCACTCCTCTTGGAAGAGGACCCTTCCACTGCACTGGAATTCTTCGTCCAGCTCTTGCACGATGACCTCGCAATGTGTCGAGCCTGCAAAGAGAGCCATGATGTCATGATGGACCTAAATACGGACGTAACAGGCAAAAACAGAAATGATTAAATGAGACTGAATTTTGTGCGCACCGCATCTTTTGCACAAAATGAAATTTAATTTGCTTTGTACCAATTTGGTTTCAATTTCATGCGTCGTTTCGCACTCCAGTAAGATATTCAATGTGAAAAAACATACAAAGTGATGCGATCTTGAAAGGAAATTAATGCATTAAAGAAAAAGGAATGCGGTCACTGACCAAATCATGAAATTCAAGATGTTTCGGAATACGGGTTCCTTGATCACTGAGCGGTACAAGAAATTGTCGCGACTTATATACCTAACACGTGGCGCAAGGAACCTGCGTAGATGGGTGGCATGGTTCCTTGCACCCGGTTCATGGTAGCTGGTGTCGATTGTATGATTAGAGATTCCATCAGCCGCCGAGATGACACGTTCCTTTCCTTCGCGATGACAGTGGCGTGGTTCCAGTCAATCGTATGAGTATGCTCTTGCACATGCTCGGCAATGAAATTCGTCGTGTGATTATTATTTCTGACGTCACGTTTGTGGTCGTTAAGCCTTCTGGAGAACTTTCCTGTTTCGCCAACGTAAACCTGGGGGCAATCAGCACGTGGGATCTGGTAGATGACAACACCTGGAAATGCTTCAATCGGCAGTTTATATTTCACGTTCACGAGCTGGTTACGGAGCTTGTTGGTCGGGATGTGGGCAATGCGCATGTCCTATTTTGCAAACACGCGGGATAGTGCTTCGCTGATTCCCTGCACGTAAGGAATGGGAGCACGCGCCTGGAATGTCTTGTTGCTTTGTGTTTCCGGCTGCAAGATCCGCTTCTGAATATTGTGGACAAAGCGACTAGGGTAACCGTTATTAGTCAATTCTCGGTGAATCGTCCTCAGCTCGTTTTGCAATGAATTTTCATCTGAGCATATGCGTACGGCACGTGTTATTAAAGACGATACCACCGACGTCTTGTGGCCAGCCGGATGACAGGACATAAAATTGAGGTAGCGACCTGTATGCGTAGGCTTCCTATAGATCGAGAAGGTGAGGGCGCCTTCATCCCTGCGAACCAGTATATCCAGGAATGGCAAAGAGCCGTCTTTCTCAAGTTCAGCGGTGAACTGTATATGCGCATTCTGGGCATTTAGGCTGTCCAGGAAGCGTGTGACGTCTTGTTTCTTCAAAATGCAGAAGCAGTCGTCTACGTAGCGGTAGAATACTTTGGGTGCAGGAATGAAGGCGGCTAGCACTTTTTATTCCAGGGCTTCCATTACTAAATTGGCCGTTGTAACTGATATTGACGCCCCCATTGCCGTGCCTTGTGTCTGCTGATAGAAGCTGCCGCCGTAGGAAAAATAACGATTCACCGAGAACTGACTAATAACGGTTACCCTAGTCGCTTTGTCCACAATATTCAGAAGCGGATCTTGCAGCCGACCCGGCGCGGTGGCTCAGTGGTTAGGGCGCTCGACTACTGATCCGGAGTTCCCGGGTTCAAACCCGACCGCGGCGGCTGCGTTTTTATGGAGGAAAAACGCTAAGGCGCCCGTGTGCTGTGCGATGTCAGTGCACGTTAAAGATCCCCAGGTGGTCGAAATTATTCCGGAGCCCTCCACTACGGCACCTCTTCTTCCTTTCTTCTTTCACTCCCTCCTTTATCCCTTCCCCTACGGCGTGGTTCAGGTGTCCAACGATATATGAGACAGATACTGCGCCATTTCCTTTCCCCAAAAACCAATTATTATTATTATTATCTTGCAGCCGGAAACACAAAGCAACAAGACATTCAGGCGCGTGCTGCCATTTCTTACGTGCAGGGAATCAGCGAAGCACTATCCCGCGTGTTTGCAAAATATGACATGCGCATTGCCCACATCCCGACCAGCAAGCTCCGTAACCAGCTCGTGAACGTGAAAGATAAACTGCCGATTGAAGCATTTCCAGGTGTCATCTACCAGATCCCATGTGCTGATTGCCCCCAGGTTTACGTTGGCGAAACAGGAAAGTTCTCCAGAAGGCTTAACGACCACAAACGTGACGTCAGAAATAATAATCACACGACGAACCCCATTGCCGAGCATGTGCAAGAGCATACTCATACGATTGACTGGAACCACGCCACTGTCATCGCGAAGGAAAGGAACGTGTCATCTCGGCGGCTGATGGAATCTCTAATCATACAATCGACACCAGCTACCATGAACCGGGTGCAAGGAACCATGCCACCCATCTACGCAGGTTCCTTGCGCCACGTGTTACGTATATAAGTCGCGACAATTTCTTGTACCGCTCTGTGATCAAGGAACCCGTACAAGGTTCCGAAACGTCTTTGAATTTCATGGCATGGTCAGTGACCGCAGTCCTTTTCTTTATTACAATGCCTGACCAGACGAACTTTCGTCGAACCATTGATTAAATTAATGCATTGTTTTGTTTTAATATCAAACTTCGTATCTCTAAATTCAGAGCGCATTTTTATTCTGGTAAAGAACAGGTTGTAGCGTCTCCTCCATAAAGAGTCGAAACAAGAGTTTTGAACAAAGCACGTTTTTTTAGACGGGGTTCAAAATAAATGCTCTGGATGGAAACAACTCAGAACACCTTTGTTTCTTTATATCCAGCAGTTTATCTTTGTCGCTTCCATTGCATGTTATACAGATTCGAAACTGACTTGAAAAGCACACAAAACACCCTTCTAACAGTCCAGAGTAATGTCTTTTTTCATTGATAGATAACTTGGCAAAAGCTTTAACCATAAATTGCGGATATTCTATTGCACCTGCAAGTGTGTTAGCCAAAGAGAAACAGCGCGGAAGTAGTACTCATATCCTTACCGACTAGTCTATAGCGGAATACAAAACAGTTCCGATTCCTATCCTACATAAGCTGTACGTGACAAACGTATTCCTGAATGCATCGAATGTCAGGTCACATGAATTCAAACCTGCTGTTCGACAAAGTAGTGAATGTTTGCTGAATTCATTGCACCAAAGACGAAAATTAATGTTCTTACCATTCGGGCAGATCTGCACTGCGCACGACGTCAAGCCAAACATTTGGCAATGAGAGTAGGTACATAGAAGTCGTCCCCGTGCTTTGTCTCGTTCTCTGCTCCTGCCGGAAAAAGTAAAGCAGCATGCAGTCAAAGCAATACTTACTCCCAAAATCACATTCATTTCCGAACGTATCTCAAGATAAAATATTTGTAGTACTTACAAGTAAGGTATTGCAGGCCAGGGTAGTGAACCGCGTCGGAGCTCTCATATAGTAACAGATGTTGGTTTTCGCTTGCGCGGACTACAAACGGAGCCAGCTCGAGTTTGCATGCTCTTTCGTAGCGCTGGTTGTGCGGTTGAGCGCCGCCGTGCCAGACAAGGCAAGACTCGTCCAGTCAGGAATGTGTCAGTCAGGAATTAGCGCTCGTCCTGTCTACTTCTTTGTCTGTGTCTCTGTTATATGCGCTAGTCTTTTAATTCATGAGGAATGTGTCGTGGTGATGCATAGCGCTGTGACGAATGACAGGGGAAATGACGGTAATGGGGGAAGGAGGGGGTGGTGGCTGGAAGGGGGAGAACAATTTTTTTTACACAGCTTTTGTGGTCGCAAAAAAAGTTTCCAGCTGAAAAGTAGACGAAAGAAAATCTAGGGGGGGGGGGGGGGGACTAACGGCGCAGCGTATAGCTGCGCACGGGAGAAACTGAGTAAAAATAAGCGCTTCTCGGAGTAGGGGTTAGCACGCTGCCTTGAAAAGGGCACGGAAGATGAGTTGAGGTGATACGAGACTTCAAAAGAGAGAGGGGACGGGGGCCGAAACATGTGAGAGGCTTTAATTCTCGGATAATGAGTCATAAGCAGTTTTGAAGGCAAAGGTGTGGAAAACGCGGAAGCATCAAAGTATTATTGCAAAGCCGCAAGAGAAGCATCATAAAACAATAAATATGATATGCAAGCAAATTCGCCTACGGGACATGTGGCAAACAAGCTAGGTTACCATGCATCGAACACCATTTGTCAGCAGATATATTCGCTGGTCGTCGAAGAATCCTCCAAATTTTCGTTGGTGTGAAATTTTCACTCAAGAAGCTAAAACAAAGAAAACCGTGCTGAGATGTGGCTCGAAACTATTTTCGATGCTTTTCATCAATAAAGGCAATGTTCGAAAGCAAAAAAAATTTTTCGTGCAAATAAGTAAAGACGTCAGCAAGAGCAATAGCCCTCAATTCAAATTACGCCACAGCACGATAAAATGCGCAAAAACAACATTTTGAAATATTACAATCTGCAGAAGAAGAAGGAAAGATCAAATCGAAACACACAGGGCAAGGCGCGATCACAGGGAACGACGTACGAAAGCGTACCCAAGGAGCACAAGTAATTGGCCCAACATTGGAACTGTATAGGCAGAGTTGGCCCTACAAAGGACCAGGATGGGACCATCCTGTTGCAATATTGCGCCGCTGACCTGTGCTGCTTGGGTAGGAATATCTTACCGCGTGATCGTGCGCGTTTATGAAGCGGTGGCCTAAGATTTCGTGCGTGCGCAACTTGTAAATTACGAGGCCACTGCTTCGTTTCTAGACGTTACCATAATTGCGCACAGTGGGCTTAGGGAATACATTTACACTAAGTTATCATAATTGCGCACAGTCGGCTTAGGGAATGCATTTACACTAAGTTATTACGTTTGATTTAGGATCTCCATTAAGCCGACACCCACTGCGCAGTGTGACAGTAAATTCTCTACAGGCAAGCAAAAAAGCACTTCTTTAATTTTAAAAAATTTATGATATGGAAGTAGTTGGATTTTTTTTAGAACGAAGCCCTCTTTTGTTGGTTTTCATATGTTCGCAGAAGCAGAGCTTGCAAAAACGGTTTAAAATACATAAATTCCACAACAATAGACTCGTTATTATGCCCAGAAACAGGATAAAGGCGACAGCGTGAGCTCTGTCTGTGCACTTCTCACAAAAAAGTTAATTTTTTTATATGTGACTTGGCTATGCCGTACATATTTACACGAATCATTACCACTCGGTCATGCCAACGCGCATTCTTTAATTACTAGATTTACGAGACATTCTAAAAAGAATTTTAGTTGTTAGTTGCAGCGAACTTACAGAACACAAGTCGATGGCAGCAGCAGCATTGCTATACAGCGAGCAAATACGTTCGGAATGCTTCCGAATGCCTTCTTAAAGAGTTGCGAAGCACCTTAGAGCTCAACTGATCAGCGACGGAGCCCGCGGCAGACGTCGCCGCGCCGCGCCTCGAAGACGTCGACATATACTCCTTTAGTTTCTCCTGTACCAGAGCTCCATCTGGCAGGCGCGATCTGCTGACAGCTTCGGTTTCATTGTTTTTTTTCATAACTATCCCCTATCTCCGAATGCACAGTCGGAAAATATTCGTTGTTTATCGAACTGCACGCATACACTGCGAAAGTATTCAGTAAGAAAAAGATGATTAAACTTCAAATGTTTGAACTCGCACAGGCCCAGCCCAGGAGCTAAACGAGTTTTAGCGCGTTCGAAAATTATAAACGGCCGAGATGGTACTCAACAATAAAATCAATCTTCTAACCAGTATAATGGATGGTGCAATGTTCACCAACATCTGCCTTATACTTTTAACACTGAATAAGGGGTGGCAAGCCAAGGCCAAAATAGCCAGGTTTAGAAAATGGCTTAGCCAATTCTGGCAATGACTGGGAGAACTCTGGCTAACATGGCCCTCGATAGCCAGATTTTGAAAATGGCTTAGCCAATTCGGCAAAGAGTGGGAAAACTCTGGCTAACATTGCCCATGATAGCCATGATTTGATGATGAGCCAATATGAGATGCTGATTGGCAACTCTGGGCGTACTTAGGGCCACGCTTTGCCAGTGGCTTTGTAATATTGGCCCGCTGTCATGTGCTACCTGGGTTGGTCCGCATTGCTGACGACGCGCAGGAGGAGATGAAGATGGCTGCGTCTCGCGGGCGGCAAGGGTACTCAGCTGGTTGCAGTCACCCGTCGTGTTCTGAATAAACCCCTCGCCGCAACATCTTGTTGCAGGTGCTGGGTATACAGGTTCCCCAAAGACAGATCTCCAGCTTCACCTTCGCCGGAGTCGTCGCGTTGTTGGTCTGCCGCCTTCTGTGCCTATGATGTCCCTGGACGGCGACGCTCCGAGGCCTGTGCCCAGCAGTTCGTGGCAGCATTACCGGGAACCACGGTCGTTCGCGGACTCATCCAGCGACGCCGTCGATGAATGGCTCACCCACTACCAACGGGTGAGCCGCTACAATAAGTGGAGTTGCTCTGCCCGACTTGCAAACGTCGTGTTTTCTCTAACTGACACGGTCCTAACGTGGCACGACAGCGATGAGGGTTCGTTCACGACATATGGGACTGCTTTGTAGAGGAGCTGAAGAAGTGCTTTGGTGACTCAGTCGCGAAGAAGAAGCGGGCTGAACAAGCGCTTGCGCAAAGGGCCCAGCTTCTCGGTGATACATGTATGAAATACATTGAAGAAGTCGTCAAGTTATGCAAGGTCGTCTCTCCTGTATGACAGAAGAGGACAAAGTTGGTCACATTCTTAAAGGATCCGCCGAAGACATTTACAATTTTCTTTTCGGAAAAGAAAGTCGCGAGTTCGTGTCTGACATCATCCAGCACTACCGCACGTTTGAGACATTGCAAATGCGTCGAATCACACCGAAATTTGTAGGTTTGGTGAATGTGACGACGGTGGCAGCTGTAGACACACCATCGTCATGTGATCTCGCTTCCACAATCCACCAGATCGTTCGCGAAGAGTTGACCAGGCCGCTGGAACTCACTCGAAATTTCTCCTATGTATCCGACGCGCCCTACTCCGCCAGCCGCCGTTAACCGGGCGGACATTGAGGAGCACCGCGTACCCCGAGGGTTGCGGCCGAGCAACATACCGCATTCGCCGGCGGACCACCAGTCTCGCTATTATCAGCCCATGCCGGCCACATAGGACGAGAAATTTCAGCCCAGTCCTTCGTATGATTACTACTTGCTGGCGCAGCCTGCTTCCGGTCTTCCTCTTGTGTGTTACCGCTGCGGTCAACCCGGTCAGATCTCCCGATTTTGTCTCCACCGACCACCATCCCGTTACGCTTCCTCTACCTATCCTCCGCGGCCGGATTACCAACCTGTTTCTTCTCGGTACCCGTCCTACACGCCTTATTCCGGCAACCCATGGCCTGCACAAATGCGGATTCGTTCACCGGCTGCAACTAGAAGTGTGACACCGCCTCCAGCTTTCCGCACTCGTCTATCTCCATCACCCCGACGCCGCTCCTCCTCGCTTCCGCCCGAAAACTAGTCGGCGCGGCCGATGGAGGTGTGGTGGTGGAAGTCTGCCGCCGGAAGAGATACCCCTGACTGTAATGATGTTACGGAACAAAGTGAATGGGCTATTGGATGGTGTATTTGTGATGGCTTTAGTGGATAATGGTGGTTCTGTTTAAGTTATGAGTGCTGCGCGTCGCCTCGGACATGAAGTTTTGTTACGATGGGACAAAAGTCTGCAGTTTAGTGGTGTGAGTGGCGAACCATTGCGTGCGGTTGGAGTGTGTAGTGTTAAGGTTCACTTGAGAGGTCAAGTGTTCAGCACAGAAATGGCGGTGCTCGCTCGATCGATGCCCGATAATATTCTTGGCCTCGACTTTTTGCAGAAGTGTATTGCTAACATTGATTGTCACACCAGCGAGCTCCGCGTCGGCAAATGTTTCACCACAAGCCTTCTGGAAGGATCGTGCAGTGGAGAGTGTGTGTTTTGTGTAACGCGAGATAGTCATGCCTCATTCCTGGGTTGTATGAGTACTCGTTTCCTGCCCCACCGGCTTCCTGCCCCGATACCACTCTTGACGACTTTGATCCGACTGTGGAGCCGAATCATTTGACCTGCATGAAGAAGAAAAGAAAAATATCTTGGTTCCTCATGCCATGGTTTCCGTCACCAACGGACGCACTAGACTGTGGACAGTGAATTGTTCGACAGAATCTGCAGTTCTTCCTGAAGGCGTGACGCCGGAATCCGATGGCTTGGTTACCGATATCTTGGGCGCAGCAGCAACAGAGCTTTATGACGAGTCGCAGTTTCTTTGAATGATCGACAACTCGCTTTCCACTCATGAGCGCCGAGCTCTGTTGGCCACCCTCCTACAACACTCCACTGTGTTTGACTTCTCACAGCC
The DNA here is from genome assembly GCA_030143305.2 of Amblyomma americanum. Lineage (NCBI taxonomy): Eukaryota > Metazoa > Arthropoda > Arachnida > Ixodida > Ixodidae > Amblyomma > Amblyomma americanum. The sequence goes on from JARKHS020034663.1 coordinate 125,870, forward strand.
TCGCGGCCTATCTTCCATCCCCTCGTCTCGGACCCTGCACAGGGCACGTGGCTCCGCAGCTGAACGCGACAAGGACGTGCAGGCTGCCCTTCCCAGGCAGTTCCACTGCGGCTGAGCTGGCCGGACTCCACCTGGCAGCGGACCTGATTGCGACCATCCCACCTGATCCGGTCGTGGTCCTCTGTGACTCCCGGCCAGCCCTCCAGCTGCTGTCCAGGCCTCTTGACAATGTGGCAACTACTTCCCTGCTAAGGGCCCGCCTGCAGACCCTGGAGGATGCTGGTCACCAGATCTCCCTAAATTGGATGCCGGGCCAATCCGGCATTGAAGGCAACGACCTGGCCGACGCTCTGGCCAAGTCTGCCCACACCGATGGGTCCCCGGTATCCTTTGCAGTGACTCAACATGACTTTGCCCGCCCCCTCATCATCCAGGTGGTACGGGCCCTTCACCCTGACCGGAGGATGGCGGCCTACAAGCCCTTCCGGCGGCTCTCGGACCTGCTCCCCAGGCGGGACCGAGCCCTCCTCCTGCGCCTCCGCATCGGTTGCACGTGGACGCCCTCCAGGTTGTACGCGCGTGGCAGGGCCCAGTCTCCTGCCTGCCCCTCCTGCGGGGACACGGGGACGTTCGGCCACCTCCTACTGGCGTGCCCGACCCATGAGCCGCCTAGGCGACGACTCGAGTCGGGATACCCTGCCCGCAGCCAGCTCTTGGCGCATCGGGTCCTCCTCTCTTTCCTCGAGGAGACTGGCCTGAGCATCCTCCTCTAGACCTTCGCCCCGTCCAGCACGAGGAGATGGATTTAAGTGGACCGATGCTCATTCCCCCTGCCCGGTGCTTGCACACATTCCCAGTGCACCGAGGCTCCTCCCCTCCCCCCGCCAGGTGCTTGCACACTTTCCCAGTGCACCGAGGCTCTCCTCCCTCCCGACCGGTGCTTGCACACACTCCCAGTGCACCGAGGCTCCCCTCCCCCTTCCCGGTGCTTGCACACACTCCCAGTGAACCGTGGCTCCCCTCCCTGTTGGACGCATTCGTTGCTGCGGCGGTGCGACTCCAGAACGGCTAAGGACATCCACGGAAACTGCGGCGGCCCTCTCCCTTCCCCCTTCATCCCCTCCCCCCCTCCCCTGGTCACCAAGAGTGACGCCCTAAGGGCCAACATATGTCGGGACCAGTATCCCCCTCGCCCAACTTCATAGCAACAACCACCACCACCACCGCATCAGTATCACCGTTTTTTCCTCATTTCACCACATTCAAAACGGAACTGCATAGAGATTCAACCCGGGGGGCTCTCCTTGCGGAGGCTGAAGACACTCCTTTACAAACCACTTCTGGGTGCGAGATGGTTTCCTATGGAAGGAAAATTATTCTTCTACAGGCCAGCGCTTCCTTCATGGTCGTTCCGAAGAGCCTATACACCTCTGTCTGGCAGGACATGCACAGCAACCCTACATCTGGACACTTTAGATCGGCACGAACGCTCCTTCGTACCTAGGCACGCTTCTATTGGCCGAAAATGCAGGCCACTACTGAGCGGTACGTCGCCAGCTGCACCTTACTCGGTATTACGAAACGGCAGTCCTACCTTTGTATACGGCGTATCATGTGTCCTCTTTTATGCTGCGCTACATAGTTCTTCGTCATGGACCTCCAAACGTTATCAGTGACTGTGGTCTACAGTTCTCCGCTGACATCGTGGAGCAGCTTCTTCGTTCTTGTGTATCGCATTTCCGCTATTCCTCGAATTACCATCCCCAGACGAATGGTCTGAGCGCACGAGCAGAACAATCAGTAATATGCTGCGAATGTACAGGGGCAGTCAAAAGTAAATGAGAGGCGCGAGAGCATGACAAACCGTGTCGCAGCGCTTTCTAATGCCGACTCTGATAACTGATTAGCTCGGTCGCCAGCAAGCAGCGCGTTTTATGAACCGACCCTTATCTGGAGCGTACGGCTATCACTTTTGGCGGCTCGAACGGATGCTTGTTGCTTTTCAAATAAAACACCATGTATTTATTTGTCACTACCTGCGATGTTTTGAAGAGCGATTTGCGCCGTTTGATAATACTCGGCAGCTGGCACGTGCGGCGTCGCACATACCTGGCAGCGAGCACTGTCACGACTGGTTAGTTATGTTTTTGCTGTGAGCAGCGAGTCGTGGGGCGTTTTTTCTTGTTCTTAGATTTATATGGTATATCGTGGCTTCTCCAGTGTCCGCTCATGAAATGAGGTCGGGCGATGAACAGCCCTCGCTTTTTTGCGGCCTTCATTGTGTTTATTGTAAGTTTCGCACATACCCTCGCATACGTAAGAACGAATACACACAAAATAATCAAAAGGACGCAATGCTGGTTTAGTCTGTGTGTTCTATGTAATAGTTGACGAGGTAAAATGCGCGAAATGTACGCATTGCGAATGGCCAGATTCTACGCATGCTCAGTACGTCGAACGTAACAAGGGGATTCTTTATTTTTCTTTGTAGGAAGAATTTCATCGAGTTAGCTTCGAAACAACAAAAAATGCAAGGTACAAAAGTAAACGCCGTTCAGAAGCGTGTGAAACTGCCGTTAACGCAAATGGCTCCTCCCATGCGCCGGGGCAGAGAATCGTACAGAGACTGCAGAAACTCGCGGTCTTGCTTCATGCGGTCCCATTCCGCTGCAACAGCAAGCCACAATTCTGCTTTCTTGTTGCCACCAAGTTCATGTGTGCCAAGTTGAATTTAGGAACTCTACACTTATTTTCTATAAAGTTGCAGTCCGTGCCCTTTGGCACCCAATGCAGCTGTCGAACTCCTCGCTCTTCTAGTATGTCTTGGAAGACTTTAACATTGTGGATGGGGCTGTGGTCCTGCTGAAGCCAGTAAAAGCCATCTTTAAAGGGCCCGTCCAGGGCGAACGGGACGAGGTAGCTGTCAAGGACACCGCACTAGGCCGCCGCGTTAAACTTCGCTGGAAGCTGCACAGGTGGGTACAGTTGATCTCTTCATACGGCTCCACAAACGTTCACAGCCTTGCGACTACTGCTGAGCACATTGTGAAAGTACACGGGCTAATACCTACATGCAAAAAAAAACAAACAAAACGTTAACGTTAGACATGTGAACAAGCGCCATTGTAAAACTCGTTTTGCTGACGTGCAGACATGATCCCTAGCTTCGAGACAAAGATAAAGGCCTCTGGAACAAATTCCAAAACGCCCACTCCAGCATTGCACACAGAATTATTCACCCATGCTGAAAATATAGTACTGCCAATTGCAAGGCGTGATATCGTTAATAGAATATATTTAAATCTTACCTGCAGTTGTACGTGCGCCATACTCGGCGCTTCTGATCGCATCTTAAGTTGCAGTCTACTCATCAGTAAAGATGACCTCACCCCAGTCGCCTATCAACCATTCTTCATGGGCTCGCGCAAAGTCCAGTCGAGCGCGCTTCTGCTGATCTATTAAGTAGGGTTTCTGAGCGGCCACGCATCCGCTCAGTCCTGCTTCATGCAAGCGTCAGCGTATTGTAACCTCACTGATCTTCAGAGATAGGGCCTCTCGAATTTCTCGCATACTCTGAAATGGATCAGCCACCACCGCTGCTACGATGAGTTCGTCGACTTCTGTCGATGCGGATCGTGGTCTCCTTGAAAGAGGGGCGTCTTCAATGCGGCCATCCTCATCTCAATATGTGTGGAAAATCCTATTCACAGCGCCGATCGATTGTCCACTCGGCGACTTATAGTGTGCTGAGGAACACCTTCAATGTAGAGGCGAATTATGTTGCGCCGTTCATCTTCAGCTATTCTGGACGGCATCGCGCTTCGAAGAAATGGCGCAATCAATCCCTCTGACCAGAGCACAAGAAATAAAACGTATGTATGTATGTATGTATGTATGTATGTATGTATGTATGTATGTATGTATGTATGTATGTATGTATGTATGTATGTATGTATGTATGTATGTATGTATGTATGTATGTATGTATGTATGTATGTATGTATGTATGTATGGATGGATGGATGGATGGATGGGTGGGTGGGTGGGTGGGTGGGTGGATGGATGGATGGATGGCTCAAGCCGCCTGTCATGACATGAAATTTTACTCCTCTTTATTTTAGCCACCAATCAGATAACCTTCGCTTGGTTACTTCTACGCGCTTAAAATCTACTTTCTCTTCACTATCCTTAAACCCCAATGCCTTGGATAAATCAGCCTCGCTGCTTTCCACTGTAGGGTGAAGCCCTTTACAGAAAAGTATCAAGTGTTCAGCCGTTTCCTTCTCCTATCCGCACGCAACGCACAACGTGTCTATCTCGTGATACCTTACTCTATATGCCTTAGTCCGCAAAACTCCCGACCCCGGCCTCAAACAACAAAGAGCTTCCCCTCCAATTATCATAGATAGTTTCTTTGGCAATTTCCTGCTTAAAAATCCTGTATGTTCCCAGTGCTGATTTCCTCAGCATTCCTGTTTTCCACAGAGCTCTCTCTGTTTCTTCAACTTTTTGCTTAAACGATAATTGCTGATTTGCCCCCTACTGCTGTCCAGATATTTGCTTGTCAATTTCTAGTTCGCTTTCTCCATTTCGTATCAACATTCCTTATATACTGGTATGTGAAATCTTTTCTAGCCCACTGCTTTCCCCCTTTTTCTCAATCGCTCCTCAAATGCTATCTTACTGCTAGCTTCTCTGTTCTCGAACGACACCCATCCCATATCACTCTGTACCCCCTGATTTGGTGTATTGCCATGTGCTCCCAAAGCTAGCCTCACTACGCCACGTTTCTTTAACTTCTAGCCTTGCTTGAACATCTGGTCTCATGCACAGGATCGCATTACCGAAAGTCAGGCAAGGAACCATCACCCCCTTCCATATCCCTCTTACCACTTCATACCTATTGTAATTCCGCAGTGCCCTAGTTTTCATGACAGCTGCATTTCTACTAGCTTTATGCATTACAAATTTTCATGCTCTGTCGGATACTCAGCACCGTTATTTATCCACAATCCAAGATACTTGTACTCATTCACTACTTCTAGCGTAAACACCTGTATTCTACGCTAGCCGACCTCATCATTTAATATCGTGACTGCAGATTTCTCCTTACTAACCTTGAAACCTAATCTATCTCCCTCTGTACCACATATAACTATCAATGTCTGTAAATCTTGCTTGTTGTCAGCCATTAGCACTATATCATCGGCATATATTAGTCCCGGTAATCACTGTTTAATCCATTCTCTTGTTTGAAAAAAGAAGTGTTGAAGCCTATCCCGCTCCTCTCTAGTTTGGTCTCCAACCCTAGCAGGTACACCATGAACAACAAACATCCTTACCTAAGCCCCCGCTGCATCACTACAGGCTCTGATACATTTCTTCTCATTTTATAAGCACTCTGGTACCTCTATATATATCTTAAAAAAAAATTAATTACTCCATCTTTCACATCCAATGGGCCCAGTATGTCCCACAGATACTCGTTAATAACGTTGTCGTAGACTCCCTTGATATCCAGAAATGCTAGCCATAGGGGCGTGTGTTCTTTTTCAGCAATCTCTATACATTGCGTCAATGAAAATAGATTGTCCTCCAACCTCCTTTGTTTCCGGAACCCATTTTGTAACTCCCCTAGCGCCCCCTCATTCTCCGCCCAAGCCTGCAATCTCTCCTTTATAATCTGCATCACCACCCTCTAAACCACAGATGGGAGTGTTATGGGACGGTAGTTACTTACGTCAGCTTTGTCCCCCTGTCCCTTATATATCATGTTCATTCTACTTAAAAGGCATTCATCGGGGGCTTTTCCATCCACTATCTTTTTATTCACTACCTGTATTAATGTTTGCTTCGATTTTGGTCCTAGATACTTTATTAACATATTCGTAATACCATCTGGTCCTGTTGCTGTGCCACTAAGAACCTTCCTCTCTGCCCTTTACAACTCTCTTTGCTCAAGCGAAGCTATTGCAGTAACCGGTCAATCCTCCTTCGATAAATTATGTGCAACATTTCTTTCTTTGAATTTTTCTTTCATCCTTGGTCCTATGTGTTTTATCGCTTAAGCCCCTTTTAGTCGAATACCCTGATCTTTAACAATAAATTTTTGTTCTAGCCTAGTCTTATTACTCATTGCATTTAGATGCTTACAGAATTTTTGAGCTGCTTTTCTATCCTTTTTATTTACTTTTGACATCCATTGTGCACCCTTTATTCTAATTGTCTCATTAATAAATTAGGATGCTTCCCTTCTACACTTTATGAAGGTATGTCATTTTCTGTCTACTTCAGCTTCTGGTTCCCCCTCTTCTATAAATATCTGTGTTCCCTGGACGCTTCGTGACGTTTCTCTACCGCCCCTCTTGACCTCCTCATCCCACCAACTCTTGGGTTTGCGTCTTTTCTCTTTTAGCTTTACTCGCACCTTAGCTAGCTCTAGCTCATGTAATCAAGTTAATTTGGTGTAAGTCCATTAGGTTTCACTATTTTCAAAAATTACTTTCACAATTTATTTGGCTGCTGCTTCCAATGGCTTTTCTGAGTAAAAATTCCCCTCTGATTGTTCATCTCGCTTCACTCCTACATTCGTTTCTCTTCTGAAACTCAACTTGACACGCTTGTGGTCACTACCTAGACTTCTGCAGCCATGCTCGTCTATATTCATTAAACTTAATCTATTATACATCATCTGTCACATTAGTGCATAATCTATCGTCGAGTGCAGACTCGCTGCCTCCCATGTTATGAGCCCTTCACACTTCTCGGTACTGTTGCATAAAACTAAATCATGCCTGTCACACATGTCCTGCTGCATGCTTCCGGTCGAATCTGTGTACCCATCCAGGACTTCTATATGTGCATTTATGTCGCCTAATATAATTATCTCGCCCTTTCCTCCTAGCTCATCAATGTCGCTTGCAATACATTCTAACATTTTCTTGTTTTCCTCTTTGTCATTTGCTCCGGTCTACCGGTATACAAAGCCAAGGAGTGTTTGCTCCCTTGCCACTTTTTCTTTTAGCCATAAATGTTCCTTTGATCCCAGTTTAACCATTTAAAAATTCTTACTTTTATGAATGAATGCCCCGATTCCACCCCCTTTCTGCTGCCCTCTGTTGTATAGCAATATTCTCATGCGTAGTCTGGGTTAATGGGTGATTGCTACATGTCTCTAACATGCGTTTCCACTAAACCATATACCATTAATTCCTCCTGCCTTAACTGTTCTTCTATTTCCTCCCATTTCGGTCTATTCCTGCCACCTTGAATGTTACTGAAACATACATCTGAATTAACTTGGCCCTGGCACTTGTGCCTATTTCTTCTCCTATGGTTCCATCGTCCCTTTGATCTTGGTTCTTCCTTCTCTACACTGTTTCCTCAGATCTCTGGGTCCCCCCAAAAACGCTGTTGCCTGGCGACCTATCCTACTACCCACCCTCTTGCGAGTGGCACAACCGCAGTGAATGCCATCCTGTGCAAAAGGGTGGGGCCTGGCCTCGTACACTTCCCTGTTAACTTCCATTACCCCGCATCTTAGTCGTCGCCTCATTAACCTAATTACACGGTTAGCCTCAACGATCCTCCTTTCCGTTTCGCTAGCCTGCCTCTGGACCTCTGGGATTGTGCATATTGTCACATGCACACTCTCAGAGGCCTCTCTAAGCCTACGCACCCCCACTTCTAACTGCTTCTCGAGATTCTGGCTCCTCCCCTTCGGAACATCTTTGAGACCAGCATGGATAACGACAAGGTGTTCGGCACCCATGATGCCCCCCCCCCCTCCTGGGCTTTGGCCATTGCATCTACCATGCCCTTCTCTGACTGGGCCTCCACCTGCACCCGCCTGTTTGCCTTCACTGTCGTCAAAACTCCTCCCTCAACCCTCGCTACGCTCGAGTCTCCGACTACCAGAACCCTCCTCCGCTCTAACCCTTCGCTTCCTGACTGCGACTGTTGCCCTCCGGGTCGCACTACCTGTCTCTCCCACCGCCGTACGCTACTGTCGCGAGTTTTTACCTCTCTCTCTTCCCCACTCAAAGCCTGCTGCCCTACAGCACGGTAGGATCGACGAACCTCGTCCCCCACCTGACACTGCTCCGAACTGGGGTGTCCTGCCTGCCGCGGCCTGAGCGGTTCTACCTGCCCTTCTAGCTGGGCCCACTTTTCTCGCTTCTCCTTCAGTTCGCCCACAATTCACTCCAACAGGTTGGCATTAGCCTCCTCACTCTTAAGCGACTCGGCGACCTGAGTTTCTAGCTTAATCCGTTCCCCTCGTTCCACCTTCAGGTCCCCTTTGAGTTCCTTCATCCTAGCTGTCCATGCCCCTTTCAACTTCTGAACGGCTTCCTCAAAGCGCTTACATATCTTTCACGCGAAGCTAGCCCCATCTGCCTCGGCTGAGTTCCTGAACTTGGTCTCATCTAAATAGCCCCAAGAGTCGCATTCCTGGCACTGCACTATCTCCCCGTCCCCGCCCACCTTGACTTTTCTAGCTTGCCGACCCATCGTCTGGCCGACTACGCAACGTAAAAGCCCGCTAAAATTCCTACACAAAAACCTTCGGCGCTACGCAACGTAAAAGCCTGCCAAAATATCTATACAAAAACCTTTGGCAGTACGCAACGTAAAAGCCCGCCAAAATACCTACAGAAAAAACCTTCGGCACTACGCAACGTAAGAGCCCGCTAAAATTCCTACACAAAAACAAGTGCTCCACAACACGCCGCTCACGGCAAAAACATAACTCAACAGTCGTGGCAGTCCTCACTGTCAGGAATGCCTGAGGCCGCATGTGCCAGCTGCTGAGTATTATCAAACACCATGAATCGCTCAGCAAGCACATCGCAGGTAGCGCCAAAGAAATCCTTGGTGTCGCATTTGAAAAGCAACAATCATCCGTTCAAGCCGCCAAAAGTGATGGCCAACGAACAGCCAAGAAGTGATGACCAACGAACAGTTAAGGACACTGACATCACACCCTACAGTATCTATTTTTTGCCCGCGATGAAAAACAGTGCAGTGCCATATGGTCTATTAATGTTGCTGGGACTATTTAGTCTATGGAAGAGCCGCATGATGGACCGCCACGCCCAATCACCACGCTCGTCGAAATCTTTGTTTCGCGATAACTGCGCTTTGGTGCAGGGAGTATATGCTGCCCTGGAAGAGCCGCCTAGCTGGCTCCCCTATCTGGATGCATGTGTGTGCCTCCCAGACTTTTGATGTTTTGGAAGGTGGGGTTGCGCCGCTGGGGTATGGTGGCCTGGTGCTTTGTGGCGTAAGCATGCTTCGTTTTTCTTTCGCCACTATTTCCATGTAATTAAGAAAAAAAATTGCGGCGATAGCCTGGGGCGGTTGTGCAGTGGCCAGCGCAGCTGATCTGTTCGCGCCGCCGCGGGGGTTGACAGCCAGTCGCGGCAATGTTTCTTCTATTTCTGCAGGTATCTGAGAGGCTCAGACCAACAACGCCTTTTTCAGCACCGCTAGTGAACCTGACCATGCTTGATTGAGCCACAATGTTGTCGTCTCAAACCATGAAATATTAGGAAGGTATTAGGAATAAATGTTACACAAATGATAGGTAGTCTTGCGCGCGGGTTCCATAAAAATTTCAGACAAGCTGAAAGACACGTATTCAGGAAGTCACTAGATTTATTTATTTTTGTAGATGCCAGCTATTTAATTCCAGTCTGGGCTCAAAATGTTTAGATCTCCAAAGAGCAAGGGTATTGGCGTAAGCCTAGATTAGGAAATGGAGCACCTGATAGGAAAGGGTTTGAACGAATAGTCGATAGCAGGCACCGATCAGCACTGAGGAAAGGAAGCATGACAGCACACCTAATCATTTCTAGTCCGATTGTAAAGTTCACAAGGAACAAATATGGGACATTCTTGGCAGCGATGCGCGCACCGCCGCCGCGGCTGCCATCTGACCTCTCTTTCTGGAATATTTCGAAGTCAGATAGGTCGGGCGGGATTTCGTAAAATTTCAGGCCAAGTCGGCTAAACCTTCACCCTGTTGAACACCAGTTGATCCTACATGAGTCCAACATTCGCGTTGCAAGGGCTATTTGAGTTGAGTTCAGTTGAGGTGTCGAATGCTACAGATGGGGTTAGCCTTGCTTTATCTGCCGGCACGTGCTCCACCATATTAACAATGTCCTAAAGCCTGTCGCATGTACCCCGCTATGCGCACAGTCTCTTATAGCACACATTCTCTCCCACATTCACCATCTATGCACAAAATCAATCCACACAGTCCACCTCACAGTCCACTCCAAAAGTCACTACCTATGCACATATTAAGTCACAGTAGAACACAGGCCATTGTAGTATCACAATGTATACACACATTCACTCACAGTATAACGTAGTCCACTCCGGAAGACACCATGTACGCAAACATTCCATCACAGTAGACCATAGTCCGTTCCTGCTGTCACCATTTAGAAACAAGATTCTTTACAAGGCGTCAGTAGGGAATCCGCGCTCTAACCTCTGAAGGGCAGATTTTGAATCAGTTAGGATGACAACAGGTTGAGCCGGACAATACCCTAACTTCTGTAAAGCCGCCTCAATAGCAACACTTTCAGCCGTTGTCAAGGATACGACAGCAGTACAGCGTGCGGACCACTTACAGTCCAAAGAAGGAATGTAAAAAGCCGCTGCTCTAGCTTGTTTGACGTTGTCCACAGAACCATCCGTGAAAATCTGAAGATGGCAGGCATACCCTGTTTCCAAGTATTCCAGTACAAGCGAACGCGTTGCTGCCAAAGGAGAGCTGCGCTTTGCGCTCACATGGGGAATTGTGACCTTATAGTCGAGGGTCGGAAAAGACCAAGGGGGTTTCAATCGTTTCCTTTGCCTTCGGACATTAATGCCTAAAGAACAAAGAGTATTGAGTGCCAAGTAAGCCTTCGACTCATATCTCTTGCAGAGCCGCTGGAGAAGGGATCGCCCAGCTACCGTCTCTCCTAAGCGTGCATTAATAGTCTCTGAGAAGCGATAAGGCTAAGAGGTTTCGATAGGGACTCATGAAGTACTGCCTTATTCGCAGCCGCCTGGGGAACTCCAATGGCTCTTCTTAGGCCCTTTCTGTGGACAACTTCGAGACGCTCAAGTTGTGATGCCGAGGGGGAAATTAAAGGTAATTGACACATTATCCGGCTGACCCCCAGCGCTTCATGAAGTTTGACCATTGAAGAAGGATGGTTTCCCCATTGCTCACAAGTATTACTCACCCCGACTCTATGTTGATGTCGCACATTCTGTGAAAACCTGCCAAGATTGTCAGCAACTGAAGGCCTCCCGACGAGCAGAATTTCTCAACCCTGTTTATCGCCTGTCCACCGAATTGGCATTGACCTGCTTGGCCCTTTCCCAATGGAACATTGGGAAACGAGTGGTTCAATCTAGCGACAGACTTCCTGAGCCGCTACGCCGAGGCAAAAGCCTTGTGGAACTGGACAACAGCAGAAATTTTTCATATCATGCATTCTTATGTGACATGGTGCGCCCGAAGTACTTATAACGATCAAAGGAACTGCGTTCATGGCGGAGCTGACACAAGCCGTGCTGCAATGCACTCAAAGAAGCCACCGGAGGACAACTGCGTGCTATCTGCAGACCAATAATCTTCGGAGCGCTTGAACAAGACCACAGAAGACATGATTGCCATGTATGTCGACGCCGAACACATTTGGGACGTCATCCTGCCTTACGTTGTATTCGCCTACAACATCGCAATGAAATAGACCACTCACATGACACCTACTAGGCTCGTTCGTGGCAGGGAGGAAACCACCATGCTCGACGCCATGGTCACGAACGCTACCGTTAAAAACAATATCGACGTCGCCACCAACTTTCAGCGCGCAGAAGTCTGGTGATTCACCCGATTGCGTACCAAAGGCCAGCAGAGGCATCGACGCCCGACTCTGCAACTTACGCCGACGTCACGCAGAATACAAGCCGGTGAGCGTTTATGAGTGTGGACGCCCATTGGCCGCCGCGGACTGGGTAAAAAACTTCTGCACTCATACTTCGGCCCCTACAAGGTCATTGGTCGTCTTATGAGGCTTGACTATATGAAGTGGCCCAGGACGGAGCGGCAGCTTCAGAGCAGCGCCACGAGCGCACGTTATTAACCTTATTTTCAGTTATTAGCATATTAGCCTTAAATGCGAGCTAAAGGACCATTTCTCACTGATTGTTTTTTCGCGTTCTCAGTGTTTATTTCTGTGCATACTTCACTTTTCGTTGTAGACCATAGGGGCTATGCTTGTTTAGGAGGGGAATAATGCCGCAAAGTTTTGTAATATTTATTTATTGATGCTCAGTGCCGCCGGCACGCGGCTTTATCCCTTTGTCTGCGACGCAAGAAGCCACCAGATTTATATGGAATGATCGCAGTGAGGCAGACACGGTTCTATTTTCTTCGAGTCTGTTGGGGTTCCCTCGCGCACCGTATCTGAAAAGTTAGTTGTGAGCATGACCGAGAGCGGCGAGCATTCAGTTCGACTATCGCCAAGCACGCTTATTGCTATGCCGCCGCCAGTTCATTCAGTTGTTTGTGGGCGGGATCAGCCCAACAAAGTATTTCTTTTGGAAGCCCTTTCAGTGTCTTCCTGACTGCCGCGCAGCCGTTGCCACTACGTTACCATATCTTAAGAACAGAAAAGTTTTGAAATTTTTAAGATATTCACTATATTTTAAAACTCGCTAAGTTCTGCAATTATGACGACACAGGTTAAAAGCGGATTGAAAATATGGGATTTTACCGACGTCAGAGGAGCCAGCTATGGTTCTGATTCCACAGCCGTGAAATATGATTCAAAAGCGGCCTAGTGTCGGCAAACTTCGGAAGTGAGGTAATATGCTCCAGGTTTGCCGTTTTGCGATGGCTACTGTGCTTTGCGCTATTTGAAAAGCAAGTTATGTAATTTTTAGTTTTTCTTATAGACTAGATAAATTATAACATTCCCTCCGGTAACGGCAATGTGCATAAGCTTTAGCTACCGCCAATGAATTCAGGGTGAACAAAAATGCATACAACAATGGCGCCACCTATGAGCACTTTGTAATTCGTGTTTATTTTCTCTTGCGCGTGCTTGCAGCTATGCGACTACTGGCTCGTTACTGAGAGCGCAACGCACGGAATCGCCATCTACGATGTCGACTACGACGCCGAGTCCGCTGCTTGTACTAAGTTCAACCTCACTGGTGGTGCCTTCAGCCGTGTTAAGCTCATCAAGAATATCAACGATTATCGCCGACGCCTCAGGACGACCGCCGGAAAGAGCCATAATGACTGCTTGTCGTCAGCATATTAGAAAGTAGGCTGCAATGACAGCAGGCGTAATTGTCATTTTTATTTTTAATCTAATAAACACTGTCATTTCTCTTGGCAGGCAAACCAAGAGTAGATGCAATGTTCTTGAAGCATTGCAGAGTTGCATTTAATAGCGGCAAAGAAGCACAAAACGTGCGATTGACAGTCAGCAATGAGGGTATGAGGAGGGTATGACAGGCGTATTGCACGAACCAATGCACACTCTCTTTATTTGCATATAGACTTCCCTATTCCACTTAACAAAGGTTGACGAGAGGTACAAGGATACTAAATTCAAGAATCCATCAACAGAAATACGAGCTTTAGTTTGAAACTATACGGCGAAAAATTTATGAATACCGTCATTATAAAAGCTGCTGATGAGGCAAAGAGTAGTAAAGGTTCTTTATATCTCTTGAAAGAAAGCCTACATTTGAACCATGAAGCCTTCACAGGTAGTCAACAACTTGTTCTGAGCTTCTGATTACAAATGGGCCATGACCTTGACAAGATAAGCGTTGTTATCTTGTAAAAATATATAAATCGCTTGGGTTGTTTTGTGTTCCTTGTCTCCATTGTCCTGAGTGCGCATTATATATTTTAACAAGATGCAATACCAACTAGCTCAAATGTCGATTCGGCTTAACCGTTGTTAGTCGTCTATATTTCTACCATACGTGATCTTCAAATGGCTTTGAGCGCCAAATAAAGGTCGTTTAGTGGAAGTTTAGCGCTCGTGTTGTGTCTCTTGAATGTTGTGCGCTATGGATCCTCATCCTTACAGAAGACATCACCAACATTCAAAGAGGCGGAGAACATGTGATCATGACACTGGACTGGACTTGAAGGGAGCCTTTGACAACCCGTGTCACGAAGCAATCCTCGAAGATGTATCCATCAAATGAGGCAGACACATTTCCAGTACAACACTAACTTCTTTTCCAATCGCGCGGCACCGTTGGAATAGGCGAAACCAGATCGGATCATCTATATAAGCCATGCAAAGTTACACCACAGGAATCTATACTCTCTCCGCTTCTTTTAAACATTGCCATGATACGCGTCTCTCGAGCACTACAGGAAATCCCGGGCATCGTGTTCGCACTGCATGCCGACAATATCACGATCTCGACAAGCAAAGTTCCCTGGCGGAGAAAGAACATGAACTGCAAACGGCCGCAACCTGCGTCGAAGAGACAGCCAGGAGGTGCGGGCTCAAGTGCGGTCCACAGAAATCGGAGATCATCCGTATAAAGGGCTGCAACTACAGGCCTACTGACCCCATTAATATTATCCTGCAAGGAGAGCAAGTACAGGAAGTACCGCTCATCAGGATCCTTCTCGGGTTGCAAAGCGACAGGAAAGCCTCGCACGCAAACTACTAAACACGTCGACCACTCAAGCCACAAGAGTGATACGCAGAATGGAACACAGAAAGGGCTGTGAGAGGAAGCCAGTATCAGACTAGTGCAAGCACTGGTCATCAGGAGAGCATCATGCGGCCTACCCTTCATCCCTCTCCTCAAGGAAGAACTGAACGAACTGAACGCAATGATCACAACAGCATGCAAGAAAGCCCTGGGTATACCACCCTACACCGGAAACGACAGCCTGCAAGCCCTCAACACGTTGGAAGAAGTACAGGAAGGGGTCCTACTATCTCAGAGAGAGCGCCTTCTCTGAAGAGAAACATACTAGCTCATGTTAACTAAAGTAGGCGATCCTGCTGACCTGCAGCTTATCCAATCCGCAACGAATTTATCACCAGAATACAGGGCCTGGTTACACGTAGCCCCAATACCGAAGAAGCTTTCAGCGTACACAAGCGAAGGCAGAACGGCGACGGCAATCAGAAGCTGAAGCAGGAGTTTTACTTCAGCACGTTTCTTATACATTTTGCTCTTTCATTCATTGAAGTTTCCACACCGATTCTGCCTTTTTAAGTGTTATCCGGATCACCTTCTCAACCTGCAAGTCTCTAATGGCGCTGGTCCTGTTGTATGTGTTCTACTTTTGCTCACGTTCGTCGCGCCGTTTTCATTACATCTTCAAGCACGAGCCAACTAGCCCAAGGAAGAGTTTTACTCAACAGGTAAGTTTTTCGCAGAGTGCAAGTCACCTGCTACACAAGCAAAGAAGCTTCCCGCAATGTCAATCAAATCGCGATAAGACCAGAAAAAATTGCTTTGGGGAACACAAAAAGAAAACATGACGCGGACTCAACCGTCTCGCTCTTTTGAACTTTAATCTTCTTTTGAATAGACCAGCACTTTGACACCGAAATGAAAAGGGTTCCTTAACCGTGCATTAAAGTTCGCGTTATGTCTAGATTTTTAATCATTCATTTTTACAGCCTGCGATGTCTAAGTATTAAAGCGTCCTCGAAGCCGTAGCAGAGACATTTTTTTTTCACGAGGACGATTTTGCAGGTTGAATCATAGCTGCACTGGCCCATTTTTATGCAGACGAAAAGTAGTGAAACGCCTGTTTATTCCATAGGATGCCCAAAGTGCTCTTAAGGCCTTCTCCAATAGCGTGGTTCGTAGCACAGACAAGCGTTTTTGGACGCCTAAGGCAGACACTCGAAGACCATCTTGGAACTCGCGGGCCCCCTTCCAGAAATCTCCAGCGGTTCTTACCGAGCAGATGCGGTGCCCTTTCTGGAAGATCCGACCGCGTGCGCTGCTGATAGCTGAAACAGCCGATTCAGCGGTGCCATGTACTTCAATAGCTTAACGCATGCGTGCAAATGAGCCATGAATCAGGTGAAGAGGCGTGCGCGTCCGAAATTACTTGGATAGCACGATTAGTGATGCTGATTAAAGCTTGTCTACAAGTGAACCGTCTCTCATTCCGCATCAGCAAAAAAGTAATAGCAGTGGTTTATTAATTGGTAAGATTTTAGTTCCGGGATTTTTGAGACATTTCAGGCGACAGTCGGATGAAAAATAGCATTACTTGCAATTGTTCTAGTGAGAGGAACATGCAACGTAGCAGATGCCAAAATAAGTAAATAAGCGCTGAGTACTTTTTCTGAACAAACACTATGACCCTATTTCATCCGAGTCGCTTCTAGAACACCCGAACTTCACCCGAACTTTTCATGAAAGAAAAGCCGTACGTAGCTCTCTGCATACGGGTCTGAGCCCGGCCCCGGCCTGGCGAAACGGTATTATTCCTGGCCGGCCCGCGAGCCAGGCCGGGCCTGAGCTTTTGAGCTGGCCAGAGCCCATACAGTGCTCTACCCGAAACGACCACGACGAGCTTGATGAGGTAGCATTGCTAAAGTCTTAACAGCCTATCTTCGCCGCAAAAACCCGTTCGATTTTTTGCGCGATGATGTCATGGACACAGATACGAATTAAAGACCACGTGAAAGTAAGAGCCACAAGTCTCTTCAAAGCAGCTGCCACCGCCTTTTCGAACGGGAACAAATACTGAGTACAAACGTGGTCGTCGGCACTACACATCCGTAGACACCGCTGTAGGCAGTGGCCGGGCAACCACTGCCGCGTTATCAAATTTTCGCACATCAGATTGAATTTCGAGGAGAAAGCTTCACTATGGGACCTCGTCCTCCGATCGCCGTGTGTTTAGTTTTCACCTTCAGCTGAGTTAGAGGTCAAATCATGAAAAGGAGAGAAAGAAATTGAATCAATATCCATGACCGGGAGTCGAGCCCGCGGCTGCGCGAACAGATCTCATTTAAGAGCCTCTCAGCGAGACCACTAGGCTGCAGCCAACACGCCTCGTGGTTAACTGCACCACACTGTCGCACTGTGCATTGGGGAGCGTGGTCTTCATCCACTTCCATCAGTTCCGACACGCGGCACTGCTTGCTCAACGTCGTATTCTGCGTAGCATAAATACGTGCTTTCGCTGCGAATCGAATTGGTTTTTATTAGTTTATTGAGTTAATACATAGTTCTTGCCTTTGAGCCAGGGCAAAAGGAGGGAACATCCTCCTGACTAGGCCCTGGCCTCGGAGGCCACCGACGGTGCAGCAACAGTGGCGCGTCAGCAGTCGCTCTCCATAACAAGAGTTATACAAGAACAAGCAACATTATCCAGAATATTGTAGTGTGTCAAAATGTACATATGAAAAACATAATGCAACAGTGCTGTGCAAAAAGCAAAAGGAAAGTTAAAAAAAATTGTTTAGTAAATTTAAAGGAAATCAGTGAAAAGAATGGTCTGTTCAGGGTGGGAGTAAGAAGTGAAAAGAAAAAAGAAAGATCACAAGACCGCGCATTACAAAAATCATGCAGACAGTAATACGAAATGCCAGCATTCACGCTTAAATATGCGAGCTGCTTTACATTTCTTTGCAATATCAATCAATTTAGGGTGAGCATTTCAGATCAGCGTGATTTGATATTCCACAGTTTCCTTTCTATAATTGGTACGAGGACGCTCTACTACAACTGAGGTTTTTCCGCAAAAATTAACACGTATCTCTGCTAAGGTACTGATTGTAGAAGCTTTTGTAGTTCTCTGTTATTTTTGTGTATACCAGAAGGCATATCCTGGTACTGTAGGAGATTGTAACATGTGGTATAGAAAGCTGCTTCATTAGTTCACCTGCGCTGATGTAGGTTCTGGAGGGCATCAATAATCGAACCGCTTTACGTTGGAGCGCTAACAATTTTTCCATTTCAGTTCGGCCGCAGGTGCCCCAAACTAATAAACAGCACTTGAAATATGAATTAACAAGTGAAAATTACATTTGTTTCTTGAACCATGTGGGTAGAAGATATCGAAGTCTACATATCATGCCAATAGACCATGCTGATTTTACACGAACCTTGTATTTGTGATAGACCAGCATAAATTTCTGTGAAAAGTGACGCCAAGAAATGAATGGCTGTCAACTTGTAGTGTAGTCGACGCGTAGCACAGTGTGATATCATAAACAGTCGGATTATGTTTGGCACAGAAAAGAATATATTTTTTTTTCTTTGTATTCATTTGAAGTTTGTTTAAATACAACCAGCTATTTATTTCTTGTAGCCAAGCGTTTGACTTTACTTTTATTTCTTTAAGATTAGCGCCAGAGAAAAATCATTAGTGTCATCGGCATATAACATAATCTGTTGAGTCATATTATTTATACTAAACAACAAGGGACCTACTATTGATTCTTGTGGCACGTCGTATTTAATAAGTTTGCATGTCAGATTGAGAACCATGTAATACACAAAACTGAAATCTTGAGCTGAGGTAGTTACGAATAAATGCTAGGGCTATTCCCGTAACACCATATAACTCAAGCTTCTCAATCAATATGTGATGTTTAATAGCGTCGAACGCTTTACGAAATTCTTTGAAAATCCCAACCGTATAAAGTTTATCTTGGCTATTTTTGATAATTTTATCTTTTATTAGTAGTAGCGCCTTTTTCGTCGATTTTGCTTTCTGAAAACCGTACTGCTGCTCTGAAATTACGTGATTAAAAAAAAGGAATTCATTTGAACGCTTGTATATGATTCTCTCGCTATGTTAGAGAAAAGCGGCAGGACCGAAATGGGGTCTATAGTTATTTTTGTCATTATACGTACCTCCGTTATGAATTAGAACAACGCGGGCTATTTTTATCATGTCAGAAAATATACCTGATTCAAACACGTGGTTACAGATATGCGTCAGTGGCTTAGATAAGATATGCGAAGCGGCCTTCACCGGCGCGGCTTTTATTCCATCATAGCCGGCTACTGATCTATTGTCAAGTAAGCACAGTATAGCATTTACTTCTTCGCGAGAGGTAGGGGCAAGAAAAATGAATAAGGAATATGCATGCCCATATACTCCTTTAAAGTACTACCGAGACACGGAGGAGGTGCCAAGTTTCCTGCGCCTGCTTCCACAATATGAGTGCTTTATATATCTGCTAACAGTTTAACGCAACAGCGTGTGCCATCTATTTCTAATTCAGGTGGTATGGCAGATGTGTTATTTCCCGTCAGCTCACGAAACGTTTTCCAAGCTCTCTGAGGGTTACACAAAGAGTTGTCAAATTTGCGTTGCTAATATTCAGATTTTGCCTTCTTTTGGTCCCCACTCAATCTATTTCGAAGTTGCTTGAATTCCTGTGATATCTGAATGTCTCTTGTTCGTAGGAACTGGTTAAACAATCAATCCTTGTATTTTATATGCTTGTAGAGCTCAGTTGTAACCCATGACTTCCTCGTCTTTCTATGCCTAGTGGTAGGGATCTCTGGAAACGCGGAATTATAATTGGTGTGTACCTTGGCAATAAGCTTATCATAAAAACAAGAAGGATTTGGTTCTGCATAAACATCGGTCCACTGGGTATTTTAGAGTAATGAAAGAAACAAACCTATGCATTTTATGTTTATGAGTTGTTTGGTATAGGCTGGTGTTTCGGCATGTCTGTGGGTGGAAAATGCAGCAAATATTGGCTAATGATCACTAACATCTGAACCGAGTACCCCAGAGCACGTATTAAGCTTCGGAAAATTGATAAAACAAAGGTCTATCATAGTCTTTGAATATAAATATATTCTTGTAGGCTCTTCAATAAGATTTTCGCAGCCATTGGCAAGCATGACTTCCAATAATGAACACTTGCATTGTTACTAGAGAGACAATCGATGTTAAAATGATCTGATATTACTATATGCTTTCTGCGCATGTTTACAAACTGTAGGGCATAATCAATGTAATTAAGAAAGCTTGTAAGGGTGCCCTAGAGTGGTCTATATGCAACGATTACAATGTTTTTATGTACGAGTGCTAAAGACTCAAAATCCTCACACATGCATGTAAGATCAGTTTTACATTCAAAGGAACAACCATCCCGGATGTAGACAGATACGCCTCCACCACGCGTATGTGCGCGATAAATAGATTTATGCCTGTACCCTGCTAAATAGTGAACATCTGCACTGTTGGTAAACCAGGTTTCCGTAAACGCTAGAAAATCAAAGTGATAGTTCAGCTCGGGAAGAAGGGTCTCAACCTGTTCTAATTTATTCTTTAGACTTCTTGCGTTCATATGAAGTATAGAAACTCCTTTTGCTAAAAAGAATTTTTCAGTGTAAACTAAATTAGTGAAAGACTGTATGGTATGATAAGACATTTTGCTTGAGTAACCAACCCATACTCACACCAGGAAAGTGCACAAATTTATACAATCTTGTCGAGATCACATTCTCTTGCAATGCGCATGGCGCGTGTGCGAGGCTGCTTACGAGCAAAGATCTTGCCACCAGAGTTCCACACAAACTGGTAGCAGTTTTCTTTGGTCCTTTATTTTGCAAGGTGCCGCAACCTTCTGTTCATCGGCGTCAAGTTCTCATAAAATTGAACTGACAGCTCTGCATCTTCAAGTTGCTTTTGCGCCTTGAACCATTGTGCCTGTAGGTTCTGTGTAGCAAATCGAAAAATGATAACTGGTGCGTAGCCATCGTTCTCAGGCAAGCGGTGTAGTTGTTCCACAGAGTCAGCAGTTAACTCAGGCAGGTTCACCTGTTTGGCAATGTTATTTAGTGCGGCCATTAAGTTCCCATTTTCACGAACAGAAAGCTCATGAATTTCAAGATTCTGCCGTCGGCTGTACTGTTCTAGTTCATTTATGTCCTGCTTAAGTTTTGGACATTTGCCTCTTTACGGTACTGTTCGACAGCTTTTACACGACGGCGCAGGTCACCAATTTCCTTGTCTTGCCTGTTTAAGGCGTTCTTAAGCTCATCGTAATAGGCAGATAAATGCTGAACAGATTTTTCAATGCTGAGCACGGTTTCCTGCAAGTACATAAGCTTCTCTTGTTTCGAACCTAAGACAAGAATGTGAGACAATTTTTTGCTTTTCTGTTCCAATTCAGTGTGAAAGTTTCTAGTCATGGCCCGCGAGCCTGATGCATCTGAGGAAAGCGTAGCCAGCTTACAGTCCACACATTTCAACAACTTTTTAGTAGTCTCTCCATCTTTCCGAATGATCGTGCGCTGGCACCACTGCATTTTCCTATGTAAAATTTGAAATCACACTCAGAACATGTCATGGGGGTGTCTTTGTCTGCAATATCATCACCGCATGACGAACATTTTTCAGTAGCAGCCATTTCAAGATAGTACCAAGCGATAGGAAGGAAACATAAAAAATGGAAATACCAACAGCAGCAGCAGTGGCTTCAAAAATGTATGCATAAACTGCGAATAAATTGTACGCACTAACCTGCGAAAGTTTGGGGGTCAATTTTAGGCGATAGGCGACAGAAGTTTACGCTACTGCTGCTGCACGTAGAATGAAGTCAGGAGCCGTCTGTCGCTTCTTTAGTAGTACGGGATACGCAGGGGGTGGGTCACGGGACAAGTGGTCGCGGAGACTTGTGGAAGCGCGTGTCGATGGTAACCAGTTTCGGTGACGATGGCGTTCTGCAAGAGTTTGAGGGTCAATTTTTGGCGAAATGCGAGAGAGACCTGGCCGCCACTGCTGCCGCACGTAGCACGTAGTAAACGTTGTCTGTAGTTTTTACTTCAGGCAACTCTGCTCAATCCGAAGATCAGGCCACTTGTTTTATTACTCCTACATCATGACGGAAGAAGCAGTTCTTGAATCATGAACCGACTAGCCCAACAATCCTCTCTTTTCCACTGGACGTCTGCAGGACGTCCCAAATGTCCACTGGACGCCGAAGGAAGTTTTAGTGCCCTCTCGGCTGTTGTTCTAGATGCCAGGTTATTAGAACCGGCAGCTAAGATTTTCAGCTTATTCATGAAGTCTATTTGACTGAAGTTTTCGATACACTTAAAAGTGGCCAAGAACATTCAGGAATCATTTCAGCAGTCTGGGTAAATGCTGTCAAAGCAGAAATTTATTCAAGAAGCTGAGAAAAAGCGTTTTGAAGGAATCGAACACATCATGTCAGTTTCACCTGAGTCAGGACAGCTTAAGGGAAAGGAGTTTAGATGTGAACAATCTTAACTGAAAAAGGAAAAAAGCTAATTGCACAATTGCAAGGATATAATAAATTCCAATCAAGCCTCTGAATGAACGTGGTCCAAGCAGCAAGGAAGCTACGATTAATGCTTCGGAAACAGGCAAATAAATAAACCAATTCTAGACAGCTGGCGACAGAGGAGAATGAATTAGATCTCTAAAGGAAAAGGAGATAGGACCAACATAAAATTCTTCAGACCGATTGCGATAAATTGACTTTCATAGGGGCTGAGAATGCAGGCAGAGAAATTAAAATGCAGACGTTGATAGCAGTGAGACAATCGGAGAATTTCAGAAAGGATTCAGAAGCGGTAGGGGCTTAGATGATATTGTGACGCCCATGAAGTGGCGATGCCTATTCTATTTGGTCGACATTGCTGACTACGCAGGAGGTGAAGAGAACGAGGTGGATGTGTCTCGTACTCGGCAAGTGGACACAGCTGCTTCTCAATCGCCAATCGCGGTCTGGTTGCACCTCTGGTTGTAACATCTTGGTGGAAGATGCCCGGTATACAGTTTCCTCCGAAGACGGATCCCCAGCTTCACATTCGCAGCAGTCGTCGTATTGTTGGTCTGCCGCCTTCTGTGCCCATGATGTCTCTGGACTGCGATGCTCCGAGGTCTGTGCCCAGTGGTTCGTGGCAGCATTACCGGGAGCCGCGGTCGTTCGCGGGCTCAAACAGCGAAGACGTCGATGAATGGCTCACACACTACCTACGCCTGAGTCGCTACAATAAGTGGAGCTCCTCCGCCCCACTTGCAAACGTCGTGCTTTCCCTAACTGACACGGCCCTAACGTGGTACGACAACCATGAGGATTCATTCACGACATGGAACCGCTTTGTAGAGGAGCTCAAGCAGTGCTTCGGTAACTCAGTCACGAAGAATAAGCGGGCTGAACAAGCGCTTGCGCAAAGCGCTCAGCTTCTCCGTGAGGCATGTACGGAATACATTGAAGAAATCGTCAAGTTATGCAAGGTCGTCTGTCCTGTCATGACAGAAGAGGGCAAAGTTGGCCACCTACTTGAAGGATTCTCCGAAGACATTTACAATTTTCATATCGGAAAAGAAAGTCTCGAGTCCGTGTCTGACGTCATCCAGATTTGTCGCACGTTTGAGACATTGAAAATAGGTCGCATCACACCGAAATTCGGACGTTTGGCCGGGGTGACGATGGTGGCGGGCTGTAAACATACCATCGTCATGTGATCTGGCCTCCATCATCCGCCAGATCGTTCGCGATGAGTGGACCAGGTTGCTGGAACTCACTCAGAATTCCTCAGCATCCCTCCTGTGTGTCCCACGCGCCATACTGCGCCAGCCGCCTTTAACGCAGTGGACTTTGAGGAGCACCGGGTACCCCGAGAGCTGCGGCCGAGCAACATACCGCGATTGCCCACGGAGCATCAGTCCCGCTTTTATCAGCCAACGCCGGCCCCATACGACGAGAACTTTCGGCCCAGTCCTTTGTATGATTATTACTTGCCGGCTCAGCCTGGTCCCGGTCTTTCTCTTGTGTGTTACCGGTGCGGTCAACCCGGTCATATCTCCCGATTTTGTCCCCGCCGACCACCATCCCGTTACGGGTCCTGATGTCTGCCGCCCGGAAGAGATACCCCTGACTGTAGTGATGTTGCGCAACAAAGTGAATGTGCTAGTGGATGGTGTACCTGTGATGGCTTTAGTGGATAACGGTGCTACTGTTTCAGTTATGAGTGCTGCGTGTCGCCTCGGACGTGAAGGTTTGTTACGATCGGACAAAAATCTTCAGTTTAGTGGTGTGAGTGACGGACCATTGCCTGCAGTTGAAGTGTGTAGTGTTAAGGTTCACTTGAGTGGTCAAGTGTTCAGCACAGAAATGGCAGTGCTACCCCGATCGACCCACGACGTTATTATTGGCCTCGAAGTTTTGCAGATGTGTAGCGCTAACGTTGACTGTCAATCCGGGCGGCTCAGCGTCGGCAAATGTTCCACCCCTGGCTTTGTGAGACTCGTACCGTGGTGAGAGTGTGTTCTGTGTTATCCGAGATACTGTCGTGCCTCCTTCTTCGGCTGTATGCGCACCCGTTTCCTGCCTCTATACCACTCTACGTATTTATGCGACTGTGGAGCCGAACCACTTGAACTGCATGAAGAAGAACATCTTGGTTATGCCATAGTTTCCGTCACCAACGGAAGCACTGAACTGAGGAAAGTGAATTGTTCTACAGAATCTATAGTTCATTCAATTCAGCCCTGCCTCAATGCCATGCTCTCTTTTATATAGTGCACATAAACCTCGGGCGTACCTTTTTATTCCCAGAATTAAAAAGAAAGGTGGTGTATCACTGCCCGCTCTCAAAAAGATCACGTTGGAACATCCTTCTAACCACAGTGGCCGCATTTATGTCTACACAGATAGCTCAGTCAACTCAACTAGTTCCGCGGGGTCTGTGGTGATCCCGGCAAGCTCTGTCCTGATGAAGGTGAAGACGACCTACCACACTTCTTCAGCTGGTGCAGAACTAGCTGCCCTTCGGGCTGCAGTTCAGTTGATCAGCCAATAACCTCCACAGTTCTCACTGATTCCAAAGCAGCCCATCAAGACCTTCAACCTGCTCTACACCGCAGGTCGCATGAACAACTGGTTGCAGAGATTCACGAGGTGTACCACTCTGCCACATCAAAAGGTCCTGATATCATCTTTCAATGACTGCTGTGGCAATGCGGTATGAAAGGAAATAAACACGCGGACGAGGCTGCATACAATGACCGACTCCAAGTCTGCAATCCTATATTAAGAGTTGACGCAGCGTGTGAGCTACGCAGTTTGGCGCTAGAGGTCGCACTTGCTGCGTGGAACACTGGCCAGTTTTTGAACCGTCGGCTCAGGTCATTCGACCCTGGACTGCGCCTTCGTCTTTCCCGAAATATTAGGCGTGGCGAATCAATATTGCTTTGTCGTCTATGACTCGGTGTTACATTTAGAGAACAATACACGTTCCGCATTGAAATGGCCGACAGCCCTGATTGTGAAAGATGTGACCTCGAGGAGACAGTAGTACATCTTCTTTGTAGGTGCCCTGCTTTGGTGACCGAAAGACGTACGCTGCATTGTGCTCTGGACCACCTCAATCCTCATCCTTTAACTCAAGGTAAGATCCTGAGACTGCATGCAGCTACAGCAATGCACTACCTTCAAGAACTACAAAAAGCGACAGGCTTGATGAATGACAGTGCCCTCGCCTCTTCTCAATCCCATCATCTCTCTTCCTCAATAGAGGGTAGCAAATAAGAACACCCGTCTGGTTAGCATCCCTGCCTTTCCCCTTCCTATTCATCTCTGTCTTTTTTCTCCCCTTGTTTCAGTGTTTTATCGTCTCTTTATTCGCTAATTCACTTACTGACGCGCCTTCCACATTTGACGCCGTTAAGGCTTTTATCTCGATTGCGAAAAAGACAATACCTTTCTGTAACAGTCACCGGGCCCGGTCATCGTGTTCCCAAATTGATCAATGAGGGCTACATTCTTAGTCAGCTGTGAAGAACCCCTTTGTTCTTAATGCAGAGGGGCAGGAGGTCGCGGCCGCATGGCCATTCCTGCTACTTTTCTTTTAGAGCGAAATTATTCATACGCTCTTCAACATCGACAACGAATCTAGTCATCTTTAAATCTTGTTTCATTGCCTAGCAACAGTGACGAAAAGTAAAATAAAAAAGAAACCAAATGTCCATGAGTATCTCTAAACTACACACATTCACGCTGCCTGTGAAGGCATGACTTCATGCTAAGGCGATGCTTGCGCCATGGACGATGAATTGCCGCCTTTGAGTACACCGGAGACAATTGACCATTTTTTTCTCCTGTGTATTGTTGCTATGCTCTCCTGGGACATAATACAATGACCAGTTTAGAAGGACATTGACATCACACCCTACAGTATCCGTTTTTGCCTGTGGAGAAAAACTGTGTTGTGCCATGTGATCGATTTATGTTGCTGGGACTATTTAGTCTCTGGAAGAACCACATGCTGGACCGCATGCCGAATCAGCACGCTCGTCGAAATATTTGTTTCGCGATTAATGCGCTTTGGTGCGGGGAGTATATGCTGCCTTACAAGAGCCGCCTAGCTGGCTCCCCTATCTGGATGCATGAGTGCGCCTCCTAGACTTTTGATGTTTTGGAAGGTGAGATTGTGCAGGGGTATGGTGGCCTGGTGTTTTGTGGCGTAAGCATGCTTAGATTTTACTTTTCGGCACTATTTCCATGCAAAAAAAAAAGCATCGGCGATAGCGTAGTGCTCTCGCGCAGTGCCCTGCAAAAATGATCTGTTCACGCCTCCGCAGTTTCGACTCCTGTTTTTGCAGCAGAAGAAATGCGCATTCGCCTAACACGTTTTAAAACAGTGGTGTCAAGGAACTCCAGGAAAGGTTGCTGATACAAAGGTACAGGAATCAAATATTCTGTAAGTGTCGGAGTCATCTGTCTTCTGGAGAGGCTATACAGGTAGTCTAACGAAAAGCTCACAGTGAGGAAATTGAAGGGGTCAGCAACTTCCTTGAGGAATCTCCATACAGCCCCCCCCCCCCCCCCCACGAGTGTGTCCAGTCGGTGCGAATAGGAAACGCAAATGAGACCTGAGAAACCTAATAAGCACAGGTACTAAAAAAAGGGTGGTTTGCCGATTTGAAAGAGAAAAAAAAACGCGAAATAAGCTGATGCACGGGTACGTGAACAAGCTCTATTCCACCAGAATCTGGAGAAGGAAATAGATTGTCGCGACGCATGGGTTCCCATTGGGAACACCATAAGAATGCAGCAAAAATTTTTTGCATCACCTGCACTTTCTTCCCCGCACAGTGGAGAACTTGAAGCGCACAGGCAAGTTTTGCAAATAAAAACAATGTTGCAGACTTGAGCCCTAGCAAACACTGACAATCCCTACGCATCCAAGGCTGAGCTTGTCGCCTCATAAAGAGTATCAGTGAATCTCAGTAGGCTCCACTGTTGCAAATTTGTTGAATAGGAACCCATAGGTGCTGAAGGGTTCTTCAGTCCCAGCTTACGCCACCAAAATGACATGGCGTTCCACCCAAATGACCCAACTCCCAACCCCAACCACCAATCGCCACAGCCGGACGCGCGTCGTGTTAAGTTGCAATCCACTCTCTAGCTGTGCACTGCTCACCGTCTACTTCGTACACTAATACTGCCCGTGCTTTCGCACTATAACCGGTCTCACCAAAGTAAGACCTTGACACTTTTCCTTCCCTCATGGCCGTATTCCAGGCATCGTCCCGAGGGTTGAGAATTGTGACGCAGGAGTGGCTCTCTATGCTCGCTTCGCTGCTTTGACAAGAAGAGTTTCTAACGACAAAACAGGTTTGTAAAATGCCTTCGCGGATGACATAGAGGTGGTTTTAAGGGCCGCTATCAGAGTATGCTGTGGGAAAGAGGGGAAGGGGAGGTTTCAATTGCATCTTGAATTTCTTGGATTTTTTCTTTAAAAAAAGTGGGTTAAGCGTGGTTTTCCTGTAAAAATTTCTCACTTGGGGAGGGTGAACTTCAACTTCTTGAATGACATTCATAAAACTGTGGTGTGCGAGGTTGCACTGGAGCAGCTGTTTAGTGAGGCTGCCCTTCCCATGAGGAACAAGGAGACAGTAAGGTGGTTGGAGTGGGTCGCTTTCTATTCGTACTTATCTTTTCTTGTACTGTTTATTCTGAAGCAAGAATTGAAGAAATGAAGTAATGCGGTTCCATTTATGAATAGTCTTTCTGTGTGTATTCCATCCATGCTTATACTTTGTTACGAAGAAGACGACGAACTGTACAGTGACGCGGGCAGGAGCGCTCGCGCTAGGCTAGCAGCTATTAAATCATCTCGTTGCCATCGACTGTTCGCAGTGTGCACGGTTTGAGTTCTTGAGTATGGATCCTCATCTCCGCTACCGTCTTCCGTTTGGGCAAGCCATTGCGATGGGACAACATTTAGGAAAGCGCCCCTTCACATTGGGATAAGGTGAGCACAATGGGTCGTCTTGACTTGCAACTCTAGGGCATCTAAAAAGGAAGAAAAAATCAACTTGTAAAATAAATCTACTTCCTCGTCTCATTAATTCTTCCGGCTGTGTCGCATATGGCAAGAGCCGTTATTGCTCCAGATACCGGTTATCATGAGCAAAAACCCAGAACTTGAAGCCTTTAGAGCTATTTCAATTAGAGACGTGTCTTGGTTTTAGGCGCCGGCTGTTTTGTAGTCGCTTGGGCGCACATTAAGAAAACGTACTGAACTAGTTAGCACGTTCTCAGAAAGCGGATTCTGTCGCATTGGTGAAAACACAACTCAGTACAAAGAGAACTGGAAGCATCCATCCTGTGCTCTCTGCCCTGGTTGTATACTCCCCTTTGTGCTATAGAGAGGAAGAAAGAGAGAGAAACAAGAAAATCAAACTTTGTTCAACAAACAGTCTCTTACACATGGTCTCTTTACTGAACTACCCAGCTGTCAGCACGAAGCTTCTTTGCCCAGCACTTCCACCAAAATATTATGGGAGTTGGCCCAGCAGCAAGCGTGACAGGCTGCAGACAGAAGGTACACTAATCCACGTACTAATCTTTCGCCTTTTACTAAAGATTACCGTGGGGAGGGACACTCCAATGAGCCTATAGGCCAATTTTTGTGAGGCCTTGCCCGTTTGGGCGATAAAATCAAGTCATGCAGCACTAGCAGCAGCTTCCTCGTCGTCGTCAACTGCCTAGAGACAGAACAACGTCCTCTGCGTCTTGGGACTGTGTACCGTAACAAGATGATGCAAAATATGGACCCTCAGACGTTCGTGGAACCGCAGGGCGGATGCGGGTATACTCTATAAACCAGGCTTGAGAAAAACATTACGGCTGCTTCGTATAACGCATAGACATGTTTTAAGGTGGGGTGTGGAAAGATACGCCACACTTTTAAAACTCGATCAAATAGCCCGGGTTCGGACCCGACCGCGGCGGCTGCGTTTTTATGGAAGAAAAACGCCAAGGCGCCCGTGTGCTGTGCGATGTCAGTGCACGTTAAAGATCCCCAGGTGGTCGAAATAATTCCGGAGCCCTCCACTACGGCACCTCTTTCTTCCTTTCTCCTTTCACTCCCTCCTTTATCCCTTCCGTTACTGCGCTGTTCAGGTGTCCAGCGATATATGAGACACATACTACGCTATTTTCTTTCCCCAAAAAACAATTAAAAATTAAATCACTCACAGTTCATTGGCACGCGATACCACAAAGGCAATGCTAGTGTTAAATTTCTTTTTGCGCGGATAGCTGCTTACGCCACCAATTTCCACTTTCCAGACGTCGTAGTCGTCGTTCGCGTGAAATTACTTCTCACATAGCAAGGTGACACTACCGATTGTTAAAAGGCCATATAGGCAGTTAACTGGCAATAGGGTCTTATCTTTAATTCAACTGTCCGCTTGCTTCATACATATGAACATGCCCAGTATGTATGGATATTACCATGATGCGCCTCACACAACACGACTCGCTACTTTAGCAGCTGGTGCTGAAACGTCACAATATACGTGAAGGACCCTTGCAACTTCTACAAGTTATTTAAACCAAGCAATTTGGCCAAAGAAACTGGCCACATATTCACCTATGCTTTGAAATTGAGTTGCGAGTTAGATGAAGTATATGGCATGCATACCAGCTTCTAGTGATACCGGCGTTGAAAGTGCAGTACAGGGTTTTGTGACAAGAAGCGGCTACTTAGGTCTTTCGTCACGCAGATTGTACTATTGTTTTAGCAAAACTCGCTTTCCTGCTTGCCGGTTTTAAACGGCGCCTCATTTAAAAAATGGGTTAAAAATCACGCTTCTGCAAAATTTTTCATTTTAGACTTGCAGGTGCTCAGCAGAAACACTTCTAAATATATTTGCTCAGAACTGCCGCATATGTGCCTCCTCTCAATACCACTCACAAGGCAATGAATGCAGCGTAGGTACTTGGACATGTTCTGTTCAGCAACCAATGCGTTAAGCGCGCATCATCAGCTCGCGCCATTTGTTTAATTCCGGCAGCCGCTATCCCCGCTCTCTCGCCATTTCCCACCCTCTCATATTCTTGCCTGAGTCATGCTTATAGAGCCAGCCTAGATTGAAAAATAAATCGAGGTTCTCTTTCGTCGCTGACCGCCATCCCTTTTATTCTTCGCCGCGCCTCTGGATTGCCGACGCACGAGACGTGAAATCAGAACCCAAGGAACGCAGTACGCCGTTTGAACATCTTGGCCCATATCAATCTGCGAGACTCGAGGAAAGCAAAGTGGAAACCTGACCTTATTAAGGTTTACGCGTAATTTATTCGTATGCCGTTGAGGAATCAGCAAGAAAGAGAACTGCTTGCGGCAGTATTAAGCACACACACAGTCCAGTATTGGCAGAAAAACTAGCGCCACGCACATCGAATGCATAACATATAAAGAGGCTATGGTAACCCAGAGCGAGTATTACGATCGACAAAGGAATGAAACCACCGAAAGCTACTATTGTTTCGTCCGGTCCCAAGCACAGGGGCAAGTAATTCATGCATTTTCTGTGGAGATTCAGCAGACAGTGGATAATTGCAACTTTGGTGGGGGCGGTGAAAAGCATTTATTAATCTATATCTACAGAGAGGTGCTCTGGGAGAGGCCTCTAGTGGGTCTGGCCCCTTACAATATAAGGCGGAGTGCCTGAAACTTTGGAAGCAACTTGACTGGATGCTACGGGACCACGTTGTTGGCGGTACACGGACTAGTGCATTGCAGAAAGAGCTTCTGTTAAGAAAGGAATAAAGTTATGAATAGGCGGAGGCAAGACCAATATCAGCTGGGGCCGCATAAATCGGTATAAAGAAATTAGAAGGGATACTTAAGCTATGAGTTAAGGATACATCACGATAGCTTTTGTGATGATGTGGATAATGCCTCTGCGTGGTTTCGGGCAGACAACAAAAAAGTGGTTGGAAGTTCGGAGCTCGGCATCAAGACAGTCATGGCAGTGTGTGGCTGAGTGGCGGGACGTCGTTTTTGGAGCTCGGCGTTTTCCAAGGCCAGCTAGCCTGCACCGGCCACGCACCGAGGTCCGTGGTCTGGCTGCCTGCACAGCACCCCGCTACCTTGCTGCAGACTCACACCTGCATTTCCGTGGCAAGGCGGCCTACCGACAAGCAGCTACCTGCTGATGCCAGCCTACCGGTATACAGGGGATTCCGATGCACTCCAGCCTGCTGATGGCGGCCTCCCGTTAGGCAGGCAGTTTCTGCAACCTGACTCCCTCCTGCTAACCGCCTATTAGTATCCAGGACGTTACCGCGAGACGATTGCCTGCGGATACCTTCACCGGTGACCGGGCCGTAGCCAACGTGTCGTGTGCTTCGTCGTTTACAGCAACTGTCGACAGTCGTCCACCTGCAGCACACGGTGGCAAGACGACAGAGCAACGCGCACTGGAACCCACAATACGACGCTGGCGTTCCTCTCGCTGAACCCCTCTAGGTTGTAAGTGCCCCGTAGTGTGTGTGTGTGTGTGTGTGTGTGTGTGTGTGTGCGTGTGTGATTGTGTGCGCGTTTCAGCGTGATAGCGGGCTAGGTATGTCAGATTTTGTCCTCGTCGCTCAAGAAAAAAAAGTGCCATGATGATGAATGCGGAATGCTTACTGCCTAGGGCTCCTGAATCGACCGGGGCCCATTAACTACATCACAATTTGCCGAGCCTGCAAGGATTCATCAAAGACAGGGCCGATTAACAGACTCGTATTCACACAGAGCTCTAAGCTTGAGCGAAGATGGACTTAGAGCGTCTAGCCACGTTGGGTGCGTAACTGAGTTTCTCAGGTTCAGAGCTGACGGAGTGCATAGACAATGAACGCACAGCGCAGAAGGCGGAACAGGCTGCGGCAAGAGAGGAAAGTCGGCAGCCGCTGTTTGAGAGACAGAGATTCTGGAACTGAAACTCAGACTCTAATCAGGCGCTAGGAGCAACGAGACCGATTATCTCGAAACCCTGCCAGCGTCGAACGATGGCCTTCCCCTCAACCCACAAAAACTTAACTGTGATCCTTAACTTTGAACGGCCGAAGGACTGCTGCAGAATTGTTCGAGTGTTAAAAAGTAAACAAGGCGCTCTTACAGCGATTTAGATTTTCTGCCCAGGGTTACAACGACAAATTTCGGAGGGCTCGAGCCTAGGATGGCGAAACAGGGAAACAGCTAGCAGCCAGGATTTCTAGTTACTTCGACCATTTTGTTGAAGTGGCGAATGTTCCCAAGATATTCGAAGGCCTCCGCTGCCATGTGATTGCTGAGCAGTTCCTACGACCCTGCCATCCGGAGCTCGTTGTCTTCTTGAAGGAACGGGAGTGCAAGACACAGGCGATTGCTTCCTGGAAGCACAGAAATTTTATAATCTCGGAAAAGTGCCTGATGTAGCGAAAGAACCCACAAGGATCGCTGTCGACCTGCGGAAGAAGGCACAATTAAGGTGCATGTTGTGCAATCGTCCGGGACATCGGGCTTCCGATGGTCGCAGCTCCACTAAAGAGGCGCCCAGGTGCAATTTTTGCGGCAAGATTGGGCACAAGACGGAGAATTGCAGATGTCGGCTGCTGGAGAAAGAGGCGAGTGCCGCCTGCTATTTTACTCGTGCTCTCCCACCTGCCCCGCCTGCCAGCACTAAACAGCCAAAACATGTAAAAAACAAAGGCTCTGCTCCTAGTGGTCATGACCAAAACATGGCGAACGCGCTTCAGCCTAAAACGGGAAGTATGCCAGCTGCGGAAGTATTAGCGGCGAGAAAAACTCCACGTTCTCCGAGACACGGTCAGTAATGCTGTTGTGACCCGACGGAGTTTGGTTCCAAAGTGCTCCTTGACAGGACGCACAGGGGCATTATATCTCCTGGGTGGTACCGTCACCCAATTAGCCGAGGTAAGTGTGCAGGTTATCTGGCGAGGTGACACCACTTTGCATGAAATGCTCCTTGTACGACCTCGTGCTCGGAAACATTCCAGGTGTCAGGGAACCACATCACTTGAATCCAGACTGGATGAACGCGCGCGTTAGCGAGCATGACACGGCACCATTTTGCAAGGAACAGCTCCCACCTGGAAAATCGCAGCGTTGTGTTACCGCCGTAGCCAAGACACAAGAGGACAAATTATCCCTGTTGCACGCGACGCCAAACCAGTGCTGTGCCGTCACAAAATTCCAGTTAGCTGAAGAGCAGCGGAAGGATGCAACGCTCAAACGGCCCTTCCCTAAAATAAAAAAGGAGTTTATACCCGCTAAGGGTCATAAATAGTTCATCCGGGAAGAAGGAAATATTCTCTACCGGCTGTACTCCATGTCGACTGGCAGGAATTTCAAACAGGTGGTTGCACCCCAAGCGTTCAGATTGGAAATTCTACAGATTGCCCATGAAAATAGTATGGCCGATCACTAAGGAATACAACGCGCGACCGATCGTCCACTAGAGCATTTTGGTTGGCCTGTCCAACACGGAGATGTCACCCATTTCATTAGGTCATGTGATAAATTCCAAACAAAACCAAAGGGTAAGATTGGCATTTCACCGCTTGGCATTATGCCACTATATCGGTACTCCTTTCGAACAGGTTGCCATCGACCTCATCTGGCCGTTCTCGCCCAAGTTCGATAAAGGCAACCGATACATGCTCACGCTGATGGTTTGGTTTGGTTTATAGGGGATTAAAGTCCCAAAGCAACTCAGGCTATGAGAGACGCCGTAGTGAAGGGCTCCGGAAATTTCGACCACCTGGGGTTCTTTAACGTGCACTGACATCGCACAGTACACGGGCCTCTAGAATTTCGCCTCCATCGAAATTCGACCGCCGTGGCCGGGATCGAACCCGCGTCTTTCGGGCCGGCAGCCGAGCGCCATAACCACTCAGCCACCGCGGCGGTTGCCGCTCACGCTGGTGGACTTCGTGACACGTTATCCTGAGCCGTTGCAGTTCGTGCCATTGACGCTGTGCACGTCGAAATGTTTTCCCGCACCGGTATCTCAAAGGAAATTGTGACTAACCAGTGGGCCACGTTTACCTTCGACCTCATGAAGGAAGCCAGCCTTCTTTTCTACATCGAACTCCTTGTCACATATATTAAGGAGGCTAAATTAAATTTTAAAGGAAATAGGTGTGAAGAAGACGACATGGATTAACCGAAGAATAAAGAGGAAGCATTCGGTGAGGTGGAGAAAGATGATTGGTGGAGATGAGAAGAAGACGAGGACAAGGCTTACATGGACTAACACCGAGGCTATAAAAGGGCGAGTGAGAGCGAGGCACTGGGGGGAACAGCAGAGAAGCGGAGGCTCCGGCGGGTCAGGGACACTTTGGCTGGAAGAGAGCGACGCCGGCTACTGCTCCGGTGAGCTCGCGTTTCTACGACATCGCATTGTGGACTTCCTGCCGTGCCTGAGCCCGTTCCGCGGAGTCAACGGAGGACGCTGCCACCTCCTACGGCCAGGGGTGTCTCCAGCGCTGTTGCCACCCATCCGGGTGGTGCCCCCAACACCAACAACACCGGCATCACCTCCACGGGCGCTTGGACCGGGAGCTTATACGACGCAGCCAGCGACGCCGCCAACAACGCCAGCCCAAGCACGCCGAACGCAGCCTCGACGCCGGCTACGGGATCCATACAACGCCGCAGCCGCACCGAACCAACCGTGAGCACGAACGCTGACCGCTAATGGTAGAACGCTAGTAGTAGACGCTGGTCGCTGTGTGCCCGTGTCATGTGTATTTATAGCCTTTGTGTTGTGTGTTAGTTTTGTTAGTTTTGTGTTCTAGTGTGTATGTCACATAGGGTGTATTAAATGTGCGTTTGTGTGGGTACACCCGTCGACTAGTCCATTCTTTCGGTCCGAGTGTTCTCCGGAGAGATCCGTGACAAAGATAAGTGGCGAGCCGGTGCCAGGATTCATTTCCTTTTTTCTTTTTGCTTTCTTTCGGATCTTTCCGATCTCTCGACGGCAGAAAGGATGGATTTGGCAAGAACGTTAGAAATGGCGCTCAAGCTAGTGTTAAGCAAGGAAGAGGAGATGCATCTCTAAGAGGAGGAGGGAAAGAGGCAGAGAGAGGAAAGGGCGCAAGTACGCGCAGACGCGTGCGAGGCAAAAGAGCGAGAAGAGAAAAGAGCTCGTGAAGCAGGAGAGCGCGAGGCGAAAAGAGCTCGCGAAGCAGAACAGCGCGAGGCGAAAAGAGCCCAGGAGGCAGAAGAGCGAGAAGAGAAAAGAGCTCGCCAGGCAGAGAGAAGAGCTTGCGAGGCGGAAGACCGAGAAGAGAAGAGAGCTCGGGAGGCTGAAGAACAGGAGAAAAGGAGGATAGAACGGGAGAAGGAGTTTATTTTGTGGAAACAGGCGCATGTCGCGGGAGGATATGAGGAGATCACGGACAATGATAAGTGTTCCTTAGCGGGTACAGAATCTCCTAGACCGGCCTCAGTTTGTCCAAGAAAGCTGATGGCTCTTTAGATGACAAGAGAGATGATTCCGATGCATATCTGCAACGATTCGAGCGGATAGCTTTGGGGCAAGGCTGGGAGCGCAGTGAATGGGCCACGGCATTGAGCATGTGTTTAGTCGGAGAGGCGCTGAATGTGTTTGGAAGGATGCCTGCTGCTGATTCCATGGACTACGAGAAAGTCAAAAAGGCACTCCTCCAAAGATTCAGGCTTACGGTAGAGGGTTTTCGTGAGAGATTTCGCACCGCGAATCCTGAGGATTCGGAAACCGCTAAGCAGTTTTCCTGCAGGCTGACAAATTATTTTGATAGGTGGCTTGATATGTCAAACAGAGAAAAGCGTTTTGAAGGGGTGCATGTCAAGCTGGTCACAGAGCAATTTTGAGCGTGCTGCAGCTCAAAGCTGGCGCTATTCCTGAAAGAAAGAAAGTTGTGTTCATTGGAAGAGTTCGCCGACACTGCAGACCAATTCCACGAGGCTCAAGGGCTAAGAAATTTGAGTAAGGCAAAGGAGGAAACCCAAAAGGTCCTCGAGACAGATGCGGCAAAACCAAGAGCTTATGGCGGTGCATCTAAGGCGCCAGTAAGGTGTTTTTTCTGCGGCAAGGTGGGACACCGCGCAGCTGACTGTCGGACTAGTAGTGCTGCCCAAAAAACACAGGCTGTGTGTCAAGGTTGTAAGAGGAGGGGTCGTACTCTGGATGACTGCCGATACAGAACGCAGGACCGAGCTGCATGCGTTGTCGACTCTAGGGTAGAACTTGTCACGTCATCCGCAGTTCCGCAGCTGAAAGGAGAGCAAACGACGCTGGAAAATGACGCAGTGAGCTGAACACCCAAGACGAAAGCAGCAATGCCAGTGGTGGTTGGGCAAATAGGGGACCGTCCTATATTGGTGCTTAGAGACAGCGGAGCCAACATGGTTTTGGTTCGGAGAAGCCTGGTGAAGGACAAGGATCTTACAGGGGAAGCGTTGGCCGTAACCCTTGTCGATAGCACAGTAAGATACCTTCTTGAAGCGAGAATTCTAGTGTCCACGACATATTATACTGGGCAGGTAGTGGCAAAATGCGTAGACCAGCCCATCTACGATATAATCTTGGGAAACATTACGGGTGCATGAAGCATCGAAGACTCCGATCCCGATTGGAGGATGCTGAACGTTGAACAACATTCAAAGGAGGAAAAGGCCCGCGACAGCTCAGACGGTTGCAGTCAGTTTCTCGTCGGCAGTGGAGACAAGAGCTCAAGCGACAGCCAGAGGAACAAAGCGTCCGCTCTCTACTCCTGTTACGATGTGTCTGAGCGTAACACCGGGCGAAATTGCAATTAGGCAAGAAGAAGAGCCTAGCCTGAAGACCTGCTTCGAAAGAGTCGGGGAAAAAGTGAAAAGAAAGAAGAGTCGTACGTCCTTCGAATATCAAT
This sequence comes from Amblyomma americanum, assembly GCA_030143305.2. Taxonomy (NCBI): domain Eukaryota; kingdom Metazoa; phylum Arthropoda; class Arachnida; order Ixodida; family Ixodidae; genus Amblyomma; species Amblyomma americanum. The sequence continues at coordinate 163,087 of JARKHS020034663.1, forward strand.
TGGTAAATGGTCTTCTGCACAGGGAGTGCATATTTAGTTCAGGAAGGCGGGTCCAACAGATGGTGTTACCGAGAGATATGCGAGAGACCGTGCTATGCTTCAGACATGACGCCATTATGGCTGGACACCAGGGTGTTCAAAAACGGCGTCTAGGATCACCGGGGAGTTCTTTTGGTCAGGTGTTCAGAGGGACGTTAAGCGCTTTGTTCGCTCATGTGACGTGTGACAGCGCACAATTCCGAAGAAAAGAGTTGGTCCCGTACCTCTGGGCAAGATGACAGCCATTGACCTACCGTTTCAGCGAGTGGCGATTGACATTGTGGGGCCAATCTCTCTAGTATCCGCGAAAGGCAATAGATATGTGCTAACTCTGGTTGACGTGGCCACTCATTATCCTGACGCTATTCCACTGAGAACTATTGACAGTATCTAAGTGGCGGAGGGTCTCGTGGAAATGTTTTCGCGTTATGGGTTCCCGACGGAAGATTTCAGTTACCGGTGCTGGAATTCACATCGGAACTAATGAAGGAGGTTAACCGCCTTTTGTCAGTAAGGCAATTACTGACAACGCATTACCATCCCATGTGTAATAGACTTGTAGAGCGGTTCAACGGCACCCTCAAAAACATGACCAAGAAAATGTGCCAGGAGAGACATACTGATTTGGATAGAAATCACCCAGCTCTTTTGTTCGCTTACCGCGAAATGCCACAAACGAGTCTTGGTTTCTCGCCTTTAGAGATGTTGTATGGGAGAACGGTTAGAGGTCCACTTACAATACTCGAGGAGCTGTGGGCTAATAAGGAGATTGCATCAGATCTCAAGACAACATATACACACGTTCTTGAGTTGCGGGACAAGTTGGAAGAAACATGCGGTCTTGCAGATCAAGTCCTGGAACGGGCGCGCGAACGCTATAAGGGCTACTATGACAAGAAAGCCACTCACAGGAATTTGAATCGTGGGGGACAAGGTTTTCATCCTGCTACCCACGGATCATAATAAGTTACTGATGCAGTGGAAGGACCATTACCTTGTGACGAATAAAACTTACATGAATTGTGAGTTATTGATAAATAACACCAAAAAGGTTTTCCATACAAATATGTTGAAAAAGTACGAAGAAAGAGTTCCCGTACGGTGCGCCCTCAAGGTAGCATGCTCGGTAGTAGCCGAGGAGACAGATGATGTTGTCGAGATGCCCACATGCAGTGGGATGAAAACCGTAGGATGGAACAAGGTGCTAATTAACCCAAATTTGAATGAAGACCGAAGTTCACTGATAAAGGCCCTACTCGAAAGCAAAGGGGATGTGTTTCCGGATGTGCCGGGCAAAACGGATGTCACATGTTGCAGACTAGATCACTGTACAGATAGACCAATCAGTGTGAAGCAATACTCACTACCTTTAGCAGTTCAAGAATGAATTGAAAATGAGGTGCGGGATATGTTGGAGCTTGGTGTGATTAAGAGGTCGTGGTCAGCATACAATGCGCCTCTCGTGGTTGTCAAAAAAACCGATGGTACTAACCGCGTGTGTGGATTTTCGTCGGCTAAATGACATCATAATACTCGATGCAGAGCCCATACCAAGAGCGGACGTGGTGTTCGCTAAGGTGGCTCACAAAATGTTTTTTTCTAAATTTGACTTAGCTAAAGGATATTGGCAAATACCAATGGAAGATTCGTCTAAAGTGATGACTGCCTTTTCGTGCTCGGCGGGTTTATTCCAGTTTAAATTCATGTCTTTTGGTTTGAAGACAGAATCTGCAATATTCACGAAACTGTTGAGGTAGGGTTTGGATGGGCTCCAAAATGTAGAACACTATATTGATGACATCCTGGTGGCAACACATACGTGGGAAGAGCATATAATTACGCAGGAAAAGCTATTTGATAGAAATCAGCAAGCCAGGTTGACCATAATACAGGCAAAATGTGAGGTGGGCTTTGAAGCCATTTCTTTTCTGGAACACCAGTTGGGGATGGGCCGCATCGCGACGAAAGACGACATCGTCGACAAAATACAGCAGGCCCAGACACCGACGACCACGAAAGAGGTACACTCGTTCCTGGGTCTGACGGGATGCCACAGGGACTTTATTTCCGATTATGCCCACCTAGCCGACCCGCTTGTCGAACTCACTAAGAAGGGGGCAAGCAATAAGTTGAACTGGACTGCTCAACATGAAAATGCATTCGTGACGTTAAAAGGCCATATGGCAAAACCGCCCGTAATGCTTGCTCCGAATCTGGATTGAGAGTTTTGTGCTTCGCACTGATGCATCAGACCGATCTTTAGCAGCCGTACTCTTTCTTGCAAGAAGAAAATCGCGTGCGACATCCGGTATTTTTTGCAAGCAAGAGATTATCGGCTAGTGAACGCAACTACCCCACTGTTGAAAAGGAATGTTTGGTGGTGGTCCGGCCGGTAAAGAAATTCCACATTAATCTTTATGGGCGACATTTCAGGATTTAAACAGATCATCAACCGTTTGAATACTTAACCAAGGCCAAAATGAACAATAGTAAATTTTTGAGATGGAGTTCGGTCTTGCAAGAATACTCATTTCAGGTGGAATATATTAAAGGCAGCGATAACGTTGGAGCGGACTTTAAGAGGAGAGCCAATGAACAGCTCTAGGTACCTCTGGGACGTATCTTGTTGTTGCTGTGTTAATGTACGTATCTCTGGGATTTATATTGTTGTTGTTGTTGCTGCTGTTGTATTTGTTATGTGATCATACAAGGGAGTGGGTTGTGGACACGAACATGTTTATTAAGGACTCTGTACGGACAGCGGCAGTGGTGTGTTAGTGTTCTGAAAACACAATTTGGTGTGCCGTGTTAGTGGTGTGCGTTTGGTGTGTGCTGGACCTCTGCGGTGGGGTTGTGTGCTGGGTCCAGAATCGCCACTGAAGATAGTCGGTTGGCTGGATGGCTTCAAGATGGGCATGACGTGAGCAGTTTTTCATGGAAAAACTCTCGAGAGAGGGGGTCCTTGTCACATATATTAAGGAGCCTAAATAAATTTTAAAGGAAATAGGTGTGATGAATACGACGTGGGTTAACTGAAGAATAAAGAAGAGGAAGAAGAAGCATTCGGTGAGGTGGAGAAAGATGATTGGTGGAGATGAGAAGACGAGGACAAGGCTTACATGGACTAACACCGAGGCTATAAAAGGGCGAGTGAGAGCGAGGCACTGGGGGGAACAGCAGAGAAGCGGAGGCTCCGGCGGGTCAGGGACACTTTGGCTGGAAGAGAGCGACGCCGGCTACTGCTCCGGTGAGCTCGCGTTTCTACGACATCGCATTGTGGACTTCCTGCCGTGCCTGAGCCGTTCCGGGGAGTTAACGGAGGACGCTAACACCTCCTACGGCCAGGGGTGTCTCCAGCGCTGTTGCCACCCATCTGGGTGGTGCCCCAACGCCAACAACACCGGCATCACCTCCACGGCCGCTTGAACCGGGAGCTTATACGACGCAGTCAGCGACGCCGCCAGCAACGCCAGCCCAAGCACGCCGAACGCAGCCTCGACGCCGGCTACGGCATCCATACAACGCCGCAGCCGCACCGAACCAACAGTGAGCACGAACGCTGACCGCTAATAGTAGAACGCTAGTTGTAGACGCTGGTAGCAGTGTGCTCGTGTCGTGTGTATTTATAGCATTTGTGTTGTGTGTTAGTTATGTTAGTATTGTGTTCTAGTGTGTATGTCACGTAGGGTGTATTAAATGTGCGTTTGTGTGGGTACACCCGTCACCTAGTCCATTCTTTCGGTCCGAGTGTTCTCCGGGGAGATCCGTGACACTCCTCACGACGTCCCCTTACGACGCGATGGCGAATGGCCTGGTGGAGAAATTTAATGGAATTCTTAGGACAATGCTTAAGAGAATGTAGCAAGAAAAGCTTAGGTGTTGGGATAGATATCTGGCGCCGCAGTTCTTCGCTTACCGTGAAGTTACACAGGCGAGCATTATGTTTTACTCGTTCCATTTGATTTATGGACGTCATGTGCGAGGGCCACTGACGGTACTCAAAGAGCTATGGACAAATCAGAGCATCGATGGACAGACTCGCTCCACGTACATTTATCTCATCGACCTGAGAAGCCTCCTGGAAGACACGTGCAAACTTGTTCACAAGCAACTGGAGAAAGCAAGCCACAAAACAAAAAGAAAACATCCCATGGCCGGATGTGTCGCTCCAAAAGATTGAGTCTGAGAGGTGAAGTTTTGATTTCTCCAACAAGCTGCTCATGCAGTGAAAAGGTCCATACGATGTCCTTTAACTCAAAAACGACGTGGATTACTTTGTGGAGCTAGGGCACAGGAATACAGGTTTTCAGGTAAATATGCTTAAGAAGTACGAAGAGCGCAAGGCTGTGGTGACGCCTCAAGTATCGGCAGCAGCCGAGACCAACCACCTCCTATTGGACCTTGAAGCACCCGATACTGAGTGCTCGGTAAAACTGTCCTCTGTGAGTCTGCGTCGAACAGAGTGCCCTGCGGACGTCAAGTTGACTTCAAGTCTTATAGAGGCGCAGATAAAAGAAGTACGAATCTTGTTGAATGAATTCGAGGAGATATTTCCTGATTTACCTTATAATACTGCGCTATCAGAATATGCGCGAAGTCCGACTTCCAATGAGCCTGTACATTTTCGCAATATCCAATTCCGTTCGCTTTGCGGGAAAGGGTCGCGAAGGAATTTGAGGAAGTGCTGAGGATGGGGATCGTTGAAAAGTCCAAATCCCCGTATCACGCACCCGTAGTGGTCGTAAAGAAACCAGACAATGCAATTCGACTTTGCATTGACTTCCGCGAAGTGATCAGGACCTTAAATTCGGACAGTGAGCCAATTCCTCGCATTGATAAAGTTCTAATACTAGTCGGCAAGAAATTGTGCTTTTCCAAAATTGACTTTACGGAAGGCTACTGGAAAGTGCGAATAACCCACCACAGCAACGAGAAAACAACGTTTTCTAGCATGTCTGGGCTTTACCACTTTTTGCATATGCCTTTAGACATCCAGACGGCCCCAACAGTTTTTGCACGGCTTATGAGAGCGGTGCTTGGTGATGTAAAACACGTTCATCACTACTTTGATAATATCACCACAGACACATGGCAATAGCATTTAGAGACTCTCAGAGAGGTATTCACGTAGATGAAAAGAGCGAACCTGACAATTAAGCCGAGCAAGTGCGAAATAGGAGAGCGTACCGTCTGTTTTTTAGGCCACCGTGTAGGGAACGAGAAAGCGAAACACCTCTTGAAGACAATAGAAAAGATTTTATGCCCTAGCCGGCCAACAAACAAGAAAGCTCTGAGATCTTTCTTGGGATTAACCGCTTGTTACCGGAAGTTTATTCCGCACTATGTTGCGATTATGAAGCCCTTGACTGATCTCACCAAGAAAGGACAACCTAATGTGATAGCATGGGGACTGGTGCACAAAACGCATTCACTATCCTCAAGACGAAACTGAATGATAAGCCCATCCTGCAGGCACCAGCCCTATCAAACATATTCACTCTTCGTACAGATATCTCAACAACAAGTCTTGGCGCAGTACTCTTGCAGAGTGGTAGCGGCAACATCGTGCACCATGTTGCCTATGCTAGTCGCGATCCACTATTCAGATAAACGCGGTCTTCCATTATTGAGAGTGAGTGCTTAGCTGTAGTGTGGGCGGTGCAGAAGTTCACATTTATTTTCATGCGAAACCGTTTACCACCCAGCGTGGCCACCAGTCACTTCAATACACCTAATCCGCCATAAATATAACCAACAGAGTTTCGCGTTGAAGTTTACTTTTGCAAGGGTACACTCACATCATCGACTACATAAAATGAACCGATAACGTGGGTGCTGATTATCTTAGCCGCGCTTGATTGACCAAAATCATCGTGTAATATTGAAGTTCCTGGTGACTCAAGAGATTAGCTATAATGTTAAATCAATATTGACGGTTCCTCCTCTTCTCCTTGTGCTTGTAAACAACAATATTCCTCGGTACGTGGACTCGCATTTGTGTCTACGTATGATCGCGTCTCTGCGAACAAATACCAACTGCGAACACTTCCTCACGTGCGGCTCTCCCGTTCTATCCCCCTGTTCCAGAGCAGTTGAAAGCCACTGTTTTGAAACTGCGAGAGGTTGAGATGATGTGCATTGTGCCACTATGTGGTTCAGGGCGGACAGCGAAAAAGTGTGACCGCGTACGGGGCGAGCCGGTGCACGTAAAAGTTCCAACCTCGGAGCTCGGTGTCAAGACTGTTGTAGCAGTGTGGCTGAGTGGCGAGACGTCCTTTTTGGAGCTCGGCGTTTTCCAAGGCCAGCTAGCCTGCACCGGCCACGCACCGAGGTCCGGGGTCTGACTGGCTGCGCAGACCCCCCGCTACCCTGCTGCAGACTAACCCCTTCCTTTCCGTGGCCAGGAGGCCTATCGAAAAGCACCTGAGTGCTGATGCCAGCCTCCCGGTATCCAGGGGAGTCCGGCGCACTCCGGTCTGCGGATGGCGGCTTCCCGTTAGCCAGGATGTTTCTGCAACACAGCTCCCTGCTGCTAACCTCCTCCTGGCATCCAGGACGTTACCGCGAGCCGATTGCCTGCGGATACCTTCACCGGTGACCGGGCCGTAGCCAACGTGTCGTGTGCTTCGTCGTTTACAGCAACTGTCGACAGTCGTCCACCTGCAGCACACGGTGGCAAGACGACAGAGCAGCGCGCACCGGAACGCACAGAAGGACATTGGTGTTCCTCATGCTGGACCCCTCTAGGTTGCTTTAAGTGCCCCCTAGTGTGTGTGTGTGTGTGTGTGTGTGTGTGTGCGTGTGTGTGAGGTAGTATGCTAGCTGTCTAGTTATGTTGAGTTTTGTCGTAATGCTGTATGCGGCCTGTTTACTGCCTAGGGCTTCTGAACGCACCGGGGCCCCGTAACTATGTCACAGTAATAATGAGTTATTGCCCATATGAAATTGGTCATTCTCAGCTGTACAGACAAATGTCAGTGGCAGCCCTTACACGACACCTTCCGCAATGGTGCAGCGGTTAAGGGATGCACCAGTGTTCTGCGCTGGCAGTGTTCTGCGCTGTCACAATACTGTCGGCAGGTTGTGATGACGCCACGAGGTCAAGTGACCTAGGCGGCCCACCTAGGCTGCTTCTCCAGCAGGTGGTCACCTGGGACACCCTATTTTCTGCTCAGAATTGCGACAACGCTGACGCCTGGTTTTCTGTGTAAAAGGGCTTTTACGCTATCGCGTTAAAAGATACACGTGGAGGAAACGCCACTACTAAAACTACAGGCGGGCGAAAAAATTAGAGGATACAATTAAGCTTCGCTTTAAGGGTATGACGTGATTGCTTTAGTGTACTGACAGCCATATATGCATAACTGGTCATTCTCGACTTGACAAAAATAAATGCCTGGGAGTCATCACGCCACTACTTGTGCAGCTTTGCACCGATAAGCGATGGCCCCGCGATGGCAGGTGATCCCGGGGGTGGGCATTCTGCGGCTTAGACTGCTCTTTTCGAGCGATGAGTCATTAACTGCCACCTGCAGGGTGGGTAGTTTGCTCACTATCCGGCGGTCAAGTCGTGAGGACACCGCAAGGTAACTTGACCTAGTTTGTCCACCTGCCTTATAGGTCTGGGAACAACCTAGCAGAGCCATGCCCATGATTTTTTTTTCAAAAAGCCGACAAAGATTTTCTGCGTAACGGGGTCTTTGACCCCACCGTGTCAAAAGGTCGCTGCAAAATAAACGGAAGCGTTACGAAATCGAAAGGTGTTGTAGATGCGGTAGTGGGAAGCCCGACGATAACGGTTGTTCGTGGGAAAAGTCTCGGCGTAATCGCTGTGGGCGAAAAGGGCACCTTGCGCTGATGTGCCGGAGCTGTGCGCCGCATGAAAACAACACGACGTGGGAGGCGCGAACGAACAGTTCGTCTGCCACCGAAGGCTCGACGAATGATGGGAGGGAAAATATGTATATCTGGACAATAGTGACCAAAAGCAAATTTTTCTGGAACCACTCATTCGCCGAGTATTTTAGGGGGAGGGCGGAAAGAGGGCGTGAAATTGGGAACGTAGGTAGATACCAGGTAAGCAATTGGCATCACCAGTCCCGAACTCTATGACAAATACCATAAGTAGAGGCTAAGTCTGAAAACATCCTACATCAAGATTTCCTGCTACATAGACCGCCTTCCCGTCCCGGGAGAAATTCAGTTAAGCTTCCACTACCAAGTGGTGGCTGTGGTCTGTACTCTATGTTATATTGTGCGGGACCCACCCTGTGCCGGCGTTGCTTGCTGAGTTTGCTCAACGCAGGACCGCATATCTTCCTAGTAGCATCCCAAGACGTCACGCCGGAAGACCGGAAGAGCAGCTGCCCACCAACAGAATTTTTGAGGTCTACGAGGACGTCTTTTCTTCTGACCTGGGCTTCATCGAGGGGACCCCCCGCTAGTCTACACTTAAGAGAGGGCGTCAACCCAAAATCAAAGGTTGGGCCGCTTCCATATGTTCTGCGCGAAAAGTGACGCCGGAGTTCGACAGGCTGGTTTCTATAGGCATGTTGTCGACAGCGAAGTATTCCGACTGGGCGCCACAATTTGTAGTTGTATTAAAGGACGACACAGTTCGAATCTGCGGATTTTTTAAAGCCACCTTCGACCCAGCCTGTGCAACATAGCAGTACCCTTCCACTGAGGTGCTGGAAGTGGTAAGGGAATACGTTTGCTTAGGGAGGAAGTGACCCCTGATACCGATCATGAGAGGAAAATAATTAGAAGAATAAGAATAGGGTGGAGCGCATAGGGCAGGTTCTCTCAGATCATGAGTGGCAGTTTACCAATATCCGCCAAGAGAAAACTGCACAACAGCTGTATCTTACCAGTACTCACCTACGCGGCAGAAACGTGGAGGCTAACGAAAAGATGTTAAGCGCCGAGGAGCGAGCTATGGAAAGAAAATTTATGGGTGTAACATTAAGAGACCGGAAGCGGGCAGAGTGGGTGAGGAAACAAATGCGGGTTAATGACATCCTAGTCGAAATCAAGAGGAAGAAATGGGCTTGGGCAGGGAATGTAATGCGAAGGCAAGATAACCGCTTGTCCTTAAGGGTAACGGTGTGGATTTTAAGAGAAGGCAAGCTTAGCAGTGGGCGGCCGAAAGTTAGGCGAGAGGATAAGGTTAAGGAACTTGCAGGCATAGGGTGTGCGCAGCTGGTAAATGATATGATTAATTGGAGCGACATGGGAGAGGCCTTCGCCTTGCAGTGAATATGGTCAAGCTTATGAGGATGATGATTATGATGACGTTCTAGTGGCCAGGATTGGGTAAGGGTACCGAGAAAATATCAGCTATTTGTCAGAGCTGCGTTCAGAACCCGCCGATGCCAACGGCTACTCCACCAGTTGATTCACCATCGACAAATGAAAAGTAGCCTTATAATTACGTGGAATTTGCCGGTTCAGTCGCAGGAAAAATGATCCTGTTAGTGGTCGACGCGCATGCTAAATGCGCCGAAGCCATACCAATGATGTACGCCAGGACAGGAACAACGGTTAGCTGCCTGCGTGCCATTTTCGGCAGGTTTTGAGTCCCACTAACGTTAGTCTCTGACATTGGGACGGAATTTACCAGCCATAATTTGGTACATTTGTAAGAAACAATAACATAGTGCATTTAAAGTGAGCCCCCTACCACCCTCAGTTGAATGGAGCTGAAGAAAGAGTTGTTTAGACGGTAAAGGTTGGGCTTCGAAAAATGAAAGAAGGGAAGTTGGAAGACACTCTATTAGGAATATTGTTCAAATAAAGAATAACTCCACAGAAAAGTGGAAACATCCCCAGCAGAGATGCTTCTGGGTTACCAAATGCCATCCCAGCTGGATCGTGATTTTCTTCTACTGTTTCAGAGCTACCTCAGGGCCATGATGACTGGACATTACTGCCGGAGACCAGTGTTTATGGGCGGAATTATGGTAGCGGGGACAAGTGGATATCGCGACTGGTGACGGCGGGACAGCTTGACCGATGACACGCAGATCAAGTTCGCTCGCAACGCGGCTTTGCAATGGAGCATCAGCAGCCCGAAAGCGGTGTGAGCGAACATATCCCGCAGCTAGCCCGCAAACACGTGCACACCAGTCTGGTCCTATAACCAGCAGGCCTAACAGCCCAAACTCTCCGAAACGGTTTCCCATGGTCACTTATCCAGCTCAATCTATAACAGGACCAGCACAAACAGAGGAAGCCGCAAGAAACCGCGTACAAGGCCTGAGGCTTTCTACGAGACAACGCAGACCGGTATTGCGTTATCAATTTTAAGGAGAGATTGTGGCATATCCTAGTCAGCAACTATTGCGCTGCACGAGCGTCATCAGCACGCACCCTTTCCTCTCGCTGCGGCAGCCGCTATCGCCGCTCTTTATCCCTCTTCCGCCCCCTCCCCCCATCTCACGTGAGGCATGCCTATAAAACGAGCCTAGCTTAGAAAATGAAAACAGGTTCTGCTCACTTTCTCACCGGTCTGGCTTGAGTTCTTCTGCGCGCCCCTAGGGAGGACGCGGCGATTCTAGATACAATGACGGCTTTGCGTCTAGCACCTTACTAGATTTTAAAAAGTATTCATTTTTCTTATTGTAAAATGCATGGATGGACGTGGTAAAAAGCAGTGCAGCGACGAAGAACACCTACGGAGAAAGAAGACGGACAAGCGCTGACTAACAACTGAGGTTTATTGGAAAAAACACACAGGTATTAATACACTCCAAAAAACGACCAGAATAGATGCTTCTCCGAAAACACATCTAATCACGGGAGTCGAGATAGTTAATCTCACAATCATGCAGAAGCACCGAACCTGTGCTTACACATGCTTCACTACACACGTGGATGTGATATGCCTCACACAGTTCCCTTGTTTGTTTTTTCCTATGCCTGTAAATAAGTTTTGTCTCAAGGAAAAGAGGAGTGCACATTTTCTTATCGGGAGAACCCGGGTTATTATCCAGGGAGCTATCTCTCAAATGAAACGCAAGGTTGGACGGCGGCGGGCCTTTTAACGAGGTATTACGCTGACGTAGACGGGTGTTCACACAATTTCCCGTTTGGCCCATGTATTTCTTGCCACAAGAAAACTCATTGTCATAAACTAGACTCTCAGCACATGGCGTGGACTTATTTTGGTGTTTTATCTTGGAGGCTCTACTCCCGGTTGTTTTCTGTTTTTTAGCCTTTGCTTTTCCAATCTACTATGACACATATTTTTCCAAGTTTTTTCCGGGCCAGAGAAAATCACTTGAATGCCATGTGCAGAAAAGGTAGTTTTCTTGTTGCAAGAAATACATCGGACAAACAGAAAATTGTGTGAACACCCGTCTACGTCAGCATGATACCTCGTTAAAATGCCCTTTATTGTCCAACCTTGCGTTATTATTCAGAGATTGTCCCCTGAATATAATCCCGGGTTACCCCGATAAGAAAATGTGCACTCCTCTCTTCCATGAGACAAAAATTATTTGCAGGCATACGAAAAAATTAACAAGGGAACTGTGTGAGGCACATCACATCCACGTGAATGGTGAACCATGTGTAAGCACAGCTTGGGTGCTTCTGCGTCATGGTGAGATTAAGTATGTCGATTCCCGTGATTAGATGTGTTTTCGAAGAAGCATGTGTCCTGGTTGTTCTTTGGTGTGCATTAATACCTGTATTTTTTTCCAATAAACCTCCGCTGTTAGTCAGCGCTTGTCCGTCTTCTTTCTCCGTACGTGTCCGTCGTAGCTGCGCTGTTTTGTACCACGTCCATGATGCACTAACTCGCTCAGTTGTCAGTTCTTCTGAAATGCACCCTTCTGCCCCTTTTTATCCAGAAATTCAGAAAACTGATATTTTTATGGTTTCTTTAATATATGTATAAAAAGAACAGACCTTGAAGACCAGAATATCTGTAGGAGCCGCATGAACACCACGACACGCTATATGGTTCTGTGAGTAACAGCGACCGTGACGGCGGTAGCAGAACCTGAGTTCGATTTAGAGATGCGTTTAAAATTTTTGTAAGTTTTCTAAGAAATAACTGTGCAGGTAATTTGACGAGGGAAGGGAAATGAGGGCTTCATTCTACGTACGAAAGAAGCCAACAGTCATAGAAATCACGGAACACAGGAGATGTTTTTTTATAATTTTCATCAATGGTAGATTAAAAAAAAAGCAGAAGAAAAAACAACCACATGCCGCCGATGGGATCCGGACACGCAATCTGTGAATTTTATGTTTTTTATGTTTTTCTTGTTTTAATAATCTCCCATTGATGAAAACCTCAAATTAAGAAAAAAAATCATCCATATGCTGCTTGGTTTCTATGGCTGTTGGCTCCTTTCAAATAACTGTGCAATGAAATATGGGTTTATTAAAGTTGCAATTATTTTGCGTCTCTTTCTATATAGGAAATATATGACTGACCTTCTTGGGCGAATTGTCCCATTTTTGCACCTCAAGCGTACACAAGGAACTTCTAAAGACTTCTTTTGTCCATCTTTGAGTATGAGTCCGTTTTGTAATTGGCATGCTCCTGCAAAGTAAAAGAGAACCACCGACACATATCTCATGGCCTTATTATTAATCACTTTAACACCAGAGCGAGGTTCGTACAATCAGTAAGGCAATTCGATTATGGGCTTCTGAGTTGTTATGATTATGACATGATTATGAGTTAATATTATAAGTACATGTGCCCATATGTTTGCTTAAAGTGTTTGTTGTTTTCTCAAGTATCTTTAAGCGAAGCCTTGATCGTAGCAGTGCAAAAACCAGTGGGTCATTGTATGACAAAAACGAAATGCCGCCTCCGTGACGGCACCACTGGGCACGCCCACAGGGCTGCAGTATTGATCGCGAATCTGCGGAGCGCTGCATGTCAAAAGAGGAGCGCCATATACGTTGAAGATGTATCACCCAAATCACATATCTAACAAAGAAACAAATAAATAATGAGACTTGTTATGCTTCACTCTTAGACAAAGGGCTGCCTCTTTAGACAAAGGGCTGCCTCTTAGACAAAGGCTGCCTCCGACAACGCAAAAGAGGCAGGCTTCGACATAAATTTTGTCGGCACTGCATCCGTGAAAATGGCAGGGGTGCTTAAGCTCCACCCGAAAGCCTGTTTCACTTGCAAGCGCAAATGCTAGCGAATCTCACCGCCGCGTCGGAAAAAACCCGTTTTCAGTCACCGCGGCGGCTACAGCGGCTCCAGTGGCGAGGTTCCAAGAGTTAAAAATTTTTTTGCTGCGACGAGCCGCTCAGCAGCTCAATGCGCTTATTCGCTTGCATGCGAACCAGCCTTAAAGGCATGGTGCAGTAGCGTAGTGGGTCATTTCCCGTACATTTGCAGAAAGTCATTCTGTGCTTTACGTAAAAAGATCCTGGGAGTCCTCATACCCCTCCTGGCGCAGTGGTGCCGCGGTTAAGCGATGCGCCACTACCCTACGATGGCAGGTGCTGCCACCGATGGGGCATGTGCGACCCAGGTTGCTCTTCCCGAGCGACCAATCATTAATTTACCTGCCACCTGCCATGGCGGTCAGTTTTCTCTCTATGCGGTGGGCTGGTTGTGATGACGCCGCAAGATCACGTGACCTAGGTGGCCCAAGTGCCTCATAGGTACCTCTCTGGTGACCACATGCCTGAGCTGTGCTCGTTAGTTTTCGCTCACAACGCCGATGCCGACACCGATAATACCGACATCATATTTTCTGGACAACAGCGCCTTTAATGCTGCCGCAGTAAGAGCTAGCAGTGGGGTGGTATAGAAGGGTTGACAGCACTGTAACTAAAGCCCTTCCCTGCGTAAAGGGCTTGGGAAAATATGTTACGGACAGGAAAGATGTCACCATAGAATAGCGTATACGCGGCTGTCGCTACCATTAAGTGCCGTGCAGTGTACGCAGTGCTGATCTTGAAGCAGTGAGCTATACCAAGAGGAGCTTATGTGCAGTTAATTTCGGAGTGTTTCGTGGCAAGAGGACTGATGCAGTACTTCGAGAGAGCACAAAAAGGCCTGGTTTTTAGAGTGATAGATCTAACCTATGCGTTAACCCCGCTCAACCACACGTGACCTGTGCGCTAGGAAAGAATCACCTTCAACCTAGAAAAGGCAAAAATGTGCCTAGATAGAAAAATATATCCCATCAATATCCACGACTGGCAGTCGAACCTGCGGAGGCGCGAACCGATAAGCTCCACAGGACGCTGTGCTAGGCTACTAGGCTATCGCAACAGACGAACAAGCCTTGTGTTGAACTACTCCCCACTCTAACGCTGTGCATTGCAAAGGGTTGCCTTTATACCAGCTTTCAGTTTCTCCGTCCGACGGCACTGCCTTCTCACTGCCGTCTTCTGCGTAGCGCAAATTCATGCTTTCGCACTGGTTCCCCACCAAAATTAGACCCATCCCCGGAATTTGACCTTGCCCGATTAGGGCCATAATCTATGTCCAAGCATAACTGGCCCTGCCTCCACCTCCAGCACCTCCAAATATGGCCCGCGCTATTTGAGAAACCCTATCACTCGACCTTTGTGTATAACCATTGGTAAACACTGCCTAACTTCATTGTTTTGTTTATACTCGATTCGGATGTGCACGGTGTTATCTTCGAGTCCCTGTGTCGTCAATTTTAGAAGCAGATTGTTCATGCAGTCTGCAACGAAAACTGCACCGTGTGAACATTTGTAGAGCTATAGCTATAGGTCTTTCAGCTTAGCACAGAAATCAGTGACAGATGTAGCATTGGTTTAGCCATAAAACCCTACATTCTGTCGTTGAATGAACATTAGTTTGCTCATTACTCCGCTCTCGTCATCATAACATTCTCCTTCCACGCTAGTCCACCCTCTAGGGTCTTTCCGTGGCAGGCACCTTCCGGTAAGCGGAGCGACCAAAGTATACGGTCAGCGCGGTGTCAGTATGTACACTTTAAATACATTCTCGAATTGAACGGAACGAGCAGACATACATGTGAGTGCAGTCTGGCACTCGTGTCTGATCATTAATTTCGCTCCGTCCTGCTTTTAGCGCTCAGATGCGAAGAATGGGAGGAGCCGGACTACCGTAATCTTGCTTTATAATTACTTTTGGCTTACCATTCGGAAGTGAAAGCGCCAAACTCAGAAAACCACTAGCCAGAAGGAGTGCCCAAGCGATTCTTCCCATCATTTTCGTTTGTATTATAAGCCACCTGGAAGACAAGAAGAGCTGCTTAGCGCACGGACTCCGACGAGGTTATCTCTTATACAACTCCAATCATGTGACCAGATCTTTTTAGAGTTTGAAGGTTAATATAGAGATACCCCTTCGATACCCCTTCATGAAGCTATATTACAACGAAATTTTTTATCTCTTTTTTTGTTTAAATTGAAGGAACGCCCCGAACAACGTACACTCGTAAGCGCTTTAAAGTCTAGAATGTAATGAACAGGCATGTCGTGCCACAAAATTTCTGACAATTGAGGTGAGCATACGCTTCATATCTCTAATTTTCACGAAGCGCTTTAGAGAAATCGGTGGCCTTATCTTTTTCAAACGCGAAGTGAACGCTGCCTTGAACGTTTACGCTACTTACATGCTACCGAGCTCTTAAAACTGCTACTGAAAACGTTTTTGTATACAGTGAGCTTTTTTAAATATACTGTTGTCGTTGTACTGCCCTTTTATAAAAGTATACATAGGCCAAACGGGCCGTAATATTAGCGATCGACTGGGGGAACACCAGCTTTCGATGAAGAAAGGGAAAGGGTTCAATTTGCCCTTACATTGTGGCGCATGCACTTTGGGTACGCCTAGCAAGCCATGCCGGCTTTTTCTGCCTAGAACCAAAATCTTGAGGCACTGTCGTGACCAGACGGCACGTAAACTGGCAAAGGCTTTTTTTTTATGGATGGTTCAGGGGATAACTGCGTAAGCGATATGTCAATCAAATTGTATGAAAAAGAAAAAAGTTGCTGGCATGTGCGCTTTAGGCAACTATTTGGCATTTATTAAGGTATAAACATGTTACTTTCTGAATAAAGTCGGCCGCAAGTATGCGCCGGTTCTTACGCCCTTCTCGTCCCTGTTTTTTTGCGCATTTCCCTTGCTTAAGTGTGTTGTTCGACCGACTTGCCCAACAACGTGCACTCATAAAATCTGTAGGCAGGTCGACCCCCCGAATCAATGTGCTTCAAGCGCAGATTGGATGGGGCAGTCAGTCCGCCCTCGATTTCGCGTGTGGCCGGCATTTCGTCGGCGCAAAAAACAGGTCTGCCCTGGCGTCGCAGCTCCGCTATCTGGCGCAGGTACCTACGGGGACACTGGGCAATGTGCGTCGCTTCGTTTAGTATTGCATTCCGAGAGCGCTTCTTGCACTGGAAGCCAAGTTTCTTCTAGCATCGTCTGCATTTTTTTCTTCACTTTTGTCGCTTTGGATACGGTGGGCAGCCTGCCGTCCTTTTAGAAATGCGCCACCACATTGGCGATAGTTGGAATTTCCCCTTTGTGGAAGAAGCTGTGTACTACCCTTCGCAACACTCTCAGGTTCAAATCGTCCAGCTTCTCTGTTCGCTCGCCACCTCTTCCGCTAGCACGCTCCTTCCATGACAACACTCGGCCTGCCTTTAACGTCTACGTTGTTCACTGTTAAAATGTTAATTCGCACACCTGGGTGAGCTTTGCCGTCCTCTTGATCAGCGCATACATACTTGAACTGCCCCCGCACTCGACGTGAAGCGCTTCAAGAAGCCAACTGCTTCGCCTGCTTGAGAAAACAGCACCCTGTCGGTGTAGGGCACACGGGTGACACGACCGACTCGGCCGACGCAACGTTGGAAAATGGCAACGCATCACTACCTCGCATCAGGCCTCCCCAGAGCTGTGCCCGTGCGAGCTTTGTATTTTAATTTCACCAGTGATTGAAACACTCACCACCATGTAAATCTACCACTACAAACTATGTTTTAAATTGATGTGCTTATTGTTTGGTGGTCCTACACAGCTCAAATATTTGAGGGTTTATTTTTTGCGTTTCTTCAGCCCTGATTGGACAAGAAAGCTCTGCCTTTTGGAGTGCTGCAAACATCTTGCGAGACGGAGTATATGTTGCTCACAACCCGGTGGGCAGGTTGTGATGACGTCACAGGGTCACGTTACCTTTCTTGACCAATGATTAATTTGATCGCTATCTGTCATGGTGAGCAGGTTGCTCACAATCCGACCCCAGGTTGACGGCAATCACGATGCGCAGGTTTTGATGACACCAAGAGGTCACGTAACCTCTGTCGACCAGTCATCCAGTTTTCGGGCATCGGACGGGAATTGTGCTGCTGACATGAAATATAGAGCTATTGCATGCACTGAAATTTGTTGACTCTCCTGGAGCCTTGTTGAACGCTCTTCTTGGCTACTATGGAGACTCTTTTAACCACTCCGCCCACGCTGGTAATCCACCCACGCAGGTAAATGAGTTGTCCCAAAGGTTGCAATTTGCTTTACAGACCATACGTTTTTTATCTGCTACAATTTCCATGTCGATGAAGGAGTAATTCTACACCACAGATGTGTTGCTATTGAATTTTGTGTTGCGTTACAGTTATTTTCACCCGTTTTCGAAATGTTTGAAGGGCGACACAGTTCCTAGATTTGATACGAAGCTTTGATACGATACCTGTAACATATAATAAGGAGTCCAAAATAAAATTACGAAGGAAAGAGGTGTGAAGAAGACGACGTGGATTAACCGAAGAATAAAGAAGAGGAAGAAGAAGCATTCGGTGAGGGGAGAGAGATGATTGATGGAGAAGAGGAGACGACACAAGGCTTACGTGGACTAACGCCGAGGCTATAAAAGGGCGAGGGAGAGCGAAGCATGGGGGGAACAGCAGAGAAGCGGAGGCTCCGGCGGGTCAGGGACGCATCGGCAGGAAGAGAGCGACGCCGGCTACTGCTCCGGTGAGCTCGCGTTCTAGGGCTTCGCATCATGGACTTTGTGCCGTGCCTGAGCCCGTTCTGGGGAGTCAACATTGGACGCTACCACCTGCTATGGCCAGGGGTGTCTCCAGTGCTGTTGCCACACATGGGGGTGGTGCCCCCAACGCCAACAACACCGGCATCACCTCCACGGGTTCTTGGACCGGGAGCTTGTACGACGCAGCCAGCGACGCCGCCAGCGACGCCAGCCCAAGCACGTCGAACGCCGCCTCGACGCCCGCTATTGTACCCATACAACGCCGCAGCCGCACCGAACCAACCGTGAGCACGAACGCCGACCGCTAACAGTAAGACGCTAAGAGTAGACGCTGGTAGCAGTGTTCCCGGGTCGTGTGAATTTAGAGTCTGTGTTTTGTGTTAGCTTTGTTAGTTTTTTGTGCTAGTGTGTGTGTCACATAGGGTGTATTAAATGTGCGTCTGTGTGGATAGACCTGTCGCCCAGTCTAATCTTTCAATCCGAGTGTTCTCCGGGGAGATTCGTGACAAAGATAAGTGGCGAGCCTGTGCCAGGATACATTTCCTTTTTCATTTTTGCTTTGTCTCGGATCATTCCGATCGCTCCACGGCGGAAAGTAAGGATTTGGCAAACACTTTAGAACTGGCACTCAAGCTTGGGTTAAGCAAGGAAGAGGCTATGCGTTTCTGCGACCAGCAGAAAGAGGAGGCAGATAGGCAGAGAGAGGAAAGGGCGCAAGCTTGCGCAGACGCTCGCGAAGAAGAGCGTAAGGTTAAAAGAGCTTGCGAAGCAGATAAAAGAGTTTGCGAGGAAGAAGAGAGGCTAGAAGAGCTAGCGAGGCAGAAGAACAGGAGAAAAGAAGGATAGAACGGGAGAAAGAGTTTCTTTTGTGAAAACAGGCGCATGTCACGAGGGGATATGAGGAGATCACGGACAATGATCAGCGTTCCTTAGCGGGTACAGAATCTCCTAGACCGGATAGAGTTTGTCCAAGAAAGCTGACGGCTCCTTTTGATGACAAGAGAGATGATTTGGACGCATATCTGCAACGATTCTAGCGGATAGCTTTGGGGCAAGGCTGGGAGCGCAGTGAATGGGCCACGGCATTGAGCATGTGTTTAGTCGGAGAGGCGCTGAATGTGTTTGGAAGGATGCCTGCTGCTGATTCCCTGGACTACGAGAAAGTCAAAAAGGTACTACTCCAATGATTCAGGCTTACGGCAGAGGGTTTTCGTGAGAGATTTCTCACCGCGAATTCTGAGGATTCGGAAACCGCTAAGCAGTTTTCCTGCAGGCTGACCAACTATTTTGATAGGCGGCTTGATATGTCAAACACAAAAAAGTGTTTTGAAGGGGTGCGTGACAATATGGCCAGAGAGCAATTTTTAGAGTGTTGAAGCTCAAAGCTAGCGCTATTTCTGAAAGAAGGTTGTGTTCAAAGGAAGAGTTCCCCGACACTGCAGACGAATTCCTCGAGGCTCAAGGGCTAAGAAATTTGAGTAAGGCAAAAGAGGAAACCCAAAAGATCCCAGAGAAATATGCGGGAAAACCAAGAGCATATGGCGGTGCACTTGAGGCGCCAGCAAGGTGCTTTCTTTGCGGCAAGGTGGGACACCGTGCATCTTACTGTCCGACTAGTAGCGCTGCCCAAAAAACGCAGGTTCTTTGTCAAGGTGGTAAAAGGAGGGGTCATACTCTGGATGAGGGCCGATACAGAACTCAGGACCGAGCTTATGCGTTGTCGACTCTAGAATAGAACTTGTCATGCCGCCTGAAGTTCCACACCTGAAATGAGAGCGAACGCCGCTGGAAAATGAGGCAGTGAGAGGAATACCCAAGCCGAAATCAGCAATACCGGTTATGGCTGGGCAAATAGGGGACCGTACTATATTGCTGCTTAGAGACAGCGGAGCCAGCACAGTTTTGGTTCAGAGAAGCCTGGTGAAGGACGAGGATCTTACAGGGGAAGCGTCCGCCATCACTCGTGTAGATAGCACAGTAAGGTACCTTCCTGAAGCCAGGATTCTAGTGTCCACGCCATATTATACTTGGCAGTTAGTGGCAAAATGCGTAGACCAACCCATCTACGATCTAATTTTGGGAAACATTACGGGTGCATGAAGTGTCGAAGACTCCGATCCCGATTGGAGGATGCTGAACGTTGAACAACATTCAAAGGAGGAAAAGGCTCGCGACAGCTAGACGGGTGCAGTCAGGTTCTCGTCGGCAGTGGAGACAAGAGCTCAAGCGATAGCCCGAGCTACGCAGCGTTCACTCTCTACTCCTGTTACGATGTGTCTGAGCGTAACACCAAATTGCAATTGCAATTGCAATTAGGCAAGAAGAACACCCTAGCCTGAAGACCTGCTTCGAAAGAGTCGGGGAAAAAGTGAAAAGAAAGAAGAGTCGTACGTCCTTCGAATATGAATTGGTAAATGGTCTTCTGCACAGGGTGTGCATATTTAGTTCAGGAAGGCGGGTTCAACAGATGGTGTTACCGAGAGATATGCGAGAGACCGTGCTACGCTTAGGACATGACGCCATTATGTCCGGACACCAGGGTGTTCAAAACGGCGTCTAGGATCACCGAGGAGTTCTTTTGGGCGGGTGTTCAGAGGGACGTTAAGCGCTTTGTTCGCTCGTGTGACTAGTGCCAGCGCACTGTTCCGAGTGGATGAGCTGGTCCCGTGCCTCTGGGCAAGATGCCTGTGATCGATCTACCGTTTCAGCGAGCGGCTATTGACATTTTGGGGCGAATCTCTCCAGTATCCACCAGCAATAGATATGTGCTTACTCTGGTTGACGTGGCCACTCGTTATCCTGACGCTATTACACTGGGAACTATTGACAGTATCCAAGTGGCGGAGGGTCTTGTGGAAATGTTTTGGCGTTATGCGTTCCCGAGGGAAGTTTTGAGTGACCGGGGCTCGAACTTCACATTAGTACTAAAGAAGGTGGTTAACCGCCTTTTGTCAGTAAGGCAGTTACTGACGATGCCTTACCATCCCATGCGTTGTGGGCTTGTAGAGCGGTTCAACGGCACTCTCAAAAATATAATCAAGAAAATGTGCCAGGAGAGACCTACTGATTGGGGTAGATATCTCCCAGCTCTTTGGTTCGCTTACCGCGAAGTACCGCAAACTAGTCTTGGTTTCTCTCCTTTCGAGATGTTGTATGGGAGAACCGTTAGAAGTTCATTTGCAATACTCAAGGAGTTGCGCGCTAATAAATAGATCGAATCAGATCTCAAGACAACATACACATACGTTCTTGAGTTGCGGGATATAAAGGCCTGCAAAAGGCGCTCGAACGCTATTAAGGGTATGATGACAAGAACGACTCACAACAATCTGAATCCGGGCGACAAGATTCTCATCTTTCTACCCACTTATCATAATAAGTTACTGGTGCAGTGGAAAGGCCCTTACCTTGTGACGCAGAAGAAAACTTACATGGATTATGAGTTACTGATAAATACCACGAAGAAGGTTTTCCATGCAAGCATGTTGAAAAAGTACGAAGAAAGAATTCCCGTATAGTGCGCCCCCAAAGTAGTATGCTCGGTAGTAGCCGAGGAGACAGATGATGTTGTCGAGGTGCCACGTGCAGTGGGAAGAAAACCGTAGGATGGGACAAGGTGCTAATAAAGCCCAATTTTTATGAAGGCCAAAGATCACAGATAAAGGTCCTACTCCAAAGCATAGGGGTTGCGTTTTCGGATGTGCTGTGCAAAACGGATGTCTTATGTTGCAGACTAGACCTATCTACCGATAGACCAATCAGCGTGAAGCAATACTCACTACTTTTAACAGTTCAAGAATCAATTGAAATTGAGGTGGGGGATTTGTTCGGGCTTGGCGTGATTAAGATGTCGTGGTCAGCATACAATGCGCCTCAAGTTGTCAAAAAACCCTGATGGTACTAACCGTCTGTGTGCAGATTTTTTTCGGCTGAATGACATCCTAGTACCCGATACAGAACCCATACCAAGAGCGGACGTGGTGTTCGCTAAGGTGGCCCAAAAGGTTTTTTTCTAAATTTGACTTAGCTAAAAGGTATTAACAAATACCAATGGAAGATTCGTCTAAAGAGATGACAACCTTTACGTGCTCGGCGCGTTTATTTCAGTTTAAATTCATGCCTTTTGGTTTGAAGACAGCCTCTGCAATATTCACGAAGCTGATGAGCAAGGTTTTGGATGGGCTCCAAAGTGTAGAACACTATATTGGTGACATCCTTGTGGCCACAGATACGTGGGAGAAGCATGCAATTACGCTGGAAAAACTATTCGATAGAATTTAGCATGCCAGGTTGACCATAAAACCGGCAAAATGCGAGGTGGGCTTTGAAGCCATTTCTTTTCTCGGACACAAGCTGGGGATGAGCGGCACCGCGACGAAAGACGACATCTTGGACAAAATACAGCGGGCACAGACACAGACGACCAAGAAAGAGGTACAGTCGTTCCTGGAATTAACGCAATACTACGGGGACATTATTTCCGATTATGCCCACATAGCCGACCCGCTTGTCGAACTCACTGAGAAGGGGGCAAGCAATAAGCTGAACTGGACTGCTCAACATGAAAATGAATTCGTGAAGTTAAAAGGCCATATGGCAAAGCCGCCCGTACTGCTGGCTCCGGATTTGGATTGAAAGTTTGTGCTACGCACTGATGCATCAGAACGAGCTTTAGGAGCCGTACTCTTGCAAGAAGAGAACGCCTGCTACATCCCGAATTTTTTGCAAGGAAGGGATTATCGGCTAGTGAATGCAACTACTCCGCTGTGGAAAAGGAATGCTTGGCGGTGGTGTGGGCGGCAAAGAAATTCCACACTTATCTTTATGGGAGACATTTCAGAACTCAAACAGATCACCAGCCTCTTGAATACTTAACCAAGGCCAAAATGAACAAAAGTAAAGGCATGAGATGGTGTTTGGCCTTGCAAGAATATTCATTTCAGGTGGAATATATTAAATGCAGAGATAACGTGGGAGCGGACTTCATGAGTAGAGTCAACTGAACAGCTCTACGTATCTCTGGGATGTATCTTGGTGCTGTTGATGTGTTAATGTATCTCTGGGATTTATCTTGTTGATGTTGTTGGCGTTATGTTATTATACAGGATAGTGTGTTGTGGAGACGAACATGTTTATTGAGGACTCTGTACGAACAACGGCAGTGGTGTGTTAGTGTTCTGAAACCGCAATTGGTGTGGTGTGTTAGTGGTGTGCGTTTGGTGTGTGCTGGACCTCTGCGGTGTGTTGTGTGCTGGGTCCAGAATCGCCACAGAAGATAGTCGGTTGGCTGGATGGCTTGAAGATCTGTATGACGTGAGCAGTTTTTCATGGAAAAACTCTTGAAAGAGGGGGTCCTTGTCACATATAATGAAGAGTCCAAAATAAAATTATGATGGAAAGAGGTGTGAAGAACACTACGTGGATTAACCGAAGAATAAAGAAGAGGAAGAAGAAGCATTCGGTCAGGTGGAGAGAGGTGATTGGTGGAAATGAGAAGATGACGACGAAAAGGCTTACGTGGACTAACGCCGAGGCTATAAAAGGGCGAGGGAGAGCGAGCCACGGGGGAAACAGCAGAGAAGCGGAGGCTGCGGCGGTAAGGGACGCATCGGCTGGAAGAGAGCGACGCCGGCTACTGCTCCGGTGAGCTCGCGTTCTAAGGCATCGCATCGTATCGTGGACTTCCTGCCGTTCCTGAGCCCATTCCGGGAGTCAACGGAGGACGCTACCTTCTGCTACGGCCAGGGGTGTCTCCAGCGCTGTTGCAACCCATCCGGGTGGTGCCCCCAATACCAACAACACCGGCATCACCT
Organism: Amblyomma americanum; assembly: GCA_030143305.2. Lineage (NCBI taxonomy): Eukaryota > Metazoa > Arthropoda > Arachnida > Ixodida > Ixodidae > Amblyomma > Amblyomma americanum. Next base: position 186,917 of record JARKHS020034663.1, read on the forward strand.
CCACGGGCGCTTGGACCGGGAGCTTGTACGACGCAACCAGCGACGCCGCCAGCGATGGTAGCCTAAGGACGTCGAACGCCGTCTCGACGCAGGCTATTGGATCCATGCAACGCCGCAGCCGCACGGAACCAACCGTGAGCACGAACGCCGACCGCTAACAGTAGGACGCTAATAGTAGATGCTGGTAGCAGTGTTCCCGGGTCCTGTGTATTTATAGTCTTTGTGTTTTGTGTTAGCTTTGTTTGTTTTGTGTGCTAGTGTGTGTGTCATGTAGGGTGTATTAAATGTGCGTCTGTGTGGGTACACCTGTCGCCCAGTCTATTCTTTCGATCCGAGTGTCCTCCGGGGAGATCCGTTACAAAGATAAGTGGCGAGCCTGTGCCAGGATACATTTCCTTTTTCTTTTTTGCTTTGTCTCGGATCATTCCGATCGCTCCACGGCAGAAAGTATGGATTTGGCAAAAACGTTAGAACTGGCACTCAAGCTTGGGTTAAGCAAGGAAGAGGCTATGCGTTTCTGCGACCAGCAGAAAGAGGAGGCAGATAGGCAGAGAGAGGAAAGGGCACAAGCTCGCGCAGACGCTCGCGAAGAAGAGCGTAAGGTTAAAAGAGCTTGCGAAGGAGATAAAAGAACTTGCGAGGAAGAAGAGAGGCTAGAAGAGCTCGCGAGGCAGAAGAACAGGAGCAAAGAAGGATAGAACGGGAGAAAGAGTTTCTTTTGTGAAAACAGGCGCATGTCGCGAGGGGATATGAGGAGATCACGGACAAAGATCAGCGTTCCTTAGCGGGTACAGAATCTTCTAGGCCGGATAGAGTTTGTCCAAGAACGCTGATGGCTCCTTTTGATGACAAGAAAGATGATTTGGATGCATATCTGCAACGATTCGAGCGGATAGCTTTGGGGCAAGGCTGGGAGCGCAGTGAATGGGCCACGGCATTGAGCAAGTGTTCAGTCGGAGAGGCGCTGAATGTGTTTGGAAGGATGCCTGCTGCTGATTCCCTGGACTACGAGAAAGTCAAAAAGGTACTACTCCAATGATTCAGGCTTACGGCAGAGGGTTTACGTGAGAGATTTCTCACCGCGAATTCTGAGGATTCGGAAACCGCTAAGCAGTTTTCCTGCAGGCTGACCAACTATTTTGATAGGCGGCTTGATATGTCAAACACAGAAAAGAGTTTTGAAGGGGTGCGTGACAATGTGGCCACAGAGCAATTTTTAGAGTGTTGCAGCTCGAAGCTAGCGCTATTTCTGAAAGAAAGTTGTGTTCATTGGAAGAGTTCCCCGACACTGCAGACGAATTCCTCGAGGCTCAAGGGCTAAGAAATTTGAGTAAGGCAAAAGAGGAAACCCAAAAGATCCCAGAGAAATATGCGGGAAAACCAACAGAATATGGCGGTGCACCTAAGGGGCCAGCAAGGTGCTTTCTTTGCGGCAAGGTGGGACACCGTGGAGCTGACTGTCCGACTAGTAGCGCTGCCCAAAAAAATGCAGGTTCTTTGTCAAGGTGGTAAGAGGAGGGGTCATACTCTGGATGAGGGCCGATACGGAACTCAGGACCGAGCTTCATGCGTTGTCGACTCTAGAATAGAACTTGTCACGCCGTCTGAAGTTCCACACCTGAAAGGAGAGCGAACGCCGCTGGAAAATGAGGCAGTGAGGGGAACACCCAAGCCGAAATCAGCAATACCGGTTATGGCTGGGCAAATAGGGAACCGTCCTATATTGCTGCTTAGAGACAGCGGAGCACACAGTTTTGGTTCGGAGAAGCCTGGTGGAGGACGAGGATCTTACAGGGGAAGCATCGGCCATCACTCTTGTAGATAGCACAGTAAGGTACCTTCCTGAAGCCAGGATTCTAGTGTCCACGCCATATTATACTGGGCAGTTAGTGGGAAAATGCGTAGACCAACCCATCTACGATCTAATCTTGGGAACATTACGGGTGCATGAAGTGTCGAAGACCACGATCTCGAGTGGAGGATGCTGAACGTTGAACAACATTCAAAGGAGAAAAAGGCCCGCGACAGCTCAGACGGGTGCAGTCAGTTTCTCGTCGGCAGTGGAGACAAGAGCTCAAGCGACAGCCGGAGCAACGCAGCGTCCGCTCTCTACTCCTGTTACGATGTGTCTGAGCGTAACACCGGGCGAAATTGCAATTAGGCAAGAAGACCCTAGCCTGAAGACCTGCTTCGAAAGAGTCGGGGAAAAAGTGAAAAGAAAGAAGAGTCGTACGTCCTTCGAATATCAATTGGTAAATGGTCTTCTGCACAGGGAGTGCATATTTAGTTCAGGAAGGCGGGTCCAACAGATGGCGTTACCGAGAGATATGCGAGAGACCGTGCTACGCTTAGGACATGACGCCATTATGGCCGGACACTAGGGTGTTCAAAAAAAGGTGTCTAGGATCACCGAGGAGTTCTTTTGGGCGGGTGTTCAGAGGGACGTTAAGCGCTTTGTTCGCTCGTGTGACGAGTGCCAGCGCGCAGTTCCGAGTGGAAGAGTTGGTCCCGTGCCTCTGGGCAAGATGCCAGTGATCGATCTACCGTTTCAGCGAGCGGCTATTGACATTTTGGGGCCAATCTCTCCAGTATCCACCAGCAAAAGATATGTGCTTACTCTGGTGGACGTGGCCACTCGTTATCCTGATTCTATTCCACTGAGAACTATTGATAGTATCCAAGTGGCGGAGGGTCTTGTGGAAATGGCTTGGCGTTAAGCGTTCCCGAGGGAAGTTTTGAGTGACCGGGGCTCGAACTTCACATTGGTACTAATGAAGGTGGTTAACCGCCTTTTGTCAGTAAGGCAGTTACTGACGATGCCTTACCATCCCATGCGTAATGGGCTTGTAGGGCCGTTCAACGGCACCCTCAAAAATATGATCAAGAAAATGTGCCAGGAGAGACCTACTGATTGGGATAGATATCTCCCAGCTCTTGGGTTCGCTTACCGCGAAGTACCGCAAACGAGTCTTGGTTTCTCGCCTTTCGAGATGTTGTATGGGAGAACCGTTAGAAGTTCATTTGCAATACTCAAGGAGCTGCGGGCTAATAAAGAGATCGAATGAGATCTCAAGACAACATACACGTACGTTCTTGAATTGCGGGACATCAAGGCCTGCAAAAGGCGCGCGAACGCTATAAAGGGTATGATGATAAGAACGACACTCACACGAATCTGAGTCCGGGCGACAAGGTTCTCATCTTGCTACCCACTTATCATAATAAGTTACTGGTGCAGTGGAAAGGCTCTTACCTTGTTACGCAGAAGAAAATTGACATGGATTAACAGTTACTGATAAATACCACGAAGAAGGTTTTCCATGCAAACATGTTGAAAAGTACGAAGAAAGAGTTCCCGTATAGTGCGCCCCCAAGGTAATATGCTCGGTAGTAGCCGAGGAGACAGATGATGTTGTCGAGGTGCCACGTGCAGTGGGAAGAAAACCGTAGGATGGGACAAGGTGCAAATAAAGCCCAATTTTTATGAAAGCTAAAGATCACAGATAAAGGTCCTACTACAAAGCATAGGGATGCGTTTTCGGATGTGCTGGGCAAAACGGATGTCTTATGTTGCAGACTAGACCTATCTACAGATAGACCAATCAGCGTGAAGCAATACTCACTACCTTTAACAGTTCAAGAATCAATTGAAATTGAGGTGTGGGATATGTTCGGGCTTGGTGTGATCAAGATGTCGTGGTCAGCATACAATGCGCCTCTAGTTGTCAAAAAACCCGATGGTACTAACCGACTGTGTGTAGATTTTCATTGGCTAAATGACATCCTAGTACCCGATACAGAACCCATACCAAAAGCGGACGTGGTGTTCGCTAAGGTGGCCCAAAAGTTTTTTTTTTCTAAATTTGACTTAGCTCAAAGGTATTGGCAAATACCAATGGAAGATTCGCCTAAAGAGATGACAACCTTTACGTGCTCGGCGGGTTTATTCCAGTTTAAATTCCTGCCTTTTGGTTTGAAGACAGCATCTGCAATATTCACGAAGCTGATGAGGAAGGTTTTAGATGGGCTCCAAAATGTAGAACACTATATTGGTGACATCCTTGTGGCCACAGATACGCGGGAAGAGCATGTAATTACGCTCGAAAAACTATTCGATAGAATTCACCATGCCAGGTTGACCATAAAACCGGCAAAATGCGAGGTGGGCTTTGAAGCCATTTCTTTTCTCGGACACAAGCTGGGGATGAGCCGCACCGCGACGAAAGACGACATCTTGGACAAAATACAGCGGGCACAGACACCGACGACCAAGAAAGAGGTACAGTCGTTCCTCGGATTAACGGGATACTACAGGGACATTATTTCCGATTATGCCCACATGGCCGACCCGCTTGTCGAACTCACTAAGAAGGGGGCAAGCAATAAGTTGAACTGGACTGCTCAACATGAAAATGAATTCGCGAAGGCCATATGGCAAAACCGCCTGTACTGCTTGCTCCGAATCTGGATTGAAAGTTTGTGCTTCGCACTGATGCATCAGAACGAGCTTTAGGAGCCGTACTCTTGCAAGAAGAGAATCGCGTGCTACATCCCGTATTTTTTGCAAGGAAGGAATTATCGGCTAGTGAATGCAACTACTCCGCTGTGGAAAAGGAATGTTTGGCGGTGATGTGGGCGGCAAAGAAATTCCACATTTATCTTTATGGGAGACATTTCAGAACTCAAACAGATCACCAGCCTCTTGAATACTTAACCAATGCCAAAATGAACAGAAGTAAAAACTTGAGATTGTGTTTGGCCTTGCAGGAATATTCATTTCAGGTGGTGAAATATATTAAAGGCAGAGATAACGTGGGAGCGGACTTCATGAGCAGAGCCAACTGAACAGCTCTAGTTATCTCTGGGATGTATCTTGGTGCTGTTGATGTGTTAATGTATCTCTGGGATTTATCTTGTTGCTGTTGTTGGCATTTTGTTATTATACAAGAGAGTGTGTTGTGGAGACGAACATGTTTATTGAGGACTCTGTACGAACCACGGCAGTGGTGTGTTAGTGTTCTGAAACCGGAATTTGGTGTGGTGTGTTAGTGGTGTGCGTTTGGTGTGTGCTGGACCTCTGCGGTGTGTTGTGTGCTGGGTCCAGAATCGCCACAGAAGATAGTCGGTTGGCTGGATGGCTTGAAGATCTGTATGACGTGAGCAGTTTTTCATGGAAAAACTCTTGAAAGAGGTGGTCCTTGTCACATATAATGAAGAGTCCAAAATAAAATTATTATGGAAAGAGGTGTGAAGAACACGACGTGGATTAACCGAAGAATAAAGAAGAGGAAGAAGAAGCATTCGGTGAGACGGAGAGATGTGATTGGTGGAAATGAGAAGATGACGACGACAAGGCTTACGTGGACTGACGCCGAGGCTATAAAAGGGTGAGGGAGAGCGAGCCACGGGGGGAAACAGCAGAGAAGCGGAGGCTGCGGCGGTAAGGGACGCATCGGCTGGAAGAGAGCGACGCCGGCTACTCCTCTGGTGAGCTCGCGTTCTAAGGCATCGCATCGTATCGTGGACTTCCTGCCGTTCGTGAGCCCGTTCCGGGAGTCAACGGAAGGCTCTACCACCTGCTACGGCCAGGGGTGTCTCCAGCGCTGTTGCAACCCATCCGGGTGGTGCCCGCAATGCCAACAACACCGGCATCACTTCCACGGACGCTTGGACCGGGAGCTTGTACGACGCAACCAGCGACGCCGCCAGCGATGGTAGCCTAAGCACGTCGAAAGCCGTCTCGACGCAGGCTATTGGATCCATGCAACGCCGCAGCCGCACCGAACCAACCGTGAGCACGAACGCCGACCGCTAACAGTAGGACGCTAATTGTAGATGCTGGTAGCAGTGTTCCCGGGTCCTGTGTATTTATAGTCTGTGTTTTCTGTTAGCATTGTTTGTTTTGTATGCTAGTGTGTGTGTCATGTAGGGTGTATTAAATGTGCGTCTGTGTGGGTACACCTGTCGCCCAGTCTATTCTTTCGATCCGAGTGTCCTCCGGGGAGATCCGTGACAAAGATAAGTGGCTAGCCTGTGCAAGGATACATTTTCTTTTTCTTTTTTGCTTTGTCTCGGATCATTCCGATCGCTCCACGGCAGAAAGTATGGATTTGGCAAAAACGTTATAACTGGCACTCAAGCTTGCGTTAAGCAAAGAAGAGGCTATGAGTTTCTGCGACCAGCAGAAAGAGGAGGCAGATAGGCAGAGAGAGGAAAGGGCGCAAGCTCGCGCAGACGCTCGCGAAGAAGAAGAGCGTAAGGTTAAAAGAGCTTGCGAAGCAGATAAAAGAGCTTGCGAGGAAGAAGAGAGGCTAGAAGAGCTCGCGAGGCAGAAGAACAGGAGAAAAGAAGGATAGAACGGGAGAAAGAGTTTCTTTTGTGAAAACAGGCGCATGTCGCGAGGGGATATGAGGAGATCACGGACAATGATCAGCGTTCCTTAGCGGGTACAGAATCTTCTAGACCGGATAGAGTTTGTCCAAGAACGCTGATGGCTCCTTTTGATGACAGGAAAGATGATTTAGATGCATATCTGCAACGATTCGAGCGGATAGCTTTGGGGCAAGGCTGGGAGCGCAGTGAATGGGCCACGGCATTGAGCATGTGTTTAGTCGGAGAGGCGCTGAATGTGTTTGGAAGGATGCCTGCTGCTGATTCCCTGGACTACGAGAAAGTCAAAAAGGCACTTCTCCAAAGATTCAGGCATACGGCAGAGGGTTTTCGTGAGAGATTTCTCATCGCGAATTCTGAGGATTCGGAAACCGCTAAGCAGTTTTCCTGCAGGCTGACCAACTATTTTGATAGGCGGCTTGATATGCCAAACACAGAAAAGAGTTTTGAAGGGGTGCGTGACAATCTGGCCCCAGCAATTTTTAGAGTGTTGAAGCTCAAAGCTAGCGCTATTTCTGAAAGAAGGTTGTGTTCATTGGAAGAGTTCCCCGACACTGCAGACGAATTCCTCGAGGCTCAAGGGCTAAGAAATTTGAGTAAGGCAAAAGAGGAAACCCAAAAGATCCCAGAGAAATATGCGGGAAAACCAAGAGAATATGGCGGTGCACCTAAGGGGCCAGCAAGGTGCTTTCTTTGCGGCAAGGTGCGACACCGTTCAGCTGACTGTCCGACTAGTAGGGCTGCCCAAAAAAACGCAGGTTCTTTGTCAAGGTGGTAAGAGGAGGGGTCATACTCTGGATGAGGGCCGATACGGGACTAAGGACCGAGCTTCATGCGTTGTCGACTCTAGAATAGAACTTGTCACGCCGTCTGAAGTTCCACACCTGAAAGGAGAGCGAACGCCGCTGGAAAATGAGGCAGTGAGGGGAACACCCAAGCCGAAATCAGCAATACCGGTTATGGCTGGGCAAATAGGGAACCGTCCTATATTGCTGCTTAGAGACAGCGTAGCCAACACAGTTTTGGTTCGGAGAAGCCTGGTGAAGGACGAGGATCTTACAGGCGAAGCATCGGCCATCACTCTTGTAGATAGCACAGTAAGGTACCTTCCTGAAGCCAGGATTCTAGTGTCCACGCCATATTATACGGGCAGTTAGTGGCAAAATGCGTAGACCAACCCATCTACGATCTAATCTTGGGAAACATTACGGATGCATGAAGTGTCGAAGACCCCGATCTCGAGTGGAGGATGCTGAACGTTGAACAACATTCAAAGGAGGAGAAGGCCCGCGACAGCTCAGACGGGTGCCGTCAGTTTCTCGTCGGCAGTGGAGACAAGAGCTCAAGCGACAGCCGGAGCAACGCACTGTCCGCTCTCTACTCCTGTTACGATGTGTCTGAGCGTAACACCTGGCGAAATTGCAATTAGGCAAGAAGAAGACCCTAGCCTGAAGACCTGCTTCGAAAGAGTCGGGGAAAAAGTGAAAAGAAAGAAGAGTCGTACGTCCCTCGAATATCAATTGGTACATGGTCTTCTTCACAGGGAGTGCATATTTAGTTCAGTAAGGCGGCTCCAACAGATGGTGTTACCGAGAGATATGCGAGAGACCGTGCTACGCTTAGGACATGACGCCATTATGGCCGGACACTAGGGTGTTCAAAAAACGGTGTCTAGGATCACCGAGGAGTTCTTTTGGGCGGGTGTTCAGAGGGACGTTAAGCGCTTTGTTCGCTCGTGTGACGAGTGCCAGCGCACAGTTCCGAGTGGAAGAGTTGGTCCCGTGCCTCTGGGCAAGATGCCAGTGATCGATCTACCGTTTCAGCGAGCGGCTATTCACATTTTGGGGCCAATCTCTCCAGTATCCACCAGCAATAGATATGTGCTTACTCTGGTGGACGTGGCCACTCGTTATCCTGATTCTATTCCACTGAGAACTATTGATAGTATCCAAGTGGCGGAGGGTCTTGTGGAAATGTTTTGGCGTTAAGCATTCCCGAGGGAAGTTTTGAGTGACCGGGGCTCGAACTTCACATTGGTACTAATGAAGGTGGTTAACCGCCTTTTGTCAGTAGGGCAGTTACTGACGATGCCTTACCATCCTATGCGTAATGGGCTTGTAGGGCCGTTCAACGGCACCCTCAAAAATATGATCAAGAAAATGTGCCAGGAGAGACCTACTGATTGGGATAGATATCTCCCAGCTCTTGGGTTCGCTTACCGCGAAGTACCGCAAACGAGTCTTGGTTTCTCGCCTTTCGAGATGTTGTATGGGAGAACCGTTAGAAGTTCATTTGCAATACTCAAGGAGCTGCGGGCCAATAAAGAGATCGAATGAGATCTCAAGACAACATACACGTACGTTCTTGAGTTGCGGGACACCAAGGCCTGCAAAAGGCGCGCGAACGCTATAAAGGGTATGATGACAAGAACGACACTCACAAGAATCTGAATCCGGGCGACAAGGTTCTCATCTTGCTACCCACTTATCATAATAAGTTACTGGTGCAGTGGAAAGGCCCTTACCTTGTGACGCAGAAGAAAACTGACATGGATTAAGAGTTACTGATAAATACCACGAAGAAGGTTTTCCATGCAAACATGTTGAAAAGTACGAAGAAAGAGTTCCCGTATAGTGCGCCCCCAAGGTAATATGCTCGGTAGTAGCCGAGGAGACAGATGATGTTGTCGAGGTGCCACGTGCAGTGGGAAGAAAACCGTAGGATAGGACAAGGTGCAAATAAAGCCCAATTTTTATGAAAGCCAAAGATCACAGATAAAGGTCCTACTCCAAAGCATAGGGGATGCGTTTTCGGATGTGCTGGGCAAAACGGATGTCTTATGTTGCAGACTAGACCTATCTACAGATAGAGCAATCAGCGTGAAGCAACACTCACTACCTTTAACAGTTCAAGAATCAATTGAAATTGAGGTGGGGGATATGTTCGGGCTTGGTGTGATCAAGATGTCGTGGTCAGCATACAATGCGCCTCTAGTTGTAAAAAAACCCGATGGTACTAACCGACTGTGTGTAGATTTTCATTGGCTAAATGACATCCTACTACCCGATACAGAACCCATACCAAAAGCGGACGTGGTGTTCGCTAAGGTGGCCCAAAAGGTTTTTTTTCTAAATTAGGCTTAGCTAAAAGGTATTGGCAAATACCAATTGAAGATTCGTCTAAAGAGATGACAACCTTTACGTGCTCGGAGGGTTTTTTCCAGTTTAAATTCATGCCTTTTGGTTTGAGGACAGCATCTGCAATATTCACGAAGCTGATGAGGAAGGTTTTGGATGGGCTCCAAAATGTAGAACACTATATTGGTGACATCATTGTGGGCACAGATACGTGGGAAGAGCATGTAATTACGCTTTAAAAACTATTCGATAGAATTCACCATGCCAGGTTGACCATAAAACCGGCAAAATGCGAGGTGGGCTTTGAAGCCATTTCTTTTCTCGGACACAAGCTGGGGATGAGCCGCACCGCGACGAAAGACGACATCTCGGACAAAATACAGCGGGCACAGACACCGACGACCAAGAAAGAGGTACAGTCGTTCCTCGGATTAACGGGATACTACCGGGACATTATTTCCGATTATGCCCACATAGCCGACCCGCTTGTCGAACTCACTAAGAAGGGGGCAAGCAATAAGTTAAACTGGACTGCTCAACATGAAAATGAATTCGTGAAGGCCATATGGCAAAACCGCCCGTACTGCTTGCTCCGAATCTGGATTGAAAGTTTGTGCTTCGCACTGATGCATCAGAACGAGCTTTAGGAGCCGTACTCTTGCAAGAAGAGAATCGCGTGCTACATCCCGTATTTTTTGCAAGGAAGGGATTATCGGCTAGTGAATGCAACTACTCCGCTGTGGAAAAGGAATGTTTGGCGGTGATGTGTGCGGCAAAGAAATTCCACATTTATCTTTACGGGAGATATTTCAGAACTCAAACAAATCACCAGCCTCTTGAATACTTAACCAAGGCCAAAATGAACAAAAGTAAAAACTTGAGATGGTGTTTGGCCTTGCAAGAATATTCATTTCAGGTGGAATATATTAAAGGCAGAAATAACGTGGGAGCGGACTTCATGAGTAGAGCCAACTGAACAGCTCTAGTTATCTCTGGGATGTATCTTGGTGCTGTTGATGTGTTAATGTATCTCTGGGATTTATCTTGTTGCTGTTGTTGGCGTTTTGTTATTATACAAGAGAGTGTGTTGTGGAGACGAACATGTTTATTGAGGACTCTGTACGAACAACGGCAGTGGTGTGTTAGTGTTCTGAAACCGCAATTTGGTGTGGTGTTTTAGTGGTGTGCGTTTGGTGTGTGCTGGACCTCTGCGGTGTGTTGTGTGCTGGGTCCAGAATCGCCACAGAAGATAGTCGGTTGGCTGGATGGCTTGAAGATCTGTATGACTTGAGCAGTTTTTCATGGAAAAACTCTTGAAAGAGGGGGTCCTTGTCACATATAATGAAGAGTCCAAAATAAAATTATGATGTAAAGAGGTGTGAAGAACACGACGTGGATAAACCGAAGAATAAAGAAGAGGAAGAAGAAGCATTCGGTCAGGTGGAGAGAGGTGATTTGTGGAAATGAGAAGGTGACGACGACAAGGGTTACGTGGACTAACGCCGAGGCTATAAAAGGGCGAGGGAGAGTGAGCCACGGGGGGAAACAGCAGAGAAGCGGAGGCTGCGGCGGTAAGGGACGCATCGGCTGGAAGGGAGCGACGCCGGCTACTGCTCCGGTGAGCTCGCGTTCTAAGGCATCGCATCGTATCGTGGACTTCCTGCCGTTCGTGAGCCCGTTCCGGGAGTCAACGGAGGGCTCTACCACCTGCTACGGCCAGGGGTGTCTCCAGCGCTGTTGCAACCCATCCGGGTGGTGCCCGCAATCACCGGCATCACCTCCACGGGCGCTTGGACCGGGAGCTTGTACGACGCAGCCAGCGACGCCGCCAGCGATGGCAGCCTAAGCACGTCGAACGCCGTCTTGACGCAGGCTATTGGATCCATGCAACGCCCCAGCCGCACTGAACCAACCGTGAGCACGAACGCCGACCGCTAACAGTAGGACGCTAGTAGTAGATGCTGGTAGCAGTGTTCCCGGGTCCTGTGTATTTATAGTCTTTGTGTTTTGTGTTATATTTGTTAGTTTCGTGTGCTAGTGTGTGTGTCATGTAGGGTGTATTAAATGTGCGTCTGTGTGGGTACACCAGTCGCCTAGTCCATTCTTCCGGTCCGAGTGTTCTCCGGGGAGATCCGTGACAATACCGAACAACCGAACGGAATTGAACGAGCAGATACTGACGATGGCGCATTTGCAAGCAATAAAAGGTACACGCACGATGGAAAATACGTAGTACTATTTCGTTTTTTCTTCCTATTAATACAGCAGTTATTATCATAGTCCGTGCTTGCATGTGTTGTTTTATTAACATCTAATCTGCTCACTTCACTTCGCTGTATTGCTTTTCAGTGAACGAGTTGCAATGATGTTTAACTCGATACTCTGCTTCTGTAAACTATTTCTAAATATTTCTAAACCTTTCGTTCCTTGCTGTATTTTAGCAGCAGTCTTTTGAGAACCCCATTGCTCTACTTTCTTATCTGCGGGTTTGGGCGCCCAACATCTTCATCAAACGTTTTCAATATTTTGAAGATTTATTTTCTACAATTGCTCGAGTTCACTTACTTTCATGCCCCTTGCTGGTCACAAATCCAAAAAAATTGACTCTACATGTACTCTTCATGTGAAAGCCACTTCCAGTGATAACGGGGGTGGTACGCAATGCTGACCCCAGCTGGAGTGTTCCATGCCCAGCTTTACTTTGGACACTAAGCTACTAGCGCCATCTATTAGTCACCAGTCGCAAACAGCACGCAACTAAACGGGGATAATTTAAAGTTGTAACTTTAAGAAGCCAAGAGGGTGCCGAATGGTTCTGAGCGAACAGGGTGATTATTGTAGCCGGCTCTTCCTCCTCGGTGCAAAATATAACCTATGGAATGCTCGCTGCAAACACCGCCTATACAAAGTCAATATGACGAATGGAACGTTCGCAATTACCGTATTGATTCTAAGTGTTTAGCGCTACGCGAAACGTGGTGGCAGCCTGCAAACTAGAATCATTTGTCCAAATATTCTTGGCTTGAGTAACTCTGGTTGGTACGCAGCACAAAACAAAGGGAAGAAAGGCTGGGAGACATCTTGAGCCCAGAAACAAGCATTTCGAGAACAGGACTTGTCTTCGTCTATCCTCTTGTGCTCTTGTCGAAACGCTGGCTTGATGACTGGGGATCTCTCTCAACCTTTGCTGGATTTCTTATGTGTCATCAAGAATCATATCTTCCTGCCCTTTCTGTATCGTGGGTAGGGTGTGTAGGAGTGTTTAGAAACTCTTAATATGGGAATATCTGTCGTGTCTATATGTCGTTACCTTGCATTAGCGCCGCGGGCAAGCTTTAATGGCAATCTCGTGTTCATACTTTTGAAGGAGCTGGCTGCATTACTAGTCATGGGATCCAAGGGCAAGGGTGCCGGGCACGCTGGAGCAGCGCGCAATGCTTATGCCAGTCGGGATGTTTCACAGCTTGGGTACGGCTGTGGTCGTACGGCTGTAGGGTAGGCTTGAGGCATGCACGATCATGTGCGGTCATCCAGCACAGCGGCAGGGAGTACTGTTTAAACGGTCGCGTAAGGTGGGAAAGGACTATGTGTAAGGTTTTAGTGTGCGTGGTCAACGCCGACGACACGATCTCGCAGAATCACATCCATACAGCCTTTGCTTCCAAAGTGCAAGTTTCTATCTTCTACACTGATCGTTTTAAAAAAAAGAAACTCACACACAGAATATTCGGCCTCGGGGTCTGATATAAGCATCCGAACTCTGCGAGAAATGACGACGCATGTGACGCCGTTAACGATATTCCTCAAGGTCCTCCTTTTTTTCTGCCAACTTGTACACCGCTTGCTTCGCAGTTCTCAAGCATGCAATAGCGGGGAATAGTCTTCCTTTGGACAAGTAGCATAAATGGAAAAATGCGGAACCAAGTGGTCTATTGATAATACAATTGCTTTCCGTGACTAACTAGCGCGATATTAAACTGGGCATTGACTTCGATGCTAACCTTGGTATAATATACTGCAGCGCCCGAAAGAGGACTACAAGTAACAAGTAATATTTCTTACCAAACGGGAAAGCAGATACAATGGCTCGCAACGGTCGTTTCTCTGCACCGATGACTCTTTGTTAGGGTAAGCAGGAACTGCGCTTTTATTCGTTCCAGCCGTTAAGCCAAACAAAAGCCTTTCAGAAGACGTCCATAATACTCGCGTGCGCCCATGCTATGTGGCTTCTTTCTTGAAAAGACAAAATAAGTCATCTTCTCCATCAATTGACATATGCTAGACAATAGACAATGCATATAGAAAATAAAGAAACATGTTTAGTTCAGGCAAGCAAACAGCTGTTTGCATGTATGAAATAAACCTAACTTAATCAAAAATGACCCTGAGATATTTTGGAAGTATATGAAAGAAAAGAAGAAGCCAATTTCACAAAGAATGATTTATGGCACCCCGATAACTAAGGCTGAAGACATAGCACAGCATTTTAATGAGTATTTCCAAAGCGTCTTTTCAGTATCAAATGTTTGCGTGACGACTTTTCTAGAAAGACCGGTATATCATGTGGATTTTATTTCTTATGCTGGAATTGTCAATATGCTAGTAAACCTGAAAGCAAAAACTTCTTGTGGCCCTGACGAAATCCTAAACATCTTTCTAAAACGATATCCAGAACTTATTGCCAGATTTCTTGTAAAAATTTTTTCTGTTTCCCTCTAGAGGGAGCAGCTGCCGGATGACTGGAGGGTGGCCCGCGTTGTTCCTGTATTCAAAAAAGGGGATCGCTTAAAATTACAAAATTATTGCCCTATTTCTTTGACCTCACAATGCTGCAAACTCCTGGAGCACATTGTGGCAAACTGTATCAAGGAATTCCTGGCTGCAAACAATGTGCTCACGGAGTTCCAACATGGCTTCAAGAAGGGTTATTCCACCGTAACACAGTTGGTATCAGTGATTCATTGTTTTGCTTTATCCCTTGACAATAATAACCAAATGGATGTGATATTTTTAGATTTCACAAAAGCGTTCGATAAGGTTCCTCACAACAAATTAATAAATAAACTTAAAATTATTGGCATATCTGATATTTTTGTAAACTGGATTATTGTGTACCTGACTAAACGGACTCAATACGTCATAACAGGTAAACATAGCTCGGCCACTCTTCCAGTTACGTCAGGGGTACCGTAAGGTAGTGTTTTGGGTCCTCTACTCTTCCTACTGTACATTAACATCACTAATGTCATATCTCCCGGTGTGAAAATTAGGCTTTTTGCCGATAATTATGTCTTGTATAACTAAATAACCAGTCCACATGACCAGACTGTCCTTGAAACAGACTTAAACAGGTTATTGAATTGGTGAAATGAATGGGGGATGCTTTTCAACGCTGAAAAATCAGTATGCCTTGATGTCACTCATAAAAAAAATCCACTTATTTTTTTTATACATTAGGTTCTTCTCCACTAGGTGAAGATATCAACTACAAATATTTGGGTGTTACCTTGACATCTACATTGTCGTGGAACACACATATTAATAATATTTGTTCTGCTTTCTGCAAACTGTGATTTTTGAGGCACAAACTAATAAAACGCCCCTACTAATTTGAAATTACTCTGTTACTGTTCATTTGTTCGACCAAAGCAAGAGCATGCATATATTTTATGGGATCCTCACACTGAGTCAAATATCAGTCACCTTGAAAGAATACAAAGAAAGGCAGTTAGGTTTATATTTAATAAAGTCGCACGGCTTCACAATCTCTAAAATTATGGCAGGCAATTGTATACCCACTCTTGAATCACGTCGAAAGCAGTTAAGACTTGAATTCCTTTCCCTCCTTCTTAACAACAAACTTCAAATGAATAAATCACCTTATATAACACCTGCATTAACGCGCCTCACAAGACATCATCATCCTGACTCACTCACACCCTATTATGCTCGAACTGATACGTTTAAAGTTTCCTTTTTTCCTCGGACAGTATTGGACTGGAACCATGGTTTGCTGACTGCAGTGTGACTAAAAATTGTATAAATGTGTACTTGTTTGTTCCTGTTTTGTTCATTATTATCTGTGTATATACTTATGCCCCTCTGCTTGGACCCAATAGTCTGCAGTATGTAATAAATATATAAATAATAAACGATGTTTGCTTGCTCTTTACATCTATTGTTTCAGCCGACTCATACAGCAATCAAGCAGTGTGGCACTTGTAATGCCTAGGCACAGCCATGAGTATTTTTCATTGTCAAGAGGAATGCTTGATAAATAAATAAGTGCGGCTGTCCTCGAAATGAACACCCTTAAGCTAACAGGGGGCATTTGTTACTCTCCCTGGAAACACTTCAGCGTAAAAGTTAGTTACGACTTTCTAGGTATGACGACAAGCGGCAACTATCGTTTTTATGTCTTGGACTTAATTTCCTTGAATTATCCACGTATTCCAGCAATACTTATCCGATACAAAGAACTGGAGGATCCATTCTAGTTGCTATTTTGTAAATTATACATCGAAAAAGCTTTATTCGTTAGATCTGATACATTCATGTATTGTCGCGATCACAGAAATGTGGGGCGCGGGAAAGCGTGCCAAAACTGCGTTGTGCGCCAACCTAACACCGCCGCTCTTTCGCCACTTGCAGGGATCTCTGTACCGTCACTCCGACCTTACGTGGGCCGTACCTAGATCGGAACTGGCGCCAGGTGGCGCTCCAATATCTGGCAAGCATAGACACGTTGTGCGTTGCGTACGGAGAGGAGGAGGAAACGGCTGAACACTCGATACTTTTCTGTAAAGGGCTTCACCCTATAGTAGAAAGCAGCGGGGCTGATTTACCCAAGGCATTGGGGTTTAAGGACAGTGAAGGGAAAGTAGATTTTAAGCGGGTAGAAGTAACCAAGTGAAGGTTATATGATTGGTGGCTAAAAGCAAGACAAGAGCAAAATTTCATAAGTCATGGCTAGGTGGCTTGAGCCACCGCCCGATTTAAAGGATCCAGCCGCATCCATCATCCATCCATCCATCCATCCATCCATCCATCCATCCATCCATCCATCCATCCATCCATCCATCCATCCATCCATCCATCCATCCATCCATCCATCCATCCATCCATCCATCCATCCATCCATCCATCCATCCATCCATCCATCCATCCATCCATCCATCCATCCATCCATCCATCCATCCATCCATCCATCCATCCATCCATCCATCCATCCATCCATCCATCCATCCATCCATCCATCCATCCATCCATCCATCCATCCATCCATCCATCCATCCATCCATCCATCCATCCATCCATCCATCCATACATACATACATACATACATACATACATACATACATACATACATACATACATACATACATACATACATACATACATACATACATACATACATACATACATACATACATACATACATACATACATACATACTACATACATACATACATACATACATACATACATACATACATCCATCCATCCACCCACCCACCCACCCACCCACCCACCCATATCAGGACTGATTACCAACGTTATCAACAGGACTATTTGCGTGATTTTGTTCTGACACGTATATAGGCTTATTCCTTGTGAATTCCGTCTTGTATGAAATACCGTCTCTCATGCTTTCGGTTTATTAACAGCTTTCACAGGAGAGGAGGAAAGCGGCCAAGGTGTTGGAGGGGGACCTTTCCGCCGATGTCTGGTCTTTGCGGCGAATGAGAAAAGCTATGAAATACATACACTACTCAGTGTGTGTCTTTTATACTTGTCCCGTGTCCGGTAGCGCTGTTTTTAGGTAATTATGAGCAACCAGTCGTCCAATGTGCCGTTCTTCAGAATTTTTTAATTACACCCCGTAATGGCGATTGTTCTTCCCGAGCGCTGGATCCAGAAGCTATTAAGTAGGGCTATGTAGAGAGGGCATGACAATTCGGCGTTTTCAGCACTGCTAACAATACTTGCCGGTATTGTGCAATCACTCGCCAGATTTCTTGCCTAGGTGCTCGGTGTCCCATCTCTAAGACAAGACTGCTCTGCAGTCTTATAAGCTTGGTTCATGCAAGCGGATTTATATGCCGTGATCTAGTTCCAAGTCACACGGACAGACTTACGGATAGTCTAGGCTGCCATTCAGACTGTCTAATTTTGCTGCGCGGAAGCGGGCCTTGGTTGCAAGTTAAGAAAGAGAAGGGAGAGAACCGGGCACTTGGTGCCAGTGCAAAAACACTTCCTTACAACCACCTTCGAGCCTTCTCAAAAAACTATACTTGCGACTACTCCTGCCGCTATAGTTTGGACGCGTCCACTCTTTCCAACACATCCACTTAAAGATTTCGATATAAGGCTGTACGATCAGCACTGAGCCTCATCGTGTCGCTGCCTTGCCAGCAGCGGGTTCGCACAAACGTTTCAGCATTCTTCGATAAATTGCTGCTTTTAATACACAACATGGGTTATGGTGCAGCCCGTTTGATTTTATTGCGAAAACATATGAAACACGAAGCAAACGGTTCCATCTGTCGTCTCTCTGGCGCTCTCCTTGCATTGCAACATTACAACATTTAAGTTGCAACCACTCTTGTATTAGATTGGCGACTGTAAAAGAGACGTGCTGCTGACACGCCAGTCATAGCGCACTTCGTTGACCTCTAGGTGCCGATGTAATAAACCATGAAAGTCTCCAAATGGTCCTTTCTTAACCTTGTCATCAGTATGCAATCATTGGGAACTCTGCCGAACGTTTGGAATGCAGAATTTCTTGCGGGTAGTGTACTGAAGAGCGGTACGAAAAGTAAACGGGCCACACCACCGACTACCTTTTTTGCGTGCTGGTAGGGCTGCGATACCTGACTGTGAGGCGCCTGGTTTTTAGATGACGCTAGGTGCAGTGGCGTCCTTTTTGTAGTCGCCGGCTTGTAGCTCTGACGATTTTGCCTGAGAAAATCTGACACCATACGCGGGGACAAGTTCTTTTTTGGCAATGCAATAGAGGCTAGGCAGAAAAGGGAGAGAAAAGGGTATTTGTCTCCTTGACGTGGGGGGGGGGGGGGGGGTAGGTTTTTGTTATTCGTGCGAGTGGTGTAGAAGGGTGAAAGGGGGAAGTTGGAAAGAGTTTGCACGGTAGCTAATTTTTGAGGAGCACTCTCTCTACGGCACGGGGACAAGGAACTGCTTCCTTTCCTTTCCTGCCTAGCCTCTGTATTATTCCCATTAAAAGTTGTCCGAGAGTATAGCGTGAAATCGCATGCGGCCGGCAAATACGCCCGTGAGATGTGATCACCATGACGTCATGACGACCGGTCGATACCATTGGCTCGAGGGCTTCGTTTGAGGGGCATTCGTCACTGCCTTCCTGACGAGCATCTTACTACCGTGGATTTACCGCAGAGCGCCGGCTGACGAGGTTTAGGCTTGGCGGCTCGCCGGCGCGATAAAGGGTGGAGGTTGTGCACTGCTTTCCTGAAGTGGTTCAATCAGCCCTTATATATCTTTTGTTTGCCGTGACTTTGAAACGGTTTTCTTAACTGGCGCGGGCTGTGTTATGAATCTATGGGCGGCGAAGCCACTTTTGGAAGTCCAAGCGGAAAAGTGAAACTGTGAAAGTGCCATGGTGCAGGCGTCTTTAAATGCTAGCGTGAAGTATATATCACATAAGAGTAATGCATGTATAATTAGTTCAGTCAAATTTTATTCATAGATAAAATCTCTTATGAATCACTCGCTATTACACACCTAAATTGTATTACAGCAAAAAGCTCCTATCCCTTTCTGGGCTATAATGTTACCGGAAGTTATAATTTCTTTGTTTCGTTATTGCTGTCGATAATCAAAACGTGACAAAACTGGTTATCATAAAACTGCGCGAAAGCAGGACGGCAGGAGAACACCTATGAACCTAAGTACCGACTAGCCCTAACGTCATGTCTTAAAGACAAAACTAAACCCTTGTCTAAGAGAACAAACCTTTGCAATTGCGTAGTTGGTCTTCTATTAGTAAAACTGCCAAAGCAGCACATGCCAGGGATGCACCAGTTTGCAGAAAACCTAGGCTTTGGTATAAAATACGCAAAACTATTTTATTGGTATAGTAAAAAACAAGTATATGTCACAAATATCGCGTATTGCAGAGGTCTCTGAACGCTGTCCCGGAAATCGTCAAGTACGCAGCCTCATGATGAAGCAATAAGAGGCCCTTTTTGGGTTTTTTCTCGTAGTAGTTTAAAAGCTTTATTTATTAGACACTCACAAACAAGTGAACTTGGCCAAGCTATTTTATTTTCGACGCTGATTTATTTTCTATTTTATTTTAGGGGCCTGGGTTATGGGAGCCTTTCCTGAGCTGAGCTCAAGCGTAGAGAGTCCGCGGTCACGAGACCGGATATAGATGGTAATGTAACCGTGGTGATGTCATGGCTCATCACGTCATGGCTCATCATGGTGGCTGCCGATGCCGCACTTTGAGCTGTGTTGCCTTTAACCGAGCAGAGGCAGGCGACTGGAATTACAGGCTTGGGCGCAAGACGTTCGCGCCGGCGCAACGGCAGGCGTCGGGGTGCTGCCGGAGTCCGGAGAAAGGCGGCTGTTTCGTTGTCCATTTACCGCTAATTCCGGAAAGCAACCTGGGGCAATACATGTTCAAGGGTTGGATTTTTCGGCTTTGTGGTTTTTAAAGTGCGGACTCTAAAGCGTTGTCTTTTTAAATAGCTCAATATTGCATAGCATGCCCAATGCGATCACATGTATCGGGTGCGTTCTTTGTACAGGGTACCAACAATGTAGTAAATTTCTCTTTTCAGCAAAAACTGAGTCCTGGGGCTATGGACAGCTGCGGACTGTAAACTGGAAGATAGCATACTTTTCAGGCAGACCGTACAATGCTCAATTGATCCAAAAAGTTCATAATAATTGGCACTTAAGAATTTCTGCCACAGTTCCATCCGGGAAGCCCTCGCAGCGGAATATTACTCGCAGAAAATCAGCATCAGCCTTCGACTTTTCTATTGGGCCAAATGCACCTTTGGGCCACTTAGAGTGGTTGCCGACGCGTAAACAATTATTTAGTGAACTTGTCAAGAACATGACAAATGAGGAAATGACTGATGACCGCTTCCAAATGTTTTTACACAACGAACCACCAACGCAGCCACAGAGCTTCTGCTTTGTTCTCACAATTCCAGGAAGGCTGTCGTGTTAAAAGCCAAGAAGTGCATCTTGAAAAAACGAAGCAGCACGAAAAAAACGAGGACGAAAAAGACACACATACGACAGGACGAATGCTGCAGCATTCGTCCTGTCGTATGTGTGTCTTTTTCGTCCCCGTTTTTTCGTGCTGCTTCGTTTTCTCAAGATGGATCATTACCAACTGGCCCAAACTTCGGTGTTTTTGCAAGAATTGCAGCTTGAGCACGTGGAGAAAAATATTTATCCCGGGCAGCAAGAAGCCATTTACGTGGCAAAGTGATAAAACACCAAGCAGAATGGATATCGGGTAAGGTGACACAATCTGTCCCCTGCTCTTCAACATGTGCTTACAGTGGTAATGAAAACGATCGAACTATTCAAGTTTGGAAATTAAAGTTAAAGTAGAACAGCTGAATGATCTGGGGAGTAAAATAAAGGTACTGCAGGGAATGCTTTAGCACCAAAACTCGAAGTAGTAGCAATAGTAGTACAACATCTTTTCTCACTTGAAAATCTGAGGAAGGAAATCTCTTGATCGTTTGATTAAACGTTCATTGTGGGTTCTTTTAGACTGAACGTCAAGTGATTACACAGCACAGCCTTGCAGCGACCTCTTCGGCCCTGCCCGTCACAAGGAGTTGTACCTTTGGGTCTGAGCTGGACAAAGCAGTCTCCCACTGGACCAGGTTGGAGAGTCGCAAATGCTCCTTGGGCCTGTCCGCGGAGCATCCGAAAAGAATGTGACTGAAAATGTCTTTAGATGCCCCGCGCTTAACGCAGTCCTGTCTGAATTCCTCCGCGGCAAATTTAATATATATGTTCGGATTAATAAAAGTTCCTGTTTGCAATTGCCTCCCAACTACTAGATTGATAGTAGATAAAGAAAGGGGAGAAAGGCAGGGATGTTAACCGGAAAGGCTTCAGGTTGGCTACCCTGCACCGGGGAAGGGAATGAGGGGATTAAAAAGGGATGAGAGAAGGAACGTGAAACTGCTACTACTACACGCCTTTTGCTGACCGAGGGGTGGCGATTTCAGTCTACTGTTTCTATAGTGGAAATTAAGTCCATGCTGACAGGCCATTCTCTCTGCAGCCGACCGTAGATCAGAGTCGCTCACCGCCCAGCCGAGGCATTCTCGGGCGAATTGGTTGTTTGTTTAGAATCCCTCACTGGCGGAGTGAGCTGGAAACTGCAATAATGTAATTGGTGAAATTTGTTGCGGTAATTTAGATAGAATTTTCAATGTTTTATTGCATGCAGAGTCCTCCACAAAGCTCCATACTGTTGTTTTAGGGTCGCTGATTTAAGGCCTTCAGATTTAAACCGAAAAGTGTTCGCATGTTGCGTTTACATGCGATAACATGCCTCATCATACCGTATGTATAAACCATAAACCAATACTCTACGAAAAGAGCCATCGGTTTCTGGGAGTAATCATCGGGCTAAATCTGTCATGCACCCGCCATATTTCATACATGAAAAAGACACTGATTGGGAGCGTCAGTGCGGTCGACGATGCAGCTGTACAATGCAATATTTATAGGGTTCCTTCGGTACAGCCTCTGTGCACAAGGAAACATTCGGAAAACCAACATTCAAAGTCTACTAAGCGTTCAAGCTCAAGCTCTCTGGGCCTGCCTAGGATTGCCGAAATATGCCTCTACGGCCGCCACTGTACTCATTGCACAGCAGCATCGAATCACTACCTATCTAAAAGATGACGCCATGAGGGCACATTTTTTACACATCTCCCGGGTTCCTTCTCACCATCTTGCCAGTCTTCCTGCTACCAGCCGCGCACATCGTTTACAAGCACCACTGATGCACATCCCGCCATTGTGCCGTACCAGTTGATACCCGCCTCTAGACCATCCTCACTGCTTTTGAGCCTGCACAATCCCCGAGTGCTTCTTTCAATACCTTGCATCAGGAAGAAGATCGATTTATCGTCTATGGAACTAAATCAAGTAACTCCTCAATATTTCCATGAGCACCATGCAAACCAGGTGCTCATCTACACCTACGGCTCACTGAGCCCTAACAGTTATTCGGGCTCCGTGCTCGCCCCCGCAAGCACTACAGAAACCGCAGTTAGGATCGCTGACTTCTTCGACTGCTGCAGAACACACCGCTTTTCGTGTCGCCGTTGAATACATCAATCAGCAGTGGTATATCATCATCGATTCCAAAGTGGGCCCCCCAAGCCTTACAAGCTCCTCTTCGCCGTTGAGCGCATGAATAACTGGTCGCGAAAATCCGACAACTACATCACTCTGCCATCAATAAAGGTCACGACATTATCTACCAAAGGCTACAGGGACACATCGGCATAGCAGGCAATCACCGCGCGTACGAGGTAGCACAAACAGCTCACCATGACATTGACTGTGTGTCGACCCCCATTTCGAGATCACATGCAGCGGACAGGCTTCGCGCTCTTGCGCAGGAGATCATGCTTGACGCGTGAAATTCAGGTCAATTTTTGAATTCGCGTATAAAATCGTTGGACCCAGACAAGCGCGGAACTTCCATCCGGCCTACCACGACATGAAGCAACTTAGCTGTGTCGCCTGTGGCTTCGTGTAGCTTTCACAAGGCACTACTCCTTCTAAATAGGTATTGCTGACAGCCCTGCATGTGCCATCTGCGGGTGTGGCGAGATTACTGCCCACATTCTTTGTGAATGCCCTGCCTAGAGTGCGAAAAGGCAGTCTGTCTGCCTTTCCACTGTAGCTGCAGTAGCGTCTAGATCCACGCCCACTGAAAAAAATTATGATTCTCGGCCACTGGCCGCGGCAATCATTGGCGGTGAAGGCCTTCAAAGCAGTGCTCCACTTCATTGGAACTTCTGGCTGCAGTATTGGCTGTGACTTTACCGAACGCTTGCTCGACTTTGCATGCTGAATTCATTGTACTGCTACTCTCTTTTCACCTTCATATCTTATCGTCCCCTCACTCCTTTCCCCTCGTGCAGTGTAGCAAACCACTCTTTCTTCCTCTCCCTTCTCATTATGATTTTGGCATTTGTAGCAGGGGCAGGAGGAAAAACATTTATTAACAGCATAAATACTGGGTGAGTTCAGTAGGAGAACCCATTGGTCGCCATCATAATCCGGTTTCTCTCAACCAGCGACTTCTGGTCGAGAGGACTGTGGCTATCAAGGGTTGCCTCCCAGCACTCATATGTCAGATCGGGACTGCTGTCCAAGTCTGAGTTTTCTTGACATTGCCAAACTGTGTGAAAGAGAGTGCGAACTGGTCCACAGAAGAGGCTGGACGAATCGTAGGTGTCTGAATACAATTTACTCATCAAGTAGGGATTGGGCAGTGTATTAGTTTGTAGTCGCCTGAATATGTGCTCTTCAAATTTGGCAAGGGTTCTGTGAGAAAGAGGATATTTTCTTCTTATGATCTTATAGTAGTCCGTAACTTTTGCGTAGTTTAGTAAGGTTGAGGGGTTGTCAACTGTGTCAGAGAG
Organism: Amblyomma americanum; assembly: GCA_030143305.2. NCBI lineage: Eukaryota > Metazoa > Arthropoda > Arachnida > Ixodida > Ixodidae > Amblyomma > Amblyomma americanum. Next base: position 211,131 of record JARKHS020034663.1, read on the forward strand.
AGGCTGCATGCCAGATGCTCGGAGGAGGAGAGCTCGATCAGCTGTGTTGGCCGCCTCATTGCCCGTCGTTGAGATGCGCCCTGGCGTCCAGAAGATCTCGACGTTGGAAGGACTAGACGTTTCCAAACTTTCCCAACACGGAGCGCCGACGTGACCTCTTAGGTAATTGCGTACCGCTGCTTGTGAGTCGGACATAATTGTTGCCTCTCTGTTCTTTGATGTCTTTCGACAGCTGTTTCTTCAGCCGATGCGGTATCCACCGCTTGAATAAGGCTGCTTGCAATTATATTCCCCTCGGGTGAAACTGCTGCAGTTGCCGTGACCCCGTTAAAGTGTCCAGCCGCATCGACGTAGATCGAACATTTGTTGCAGCAATAGCCCTAGAAAAGGCAGCTCCTGCTTCTGATTGACCGGTCCTGTTTCTAATTGAGGAGCTGTAGACTAGTTTCCTGTGTGATCGTCTAGCGTTATGGAGAAAGTATTTTGATTGGAGTATTCGTCAACATCAACGCTTACTGCGATGCGTTTGGAGGAGAAGTGTTTCTGGATCGCTTTAGCTCTAGCTCTCCTCCTGCCCCATCACGCTCCGAATGCATATTCTTAGGTACAGATATTGTTTTTAGCTGTTTGGGTACGTGATTTAGAAGGTCGCGATCGTACTGCTGTGTGCTCTAATAGCCTATATTGGCTTTTTGTAATATAAATCTGTTTTTGCTGATGAGAGACTTTCTTACTGAGAGGTTAAATTCGCTTTTATTAATGCGAAATCATTGATTAACTTTTTAAATATGCGTTTAAGCGCTCAAGTGACTGCGAATAGGAGAGTTGTCTAGCGCCACGTAAATGGTGTGACTCTGGAGCTTCCAGCGAAGTAGCCTCAGCATAGTCCTTTCATTGGACAAAAAATGAAATCCCGGGAAATTTAAAAATAAATTGTGACAGCGTGCTCCGTGGGCCGCAGAATACCCACAGAAACAAGCGCTCGAACTAGCGGCGTTGGACACGCAAGGCAGACTGATAGTCTCCGGCACTACTAAAACCAGATCCTCAGAAACGGCAGAAGAGGCGGCTATCGCGCTTGCAATCATTTACACCAACGCTAATACTACACTGAGCGACTCTAACTTGGCCATGCGCAATCATGCGACGGGCAGAATTTCTCAGGCAGGAATGAACATATTGGGTCAAACAAAAAATTTCGACAGAATTATTGAGTTTATATGGGTCCCGGCTCACTCGGAGAATCCGGTAACGAGGCGGCACACATCAAAATTCGAGTATTCGTCCCGAGCAGGGGACGCGGTAGTTACTGAGAGTTTCTCAAAGGACGGCTTAGCCTCGTATCACGACATTAATAATCATTTTAAACTATAAAGGAGGATGCTTTCTCCTCCTGACAAAACCTTAGATAAGGAGCAGGAGACCACCTCGAGGCGATGGACTCCAGACGCGATCCTTAATGAGTCCTTACTTACTATCAAAAATATATCCCGGTGATTACGGCCCGGAATTTACACTACGTGGCGAAATAGCCGCTTACGATTGCGTATTGTGGAATTGCAAAGAGGAGCTGCCACCGGAATCTCTGATACAAGTTCTACTCTCGAGCAACGGGAGGCCGTGTTGCCAACTGCGCACGCGCTATTTAGGGCTCCAAGTAGCGGCATACAGTAACGCGACTGCACCAGGCTCTTTCACTCAAGCTCCTGTGGCAGCCATGTTGGTGTATATAGATGGAACGTAGTGCACGCCCGCGCGCAAATCAAATATTCTTATCGCCACTTGTTCGGGCTTCAAACATCGAATTTACATGTGTCACATCATCATATGTCGGCGGTTTCGTGTCTGCAAAAAGTGTCCGTAGCAGTTCTAGAGTTCAGTGCAGATAGCATCAAACGAATGATTGTAATCGATACAAGACGATCTGAGGTTAAAGCGAAAAATCTTTGATAACAGTCGGATGATTAGTAAATTATATAGAGCCAAAAATGTCACAAATGCAGAGAATGGTTGTGAATATATTAAATGGTTGTGAAAACATGTAGAAGGGTGGGACGATACCATAGCGCCAAATTTCAACACGAATCGTGGCGTAAAATTTAAAAACTCAAAATGGGCGATTGAAATTAAGAGAGGGTGTAATCAGAGTAAATGCAACTAATTAACGCAATTGATTGCAGTAATTGGAGAAGTTGATGAATTAACATCGAATCTCGCAATCAATAGAGGCAATTAACCAATCGATAACTAATCAATCAGTCGCTAAGGCAAAAAGGGGAAAGAGAATCGTGAGAGGGACAAAGAGGGGCGACGAGTGTCGCGGAGGCGTCAATGCTTTCGCATTTTTCTAATGCTGGTTGCCGCAGTGATCTCTAACGTTTGTAAGTATAGAGTTGTGTTCTTAATTACTAGCTTCAGAAGGTTTTCTGTGCTAGTGCAGTGTTTAAGGATTACTGCCAATTATATAGGCTTTACGGATTAACGCGTTTGTGTTCTCTACTTCCTTGGTTTTAAGAGGTAAGATGTGTATATGGTTCTGCTCAACACGAAGATTTGTATGAATCTTCTAGTACTGAGCTCTTTCATTACCGTTTTTCGATTCGATATTGCATAGTATTCACATTCTTCTGCTTAGGAGTATTTCAGGTTGTGGAAGGTGACGTGGCGTTCCCCGTCCACTTGGATGATCATCCCCAGGGTTCCGGAACCGTGCGGGAGTCGATCATAATTCTCATTGCGGGTTCCCGTTCTTGCTTCTGGTAGGTCGAAGCGTGCAATTGGTTTTGAGGAAAGCAAATAACGCAGTAACTGTCTCACAATCATCGCCACCGAGAAGCAGCCACAGTCGGGTTCAAGTCAGGGTACTCCGGATCAGTAACCGAGCGCCGCGGTTGGTCGAAGCATGAGGAGGTGCAACTTCTGTGGCGAACTAAAGTCGATTTCGTAGGATTCCTCTGTTTCGTTGATTCTTTTTTAAATATTATTAGTTTGTTTTACTGTTTTCAAATTTTTATTCTTATTCCTCACAAGGGCTTCAATTAACCAGGTCAAAAGGAACGTTTAAATACTCATGATGTGATGAAGGATAGAGACTACAATGATGAAATGGTATTGTTTCGATATCTAACGAAACTGAAAAAGAGTTCTTATCGAGAGCTAAGAGTGTTGGAGTTTTGCAGAGAATCAGCTGACTTGTATCGAACTAAATTCCCAGGCTTTTGAAGGCAACAAAGAAGAAATGCCTGACGGTCTTGCATGGCTAAGTAAGAAATATTGTTCGAAAGCACAGTCTCTTGCATGTCGACACCACTGCCGCGTATCTAAAAGCGCGATTGAGGTGTCCATTGAACTTGGGAGCCAGCTATGCGCCTTTCCTTTCTACAGAATCAACGCAGTCTAAACCATCCACTGGTTTTGTGAAAAAGAAAGGCGCATCACTGCTAAAGCTTTTAGGTGAACCAAAGCGATGAAGATGACAGTGAATGTTTATGGCGCGAGGGCATCTGCGGCCGATGAGCGCCATGGTGCAGCGTATTTTCGTTTGCTGAAGGCGGACACAGACTTATTTCTAAAGCTTTCATCCTTAATAAGCCGAGAACCTGGCCAGGAGAAGAACTTGTACCGATTGTATAACCAGTGGGTATCAAGTGGCACTGGCGATCGAGCCCCGCACCTCCCGCATGCGAGGCGGATGCTTAGACCCCTAGGCCACCGCTGCGGTCATTCAGAGCCAAACCGCCCACTCACAGCGCGAATTATGTCTCCACCGAGCCCGTGAAACAGCTACACTTGCTACTGAAAGGCTGCCCACACAACCACAGACTCAAAAATGTTCTTTGGTCGAGAGATAGCGTTCCGGCTCACTACTTAATAGGCAGCGGTTTGAGTCGCAGCTCGAGCGATTTTCTTTTCAGCGTAGTTTTTTTTTCATTCTTCAAACACACTACTCTTAATGGTGGTTAAATGACGTAACAACAAATTCTGTATTGACATCATTATTGAATAAATGATGATGAACTTTTATGGCGCATGGGCAGCTTTGGCTAAGGAGCGCCATGGCACAAGGTTGTTTTCATTTCACAAGGTGGGGTCAAAGACCCATTTCCCAAGCATTTCACCCCAAAGAAGCCCCGCACCAGGCAGGGGAAAGCTTGTACCCATTGTATCACCGGTGGGTACCCGGCGGCACTGGGGATCGAACCCCGCAGCTCCCGCATGCGAGGCGGAGGGTCAAACCCCTACGCCACCACTGTGGTGTACATCACTATTATTATACTGTGTGATCATTGTGCGTGTTTTTTATATGCCCGCGTGAGGTCATACGGTTGTAACGTCACGACCGTCTCGACCAATCCCAGTTTTCTGGGCACGCGAACGCTGATTTCTCAATAATGTTTATGCTCGCGTTCTCCCATTCATTGAAATCTGTGGCGATGGCCAGGCTGTCTTCGCTGGCTCAGTTTCTTTCGAAAGAAGAAATTTGGCCAGCAAAACAGATTAGGAAAATGCCTTCGCGGATGACACAAGTGTGGATTTACAGGCTGCTATCAGAGGATGCTTTTGGGGAGAGGGAAGGCACCACTTGCGCCATGCATATGTTGTAGTTTTTTCATAGAAGAAAAGGGTTTGGCGAAGTTTTCGTGCAGAACTCTTCTAATTGGAGCATTGGTAACCTCCTTCCTCATCTTTGATGATATTCTAATAACCTGTGGGTTGCGAGATGCCGGTGAACTAGAGCATGCGTTAGTTGAAGGTAACCTGTATTTCATGACGACAAACCGAATAGACAGTGGGTCCTTTACAGGTTAGTGCAGACCGCTTGCCTTTCGTATTTTCCTTCTTTGTGCTTGTACTGTATATCCTGAAGCAAAATTTGAAGGAATGAGTACTTAGATTCGGTTTATTAATGTCCTGTTTGTGTCTATTCCATGCTTATATATTTACTCAGTGCTGGAATTTCTGATTACATTTCTGCAGTGACCAAACAGTGCAATATGTTCGCAGTATGCACGCTTTAGATTCTTTGGTATGGATCTTCATCGCCTCTACCCAAGTCCTTTTAGACAAGACATTGCTTTGGGACAACATTCAGGAAAAGAAAGGCCCTTGCCCCAAGGAAAGAACGTTAGCATGGTGGGCTTTCTCGACATGGAATTGCAGGACACCTAAAAAGGAGATCAAAAGAAGTTGTGAAATATGTCCACTTCCTCGTATCATGAATTCTTTCGACTGTGTCGCATATAACGGGTGCCTTTATTGCGCCAAATGCCCCTTTGTTATGGGCGGAAACTCATAACATGAAGTTCTTACCGTTATTTCAAGTGGAAAGTTTGTATCACTTCTGGACGCCAACTGTAGTGTAGATGCCTAGACACTCAGTACAAAAACGTATTGAACTAGTTGGCACGTGTTCAGAAAAAGGATTCTGAGGCATAGGTTAAAACACAACTGAGTAAAAAGATCCCTGGAAGAGGTCTGTTGTATTTTGCGCGCTTCAGTACTTGTATTTTTGTACTTTGCTGGGAAAAGAGACAGAGAAAGAGAGAGAGGGGAAGAAACTTTGGTAGTAGTACAAAGTTCTTGAGTTGATTATTGTACAATCTTTCACACATCTCACACATCCGCATCATGAAAACGAGCGTTAAAAAGGGTTTAAGGCTCATAAGTTACCGAAGGCACGCCTCTGGAATAACTGATAATAAACTGCAGCACATCTCCAACCAAAAAGATGTCTCGCAGTCTGCTATAAGTTATCAAACCAAACTAGACATGAAATTCTGTCTAAACCTTTAGCCTTCACTATTTCAATGCAAGAATCGCTAATAATAAGCACACTAAGCAACAGAGCAGATATCCAAGCTTTGTGGAGCCGGTGACACGTTGCTTCTTTAAAGTTGATTTTCCTTCTCTATCATAACAGCATTAACATCAACAAGCATGAATACTAAAAAGCACTCAGCCAGACCAAATCATGACAATACAATAAGGCCATTTATCACCCGCTGTAACACTTTCAAGGCTTCATTCTTTCTGTCCATCATAGAATTATGAAATAAGCTTCCACGTGATATTGCAGCCTTGATACTTGCGGATGAATGTGCTGCCAAGGTGGTAATAATTTTTGCCGGTAAACTGCAACATGATCAGCAGCCGCATTTATGACTAGAGGCTGCTGCGCGCCAATTCGTGGAGTGTGTTTCCTGCGCAGGCGCTTGTAGGTATTTTACCAAATAGCGGTATATTCTCAATGTTCCTTAGTCTGTTTTAGTTTTATCTAGTATGTATTGTAAATTATCTGCACAATTGTGATTTTGTATACCACTCCTTTATGATCCTGTGTACGCTTTCAGTAATAATAAATAATGAAAAAATAATTAGATATGCACAAAGTTTCTAGCAGTGTCTTCAGCTTGGCGAACTGAAAAACTGGTATCACTTAGAAGACTCATTTTGGGCGAAAAATTGGGTGCAACTTCATTTTCAAGAAATGTGCTCTGGTTGCAAGAATCTGGTAAAGACGGGTTGTACCGGAAAACGAAGGGCCCCATCGATAAACCATTCTCAAGTAGTCCGTATTTTGGCTGTACGCATACGGAGGTTTTTAGCTGAGGTACCAAACATTGGCAACGCTTTCAGAACTCGATCAGATCCCTTTAAGCTAACTGCCGCGTCATACCATCCACTGCACTGCTGACAAAATGCCACGCCACTCACCGCTCATGCTGTTTAAGGCGCTGCTGTTGAACGGATCCTGCTATCAGCCACCCGTTTCACCGAGATGCCTACCGGAAAAGCAAGCTGCCGCCGCTGACTGGATTCTGGACATCTGCAACCATTGTACAGATTACCAGTGTGCCCCGCAGCCGTTTTTGGAGTCGTCCAACCTTCTGACCTGGCAACACGCAGCATTATCAGCTGATCAGGACACCTACATAAGGCGTACGGTTTTCACCGTCCTCTTGGGCCACGCCAAGGCTGACGAAATGCCACGCCACTCACCATTCATGCTGTTTCAGGCGATGCTGCTGAACGGATCCTACTATCAGCCACCCGTTTCACCAAGAAGCCTACTAGATCCGCAAGCTGCCGCCGCTGACTGGATTCTTGACATCTGCAACCGTGGTACAGATTACCTGTGTGCCCCGCAGCCGTTTTTGGAGGCGTCCAATCTTCTGACCTGGCAACACGCAGCATGATCAGCTGATCAGGACACCAACATAAGGCGTACGGTTTTCACCGTCCCCTTGGGCCACGGCACTGCTGACGAAACGCCACGCCACACAGAGTTCATGCTGTTTAAGATTTGTTATTACGAATATTCCTCTTACCGAGATGACGATGTCTGCCGTATAGCGGTGTCGTGCCCCCCCCGCCCCCTCCCTCCTAAACCGTTTTCGCACTGTGGCAACGTATTTATGGTGTCTTTTGGTTCTGGGAGGGGTCATTGAAACGAACCCGGGGCCTATGACAAATGCTCAGGAGGAAAAGCTTGAGCTTGTTTATGACGCGGTTCAAAGGCTCGAGGCTAGCCACACGAACATACTTGAAAGTGTTAATAAGATTCTTACCATTTATATCGACTGGCAAAAGGATATGCAGTCCGTAACTAATGTATACATGAACTTGAGCTCAAAAACCAGACAAGTTCCGACCTGCTGAGTGAATTTGTCTGTAGATAAACGTGTGGAACAACTTGAAAATAAGAATCGGTCAACACGTTTATCGGATGCTTCCACGAGCTCCACTCACGATGTATCTAACATTCATGTTAAAATTGATGATCTCAAAAAACCGATCGCGCCGGTCCAACATTCTTTTTTATGGCGTTCCTGACAAGGATACGGGTGAAACTTGGGAAGACTCTGAAGGTCTTGTTAACGAATTTTGTTCTGAAAAAATTGGTCTTACTGTATCTTCATTATCCCGGGCTCACCGCATAGGCCTTTTTTCAGACGACAAAAATCGGCCTATTATTGCTAAGTGGTCCAGCGAAAAAGGACTTGTGTCTGTCTTGAGTACGGGCTACAAGCTCAAGAATACGAAGTTCCGTATTTCACGCGATTACTCTCAAAATGTTTGCAATAAACGCGCCAACTATTCACACATGCAAAATCAGTAAAATCAGAACGTGACAAAGTGCGTTTGGTTTTTGATAAAATTTATATGAATAGTGTGCCTTACTTCTGGGATAACGAAGCCAATCGTGCAGTACGTGTGTCTAAAGAGTGACGCAGACCTTCCAGCCCTCATAAATTGGCTGACAAACCACCCTTGCGGTGACTTGCACGGTGCTGCGCTGCTTGGGTACAAAATTCCTCCACACAAACATAACGAGTGGTCTTTCTAAAAACGTGGCTCTTTCTTCAAAAATCGATTCGTGCTGTTCTTCGATCATCGCGCTTACCGAGACTTGGTTAAATGTCACGATTCCTGACAATGTTCTTTGAACCTGTGAATCTGAATTTAACATATTTCGTTGCGACCGCGTGGGCCGTAGGGGTGGTGTTGTAGTTCTAGCAGTTAAGAAAGAGATCACCGTTTTGCTTATTGAAATCGCATCGTGCCTGGAGTCAGTGTGCGTTCGCTTGCAATGTGGCTCTTCTGCTATCAATATTGGTGTAGTCTGTCGGCCTCAAGACATGAGCACTTCATTCTTAAGTAAATTTTATCGAATATTAAGCGAACTTGCTGTTTGGTTTCCGAAGTCAAGCTTTATGTTGCCTAGGTGATTTTAACTTTCCGACAATTAACTGGTCCTCATTATTCGCTCCAATTAATGATTCCGAAGCTCGGGCTTTCCTCCAGTCTTGTCTGAAATTCTCATTGCAGCAACTAATCTCTGAACACACGCGTTGTTCCGTCACTTCTGCAAATGATCTGGATCTCGTCTTAACCAATAGTCCTTATCTTTGTTCTAATATTACGCTCTTAGAAGGACGTTCGGATCCTTCCATAATCACCGGAAGGTTTAGTTACATGCTCCACAAAAAAATAACTCACATGAAACGAATCAGGTGCTAGAACCCGAGCAAGCTTCAATGAAACTAACGCTGAGGTGACAGTTTTTGCTGCGGACTTCCTTCTCGATTTCGTAACACGTTCAGTGGAGGACAACTGGAACCTTCTCAGCAACAAACTTGCTGCACTTATCGACAGATTTATACCTGTTACCAGTTAACCACACACTAACACCGCGCCCTTGTTTAATGACACCTGCGCCGCCTGAACAATAAGAAAAAGCGTCCTTAAAGACAACAGGACTTGTCGGGCTAGTTGGTTGATCATAATGCAAAAAAGACGAACTGCGCAACAAGAACACGGACGAAAGGGAGGCAGACACACACTAACGCACACTGCGTTAGTGTGTGTCTGCCTCCCTTTCGTCCGTGTTCTTGTTGCGCAGTTCGTCTTTTTTGCTTAAAGACAGCCCGACAAAAACAGGCACTCTGATTCCTGGCAACGATACAAAAAGTGCGATAAAGAATATCAGACGGCGCTTAAATCTGCTCGTCGCCATTTCTTCACCCACAATTTACCATCAATGTTAAAGAATAACCCTCGTAAGTTCTCGCAGACGATCAAACCTTCGAATCATCCTGATATAACTCTTACCAATGCAAAAAGAGACAGCGTCCCTGTGGCTGAATGCGCACAAGTTCTTAACGACGCATTCACTTCAGGCTTTACCCGAGAAGAGGATTAATTAGTCCCTACTACAACGAATAATTCTTATACATAAATGTCCGAATAGTTATTAGCGAGACAGGTATCTTGTCTTTACTAAGGGCAGCTTGAGCACGCGGAGAGAAAATATTTATCGCTGGCATCAACAGGTCATATTCGTGGCAAAGTGTCAAAATACCAAGGAAGATGGATGTCGGGTAAGGTGACGCAATATCTTCCCTGCTCTTCACCGCGTGCTGATCGAAACGTATCCGAAGTTGATAAAAAAAGGAGGGTTGTAACAGACTGCGTAGGCAAGGAGCCAATTTCAGCGACCTGAACGAAAGAAGCATGAAACTTTTTGCTGAAGGACAGCCAACAAAATCTCAGCGGTACAGAAGCAGCGCTTCAAGCTAAAGTTGCAGTATCTATCACTTATCTCACAGGATTGACAGAGCGCGCGTCGCAGTGGCTGCGGAGGCGGCACCTGTGTCTGGCTCCCTTTAATCGAGGGGAGACAAGTGCAAGACACTGGAATCACAGGCGATGGGTGCAAGACGTACACGCCTGTGCGCAGCGTTGTCAAAACACCAGGAGCCTGAAAGGAAGGTGTAGAAGCGCTGCTGGCATCAGTAGAAAGGCGGCCAATTCCTGGACCGTTTACCACAAATTCAGAAATGCAACCTGCGGTATATATTTGTACAAAGGGTACGATGCACACAGAGAAAAGGACGAGAAGGTAACACAACAAAGGCAGACTCGCGATCTGATTTATTTGACAGAAAAAACACGTTTTATACCATCAAAAAGGCCTTATCTACAACCACGGGCAGTTCAAAATTCGGCCTTTTTTTCATACACGTTAATCGACGTGTACCTGACGCAGTCATCCCCACATTTTCTTAAAAAAACGCCTCTGCAGGTCTACATGCGAGCTGATCATTGCTTCTCCTCAATTTTTGTTTTCCGGCAAATGCAGGCATGGCTTCTCGCGTGTAGCCTCGGTGCGTGTGCTGCTGTGCAGTGTTCAGCTGGTGCTCCCTTAAGCAATCGTTTAAACAGGTTAGGAGAACCTCACAAACAACCCCGGTCCGGCACCTGCCGTAAGGGGTGGCATGTCGTTTCATGCAATCTGGCGCACTACATTCCTTCGGACATGACCCAAGGGCACAATCAGACCAACTTGCACGGGGCAGAAAAATCCACCGGCACACCGTAAAGCATCGCCACATTTTTCAAATTGCAATGGTTTGGTGCAATACTCTTCCAAATCACCTCACCCCCGAAGAGCCGAGCAGCTGGCCGGTGGAAATCCTGTGCCAATTAGAAAACCGGTGGGTAGGCGGGGGCACAGGGGAACGACCCCAGCACCTCCCGGAAGTCAGGTGCAGGACCGTGGTTGTTTACGAGGTTCCCCTGTTGAAGGGTATACATCGGTCAGATGGGCTGTTGTTTAAATTATCGTCGAATGCAGCACCAGCTTTCGGTGAGGTCTAAAACAAGGTCGAATTTAGCTCTGCCCTGCGGCGCATGCCCCAAGGCTACACGCGATAAGTCGCGCCTGCCTTTGCTGAAAGAAACAACAAAAATTTCGATGAGCAGAGATGATGAGGTCGCACGTGAACTTGCAGAGCCGTTTTTCATAAGAAAAGGTGTGGATGGCTGCGTCAGGTACTCGTCGATTAACTTGTACGGAAAAGAAGGCAGATTTTTGAACTGCGCATGGTCCTAGATATAGCATTTTTGAGGGTATAAAACGTGTTTTTTTCTGTCAAATGAATCAGTCGCGTCCTTGTGTGTGCGTGTGCGTGTGCGCGCGTGTGTGCGTGTGTGTGCGTGCGTGCGTGCGTGTGCGTGTGTGCGTGCGTGAGCGTGCGCGCGTGTGTGTGCGCGCGCGCGTGTGTGCGCGCGTGTGTGTGTGTGTGTGTGTGCGCGTGTGCGTGTGCGTGTCTGTGTGTGTGTCTGTGTGTGTGTCTGTGTGTGTGTGTGTGCGCGCGCGTGTGCGCGCGTGTGCGTGTGTGTGTCCTTTGTTTGCAGTGTCGCGGTGGCTCAGTGGTTATGGCGCTCGGCTGCTGGCCCGAAAGACGCGGGTTCGATCCCGGCCGCGATGGTCGAATTTCGATAGAGGCGAAAGTCTAGAGGCCCGTGTGCCGTGCGATGTCAGTGCACGTTAGAGAACCCCGTGTGGTCGAAATTTCCGGAGCCCGTCACTGCGGCGTCCCTCATAGACTGACTCGCTTTGGGACGTTAAACCCCCATAAACCAAACCTTTGTTCAAATGTCTGAGCGACTCGTCCAACAACGCTCTCACATGCAGTGGTCTATACGTTCCCAAATTCGGAATTTTTGGCTTTACGGACTATCTTTAGCTGCGGAATCTAAAGCATTCTTTTTTTAAATGGCACATTATAACATAACATGTCCAACGCGATTATGTGTACCGGGTGAGGACCATATACCAGGTGCCGGCAATGCGAGAAATTTCTCTTTTTAGCAAAGAATTGAGCCCTGGGTACTATAACCTTTTCCGGCAGATTTTACAATTTTTCCCTCATTCAGAATTTCCTCTAATACTTGGACTAGCGGTCCCAACATTCTGGATCTGTGCCACATTTTCACCCGGAAGGCCTTCGCAACGAAATATTGCTCATAGAAAATAGGCTAATGTCTTCTACGCGTGTATTCTAATGTCTTCTACGCGTGTACGAGGCCCACGAGACCATTACAAGGCAGCAGCGTAAAGAATAGAAACATAATAGATGAATAGTACATAGGTAGACAGTAATAGGGAAATAATAAAACAGTTACTGTGACAGGTAATAACTATGTCAATCATATAAAGCTACCAGTAATGAACTGAAACCAAAATAAAACAACTGAAAAGCACATACGCGGAAACAACAAACAAAAATTAATGGATCACAACTGCACAAAACAGGAATTTTATTGTTTTTTGTTCAAGCCCACTGTGTGTCTATATTTGTTTAGTATTGTAGGGAGGTTATGGGTAAGTGACTGATATTTATAAAATGTACGAAAATGAGGAACTGCCCACGCATCAACATTTCTTGTTTGCACGCTAATATTTCGTCGCTCTAAGGATGCCAAGGACTTTAGAAGGTTAGTAACTTCAGGGGAGGAAAAGTAGATTGACTGTAATAGGCGAAATTCATACAACTTGTCTACACTTATGATATTGAAAGATTCAAATGCACCCTTTGTAGTTTCCATGGGCTCAATATTTGCTATGTAACGGATGATTTTTTCTGTAAAACCAGGAGTTTATTTAAATTGGTTTTTGTGGTTGTGCACCAAACTAGACTGCAGTATCTTAAATGAGAGTTAAACAAAGCATGACATACTTGAAGTTTTATCTTGGGTGGAACTACAGTACGACAGCGCGATATAACTCCTGTAATCGAGGAATGTTTTTTACGAAGGTGATCAATGTGAGCATCCCAGGTTAGATGTGAGGAAAAATGTACACCTAATATTTTATGGTTGTCAACGATTTCAATTTCTTGGTGCTCATAGGTTATAGTGTGATTTATTTCAACTAATTTGTTTTTAGCGCGGAAAATAATAGCTTTAGTTTTAGTGCAATTGATTTGAAGTCTGTTTAACTTGGGCCATGTGGATAGCTTAGCTAAAAATTCATTACATTGCATGATTAAACCATCAGCATTTGGGCCAGAATTAGGAATAGTACTATCATCAGCATATATCACTAGTTTTACTGTATTATCAATATTCACCAAGTCATTAACGTATGTATTGAACAACAGCGGACCTAACACACTTCCCTGGGGTACGCCACTCTTTATCGGAAAAAGGGATGAGCTGCAGTTTTTGACAAACACTCTCTGAAACCTGTTGCTGAGGTAGCATTTCAGCAAAGCTAGACACGTGCCGCGGATCCCGTAAGCTTGTATTTTGGATAGAAGAATGTTATGGTCCAGACAGTCAAAAGCCCTGCTGAAATCTATAAAAACAGCCAACGAGAACAAATTACTTTCTATGTTTCGTAAAATATTTTCTTTTAATGTTAGTAAAGCAGTTTCCGTCGATCTGTCCTTCCTAAAACCGAACTGCGCATTTGTTGTTATGTTTTCTTTGTTAAAGAAGTTAGTTATACGAGCAAAAATAATTTTTTCTAGTGCCTTAGAAAATACAGGGAGGACTGAAATTGGGCGATAGTTTGTTGCCAAGTTTGGGTCGCCGCCCTTGAAGATTACAGAAACCCTGGCACAATTCATTTTTTCAGGAAAGACGCCCGAATCCAGTATTAAATTAAATATGTAAGCAAGTACGGATGTAAGTAAGGTCAATACATATTTTATCGGCATGATTTGAATGTTTTCAATATCAAGCGCCTTACTGTTTCGGAGCAACATGAAAGTGTTATAAATCTCCTGCTCATCAGTAGGCTGAAGGTATATTGTTTTCATTGTACTAGTGGAGATTCCAGTTGTATCTGGAGGATAGTCACAAGGATTTTCAATACTCCCAAAATGATTGTTAAGGTAATCCGCAAGCGCTTTACCGCTCAATTCACCACCTTCATGTGTTAAAACATCCGGAAGGGAACTTTTACTTTTACGACTCAAAACAGTGTTTATTGCTTTCCATGCAGCATCCGGGCGTTGTCGAGCGCAGTCTGCAAATAACTGCTCATAGTATAAAGATTTGGCTCTCCGAAGCTCAGCGTTTAGCTTATTCCGCAATATTTTAAACTCCTTTAGAGTTTCTTTTGAACGTGCACGCAAGAAAGAATTAAAGTGACGATTTTTATTTTTGATCATTTGTAAGTGTTCTCGAGTGACCCATGGTTTCTTAATTTTTTTTGTTGGCACGATAGTTTGCAAAGGGAAATGTTTAGCATAGATGCACACAAAACGATTTATGAATTCATTATACGCGTTATTCGCATCCACATTTTTTAGCACGGCAGACCAATCTTGGTTCATGATTTCATTCTTGAACGAGATTAGCTTTCCTTCGGTAATGCGCTGAACAAAAAAGGTTTCCCTTTTTACATTCCTGTCCAGTGAATCAATGCGATATGTTAAGAAAGTAGGACAGTCATCACTAACGTCGCAGGCAACTGTGCCTGCATTGTAAATTTCAGTGTCAAGATTCGTAACAATGAGATCTAGCATGGATGATGTAGAACATGTAATTCGAGTTGGTGTTTTAATCACATTTATGAAACCAGATGAAACCAGTTTTGTGCTAAAGTCACGAACACAGTCATTTTCCTCTAACATGTTTATGTTAAAATCACCACCACTGATGAGCCTAAGGTTATTTTTACAAATAAATTCCAAGAAGTCTTCATAAAATTCTAAGAAGCGTGCAACATTCCCAGTTGGTGGACGATACAAGACAGAAATTATTTCTTGTTTATTTTTCAGCGTTAAAATTTCATAATCCACAGTGGTCTTACTGAATTCCGGCAAAATTTCACACTTCTTGTGCTTTGCAACTAGAATTGCGACGCCACCACCCCTGCTGTTTTTAAGATTAAGAAAGAAGTTATTGTAACCATCTAGTTCCAACATTTTGCTGCTGTTTGTATACCAAGTTTCCGACAGCATTAGGACAGAAAATTGAGAGCAAAATTGCTGTAATAAAAGGACAATGTCATCTTCTTTACGGTTCACTGAACGTGCATTGATATGCATAACTGATTCGCATGATAAATAATCAAACTTCACATCAGATGGCAGAGTAAGCTCCTGATAATCCATCTTTCAATGCTTGAAAACACGAAGCAGATAGCCAGATGAGCACGATGTCGGCAATCACACGTTATCGGCATCACGAGCTGTGTTGCCCGCTTGAGTAGAAAAAATCTTGTCGACAACGTCCTCACCTGTCACATGCACAGTGGGCGTGTTATCTGCCTGCTTGGCAAAGATTTTCCCGTTGTAGGACCACACCGATTTCCAGTTACACTCATATTTTTTTTTCACAGCCATTGCAAGTAGTTTCTTCAATGCGGGACAGAGGTGCTCATTAACATATATTGCATCTGATTTGTCTAGGCCGATGTCTTTGCTTGTAAGCCGTGTTTTTTTCGCCTTCGTCAGGACAATGTTTAGCTTCCTGCGGGATTTGAATTGGACGAGGATGTGCGATTTCCCAGCAGTTCGCGTCGGCACGCGATGGCAGACTTCAATGTCAGCTTCTTCTATCGGTTCTGAGATGATGTTGCCAATTTTAGAGAGAATGTCACTGAGGGATTCGCCTTCAGTCTCTGCTATTCCTTGTATTTCAATGTTACACTTCCTTGAATATTGTTCAGCATGAGTAAGCCTGCTTTCTGCATCTTGCAATTTACTTTCGAGAGATGCGCATCTGGCACACAGCGCCTCATTATCAGTTGATAGTTGCACGTTTTTGGAAACCTCATCATCCCGTTGTTTTCTGATGTCCTCTATTGTCCCATGCGCGAACTCAAGGCTCTCGGTCAAGCTTTTTTGCTCGGTTTTTAGCTCACGAATTTCGTTTCGCAAATCTCTTTCCATAGCCTCTCGAAAGGCCTTCAGTTCAAGTTTTACTTCGTCTTTAAGTTTAACTAATTCAGCCCTCATTTCTTCCTTCAGCTTATTTAACTTTTAGACATTTGAAAGCAAGCAGCCTTTCGGGTGCAACAAGATAATAAAGCACTGCAGCTTGAGACAACACACAAGCACAAGTCCAAAATCAGGCAGCAGCGACGACACACAATACAGAAGATAAGTCAAGGAATCGATACGGCGATAACACTAACCTGTGACAAGAGCGTACAACTGTTAACACAGTGCGCACGGGGCACGTCGCTGCTGCCAAGTGAGGCTAGCTGCGCTGATGTGGCTCCTTTTGTAGCTCCTGGCACTGGCGTAGGGCAGCGCAGTAGTTCTGCGCAGCTGACGGTCACGCCTCCTGGTACAACTTGCGGAAAATCCGGCGTAACAACTGAAGTCCGGCGTGGAGAGCTGGCTTGGTCCGGTGCGGGCGCTGAGTGCAGCCAAGCGGTTTGTGCCTGTGACAAGAGCGTACAACTGTTAACACAGTGCGCACGGGGCACGTCGCTGCTGCCAAGTCCAACCTTTTGACCTGGCAACACGCAGCAATATGAGCTGATCAGTACACCTACATAAGGCGTACGGTTTTCACCGTCCCCTTGGGCCACGGCACTGCTGACGAAATGCCACTCCACTCACCGTTAATGCTGTTTCAGGCGCTGCTGCTGACCGGATCCTACTATCAGCCACCCGTTTCACCGAGATGCCTACCGGATCCGCAAGCTGCCGCCGCTGACTGCATTCTTGACATCTGTAACCGTTGTACAGATCATCTGTGCTCAACGCAGCCGTTTTTGAGGCGTCCAACCTTCTGACCTGGCAACACGCAGCAATATCAGCTGATCAAGGAAACCTACATAAGGCGTACGGTATTCACCGTCCCCTTGGGCCACGGCACTGCCGACGAAATGCCACGCCACTCACCGTTCATGCTGTTTCAGGTTAGTTATTACGAATATTCCTGTTACCGAGATGACGATGTCTGCCGTTTAGCGGTGTCGTGCCCCCCCCCCCCCCCCTCTCCCCCCCTCCTAAACCGTTTTCTCACTGTGTCAACGTATTTATGGTGTCTTTTGGTTCTGGGAGGGGTCATTGAAACGAACCCGGGGCCTATGACAAATGCTCAGGAGGAAAAGCTTGAGCTTGTTTCTGACGCGGTTCAAAGGCTCGAGGCTAGCCCTAAAACATACTTGAAAGTGTTAATAAGATCCTCACCATTCATATCGACTGGCAAAAGGATACGCAGTCCGTAACTTATGTGTGCATGAACTTTAGCTCAAAAACCACACAAGTTCAGACCTGCTGAATAAATTTGGCTATAGCTAAACGAGTGGAAGAACCTGAACTTAAGAATCAGTCAACACGTTCAACGGAGGCTTCCACGGGCTGCACTCGCGATGTGTCTAACATTCATGTTAAAATGAATGATCTTGAAAACCGATCGCGCCGGTCCAACATTCTTTTCTATGGCGTTCCTGACAAGGATAAGGGTCAAACTTGGGAAGACTCTGAAGGTCTTGTTAACGAATTTTGTTCTTACAAACATGGTCTTACTGTATCTTCATTATCCCGGACTCACCGAATAGGCCGTTTTTCAGACGACAAAAACCGGCGTATTATTGCTAAGTGGGCTACAAGCTCAAGAATACGAAGTTCAGTATTTCACGCGATTGCTCTCAAAATGTTTGCAATAAACGCGCCAACTATTCACACATGCAAAATCAGTAAAATCAGAACGTGACAAAGTGCGTTTGGTTTTTGATAAAATTTATATGAATAGTGTGCCTTACTTCTTGGATAACGAAGCCAATCGTGCAGTACGGGTGTCTAAAGAGTGACGCAGACCTTCCAGTCCTCATAAAATTGGGTGACAAACCACCCTTGCGGTCACTTGTACGGTGCTGCTCTGCTTTCGGTACAAACTTCCTCCACACAAACATAACGAGTGTTCTTTCTAAAAACGTGACTCTTTCTTCACTAATCGATTCGTGCTGCTCGTCGATCATGGCGCTTACCGAGACTTGGTTAAATAACACGATTCCTGACAATGTTCTTTGAACCTTGTAATAATGAATTTAACATATTTCGTTGTGACCGCGTGGGCCGTAGGGGTGGCGTTGTACTTCTAGCAGTTAAGAAAGAGATCACCGCTTTCCTTATTGACATCGCATCGTGCCTGGAGTCAGTGCGGGTTCGCTTGCAATGTGGCTCTTCTGTTATCATTATTGGTGTAGTCTATCGGCCTCCTGACATGAGCACTTCAGTATTAAGTAAATTTTATCGAATATTAAGCGAACTTGCTGTTCGGTTTTCGAAGTCAAGCTTTCTGTTGCTGGGTGATCTTAACTTTCAGACATATAACTGGTCCTCATTATTCGCTCCAATTAATGATCCGGAAGCTCGGACTTTCCTCCAGTCTTGTCTGGAATTCTCATTGCAGCAGCTAATCTCTGAACCCACGCGTTGTTCCGTCACTTTTGCAAATGTTCTGGATCTTGTCTTAACCAATAGTCCTTATCTTTGTTCTAATATTACGCTCTTAGAAGCACATTCGGATCATTCCATAATCACCGTTAAGATGAGTTACATGCTCCACAAAAACGTAACTCGCAAGAAACAAATAAGGTGCTATAACCAAGCAAGCTTCAATGAAAACTAGCGCTGAGGTGACAGTTTTTGCTGCGGACTTCCTCCTCGATTTCGTAGCACGTTCAGTGGACGACAGCTGGAACCTTCTAAGCAACAAACTTGTTGCACTTATGGACAGATTCATACCTGTTACCATTATACCACACACTAACACCGCGCCCTGGTTTAATGACACCTGCATCGCTTGAACAATAAGAAAAAGCGTCTTTAAAGACATCCCGACAAAAACAGGCACTCTGATTCCTGGCAACGATACAAAAAGTGCGATAAAGAATATCAGACGGCGCTTAAATCTGCTGGTCGCCATTTCTTCACCCACAATTTACCATCAATGTTAAAGAATAACCCTCGTAAGTTCTCGCAGACGATCAACCCTTTGAATCATCCTGATATAACTCTTACCAATGTAAAAGGATACAACGTCCCCGTGGCTGAATGCGCACAAGTTCTTAACGACGCATTCACATCGGTCTTTTACCGAGAAGAGGTTTATTTAGTCCCTACTACTGCGAATACTTCTAATACCTAGATGTCTGAATAGTTATTAGCGAGACAGGTATCTTGTCTTTACTAAGGGCAGCTTGAGCACAGGGAGAAAAATATTTATCCATGGCATCAACAGGTCATATTCGTTGCAAGGTGTCACAATACCAAGCGAGATGGATGTCGGGTAAGGTGACGCAATATCTCCCCTGCTCTTCACCGCGTGCTGATGGAAACGTATCCGAAGTTGATAAAAAAGGGAGGGTTGTAACAGAGTGCGTAGCCAAGGAGCCAATTTCAGAGACCTGAACAAAAGAAGCATGTAAATTTTTTGCTGAAGGACAGCCAACAAAATGTCAGCGGTACAGAAGCAGCGCTTGAAGCTAAAGTCGCAGTATCTATCACTTATCTTACAGGATTGACAGACCACGCGTCGCAGTGGCTGCGGAGGCGGCACCTGTGTCTGGATCCCTTTAATCGAGGGGAGACAAGTGCAGGCGCCTGGAATCACAGGTGATTTGTGCAAGACGTACGCGCCTACGCGCAGCGTTTGTCTCAACACCAGAAGCCTCAAATGAAGGTGTCGAAGCGCGGCTGGCATCAGTAGAAAGGCGGCCGATTCCTGGACCATTTCCCACAAATAAGGAATGCAACCTGCGGGTATATATTTGTACAAAGGGTACGATGCACACAGAGAAAAGTACTAGAAGGTAACACAACAAGGGCAGACTCGCGAACTGACTTATTTGACAGAAAAAACACGTTTTATACCCTCAAAAAGGCCTTATCTACGACCACGGGCAGTTAAAAATTCGGCCTTCTTTTTTATACACGTTAATCGACGTGTACCTGACGCGGTCATCCCCACATTTTCTTTTGAAAAACGCCTCTGCAAGTCCACATGCGAGCTGATCATTGCTTCTCCTCAATTTTTTTTTTCCAGCGAATGCTGGCACGGCTTCTCGCGTGTAGCCTCGGTGCATGCGCCGCTGTGCAGTGTTAAGCTGGTGCTCCCTTAAGCAATCGTTTAAACAGGTTAGGAGAACCTCACAAACAACTTCGGTCCGGCACCTGTCGTAAGGGGGTGGAATGTCGCGTCATGCAATCTGGCGCACTCTTCCCTTCGGACATGACCCGAGGGCACAGTCCGGCCAACTTGAACGGGGCAGAAAACACCACCGGCACTCCGTAAAGCTTCGCCACATTTTTCAAATTGCAATGGTTTGGTGCAATACTCTTCCCAATCATCTCACCCCCGAAGAGCCGAGCACCTGGCCGTTGGAAATCTTGTACCAATTAGAAAACCGGTGGGTACGCGGGGGCACAGGGGAACGACCCCAGCACCTCCCGGAAGTTAGGTGCCGGACAGGGGTTGTTTATGAGGTTCTCCTGTTGAAGCGTATACATCGGTCAGACGGGCTGATGATTAAATCATCGTCGAAGGGTGAGCACCAGCTTCCGGTGAGGTCTAAAACAAGGTCGAATTTAGCTCTGAACTGCGGCGCATGCCCCAAAGCTACACGCAACAAGTCGTGCCTGCCTTTGCTGAAAAGACAACAAAAATTTTGAAGAGCAGGGATGATGAGGTTGCACGTGAACTTGCAGAGTCGTTTTTCATAAGAAAAGGTGTGGATGACTGCGTCAGGTACTCGTCGAGTAACTTGTACGGAAAAGAAGGCAGATTTTTGAACTGCGCGTGGTCCTAGATATAGCATTTTTGAGGGTGTAAAACGTGTGTTATTTTCGGTCATATAAATTAGTCGCGTCCTTGTGTGTGTGTGTGCAGTGCCCTTTGTTGAAATGCCACTGCGGTGGCTCAGTGGTTGTGGCGCTCGGCTGCTGGCCGGAAAGACGCGAGTTCGATCCCTGCCGCGGAGGTCGAATTTCGATGGAGGCGAAATGTTCGATGTCAGTGCGTGTGATGTTCGATGTCAGTGCACGTTATAGAACCTCGGGTGGTCGAAATTTCCGGAAACCGCAGCGGTGGCCAAGTGGTTGAGTATCAGCCTCGTATGCGGGAGGTGCGGGGTTCGATCCCCAGTGCCGCCGGGTACCCACCGGTGATACAATGGGTACAAGCTTTCCCCTGGTCTGGTGCTCGGCTTATTTAGGGTGAAATGCTTGGGAAATGGGTCTTTGACCCCAGATTGAGAAAAAGAAAAAAACCTTGTGACCTGGCGCTCTTTGGCCATAGCTGCCCTTGCGCCATAAAAATCCATCATCATCATCAAATTTCCGGAAATTTCCCTTCACTGCGGCATCCCTCATAGACTGAGTCGCTTTGGGACGTTAAACCCATATACCAAACCATTGCTCAAATGTCTGAGCGACTCGTCCAACAACGCTCTCACATGCAGCGGTCTATACGTGCCCAAATTCGGATTTTTTGGCTTTACGGACTATCTTTAGCTGCGGAATCTAAAGCATTCTTTTTTTAAATAGCACATTATAACATAACATGTCCAACGCGATTATGTGTACCGGGTGAGGACCATATACCAGGGGCCGGCAATGTAAGAAATTTCTCTTTTTAGCAAGAAATTGAGCCCTGGGTACTATAACCTTTTCCGGCAGATTGTACAATTTTTCTCTCATTCAAAATTTCCTCTAATACTTAGACTTGCGGTCCCAACATTCTGGATCTGTGCCACAGTTTCACCCGGAAGGCCCTCGCAACGAAATATTGCTCATAGAAAATAGGCTAATATCTTTTACGCGTCTATTGTGCCAAACGCACTTTCAAGCCGCTTTGAGTGGTAGCCAATGAACGATATTATGTATCTGCAGTTTAAAAGTGGCCGCAGAAGCAGTTCTACAATGAAGTATCGCTTTGATATCAGCGAAGACATTTCTGCGGCCACCTGTGCGTTTCGCGAAGCAAATATCTAGTTATTTGTCACATTTTTCTCCTCTGAGCATAGCCACTGTTGAAAAGTCTAAAAAATGAAAGAGTGCGTTTTGTGTCTCATAAAAAGAAATAAATAAAAGAAAATAGCCCATCGTAACCTTCCGCTGAGCTTCTTCTCGAAACTCAATGGGTTGCAAAAGCGTAAAGAATGATTTTGTGCACTCGTTGAGCATCTGACAAACGCGGAATTGCTGATGGTTGCTTCCAAATGTTTTCCACAATGGACCACCAACAAGCCACAGAGCCTCTGCTTTGTTCTCAGAATTCCAGGTGGTTATCGCGTTGAAAGCCAACAAGTGTAGCTTGAGCACGTGGAGACAAATACGTATCACTGGCAGCAACAATTCATATACGTGGCAAAGTGTTAAAATGCCAAGCAGGATGGATGTTGGGTAGCCTGACACAATCTGCCCCCTGCTCTTCCCAGTGTGCTTACCGTAGGCAGAAAGAAGGCTGAAGTATTAAAATTTGGAATTTAAAACTAACAGAGAACAGCTGAGTATAACCTGGGAAGTAAAATTGAAGGGCTGCTGGTAATGATTTCGAATGTAGCGCTAGATGTAGTAGTAGTAGTACTGCATCTCTATTCATTTGAAACTGTGAGGAAGCAAATCACAGGATCCTTTGATTAAAGTTTATGGTGGGCTCGTTTACAGACTGGGCGTGAATTGGCTACACAGCACAGCCTTGCAGCGGACTCTTCGGCCTTGCTCGTCGCAAGGAGTTGTACCTCCGGGACTGAGCTGGACAACGCAGTCTTCCGCCGGTCAGGGTTGCAGAGTCATCATCATCATCATCATCATCATCATCATCATTTATCGTCCTTTAAAGGCCGCTATGGGGCGTAAGACACACGGGGGGGGGCAATGGTAATAACGGGTGACAAAGGTAAAACAGAATTAAACACAGTAACTGCACTGAAATCAACAAGGCGAAAAACAGGTAAATAAAAAAAAGGCTTTCTACAGGAATTGAGGAGGGACATAAGAGATCAATAAGTGTTTAAATTTTAGGGAGTTGATTTCATTGACAATAACATCAGGAATCAGATTCCACTCGGACACAACAGCTGGCCAAAAGCAAGTATTGAAAGCCTTAGAGGTACCATGAATGCGCTGAACGCTGTTGCATTTAAACAAACGTCGGGAGGATCTCGAGTAGGGCAGAATGAGGCTGTCACGCAATTGCGGGAAATTATGATAAAGTTTTTGAAATTGGCAAAGTATTGGTGTCTTACGGCGTGATGACAGGTGAGTTACGCTAATGGAAGATTTGATATCAGTAACACTTGGCCGAGAATGATATTTGGATGCTAAGAAACGAGCAGCTCGGTTTTGGATTGCGTCTAACGTCTGAATTAGGTATTCTTGATGAGGTTTTCAAATAGTCGATGCATATTCGAACTTGGTACGGATGGATGTTTCATATGCGATTAGTCTAACCATGGGCGGAGATAATGTGAGTGATCGTCTAATGAAAGCTAGTGATTTGGAAACGCATGCAGCAAATGACTCGATACGCTTTGACCAGTTCCGATTACTTCTTATTTCGATGCCATGATACCTGTAAGATTCAACTTGCGATAGCACGCACGTATATAGCGAATATGAGTAGAGCAAGTTAGATCGTTTCCGGAATATGTGCACGAACTGTTCGTCGGGTCTGTTCACGGAGCATTCGAAAAGAATGTCATTGAGAGTGCCTTAAGGCACCCTGCGCTTAGCGCAGTCCGGTCTGAGTTGCTCCGGGATGAATTTGTTATAAATGTGTGGATTAATAAAGGTTCCTGTTTGTAACTGCCTCCGGACTTCTCCTAACCTTTTGCTGACCGAGGGGTGAGAATTTGAGTCTGCCGTTCCTACACTATAAAGTAAGTTCGCGCTGAGAGACCATTCCGTCTCTATCCGATCGGAGATCTAAGTCGCCCACCACCCGGCCGACGAAATCTCGGGCATATTGGCTGGCGTTTTCAGTTCCCTAACTGCCAGAGTGAGCTGGAAACCGTTGCAGTGTAGCTGGTCAAATTTTGTCGCGTTAATTTGGATAAACGTTTCGAGTTTTCATTGCATACGGAGCCTTCCGGAAAGGTCCGTTCTGTAAATTCATAGTCGCACTTTATGACTTTGACACCAAGCAGTTTGAGAACTGCAACAGGCATAATTGTGCGGCACTTAGATTTCAGATATTGAGACAATGACACGCGGGCGTCTTTGCTTAGCACACTGTTTTTACACACACTGGTTTTTTTACGCGCAATGCTTCATTCTCAGCGCCTTGGTTTACTAAATGATGATTTGAACTTGAGCATACCTTCCATTACTAGAAGTTCCGATAGCCTGAACCTTACCCCTGTTTTTGCCGCATTTCTGCGTTCAAATAAAGCTTCTTTCCCCTGGCTTTTGAACTCTGAGAGTCGCTGCCTGGAAACGTCCGCTCGCTATCCATCGATGAGTTTTTGGTGGCCATCAGTTCTTAGTGACATTTTTATTTATTTTTCTTTATTTTTACACGTTTGTATTTTTCTACGTAGCTTTTTTTCTTTTCTTCCCACTACTGCTATAGTCTTATTAAGCCTGCAGTATAAATAAATAAATGATGAGTAATAAATAAATAAATAAATAAATAAATAAATAAATAAATAAATAAATAAATAAATAAAGTGACACTTCAATTCTATACAAAGCATTACATAAGTGGCATCGAAGGTACCATTTTCATGGCGTTTAACGCATCTTTCCCGAGAACTTCCCGCATCTTTCCCGAAGCATTGGAAAGATACCACGCCTGCGCGAGTAAATATTTAAATGAATTGAGTGCTGCGAAAGATAAGTTTTTCTCTGTTGACTTGCTATCCATTCTCAAAACAAATCCCACCAAATTCTGGCGTATCCTCTCCCCTAAACATCAATCTAATCGGTTCGATCTTGTAGGACCTGATGGCGAACCAGCTGATACTAATCAATGCGCAAAACTTTTAAATGACTACTTCTCATCTGTGTTTTCGCCTGTCAGCAATTCTACACCCAACGTTTTGCAAACCAATAGTCAAAAAGAAATGCCGGAAATTCAAATTAGCCCCGAAGGAATCTCCAAATTAATCAGTTCACTCAAGCTGTCATCATCTGCAGGATGTGACCAAATAAACAGTAAACTACTTAAAAACACTCTATCATTATCAAGCCAGATACTACACCTAATATTTACCCAATCTTTAGACACCGGAAACATTCCTGACGATTGGAAGATAGCCCAAATTGTTCCCATTTTCAAAACAGGTGATCGCGCATGCCCAGCTAACTATCGTCCAATATCCCTTACTAGCATATCTTCTAAACGTTCTAGAGCACATTATATCATCAAGCTTAATGTCTCACCTTGATTCAATAAATTTCTTTTATCCTCATCAACATGGCTTCAGGAAATCATTTTCATGCGAAACCCAGCTGGCAGTGTTCACCCAAGACATCCTTAAGGCCATAGACGATAACCTCCAAATAGATGCAATCTTCTTAGACTTCTCGAAGGCATTTGATCGCGTAACCTCACAACCATCTGCTTGCGAAACTTTCGTTCCTGGGAATTCCTGCTAATCTGATATGCTGGCTCGAACATTTTCTAAAAGGACGCTCGCAGTTCATATCCGCCAATAACATCCAGTCACCGTTAAACAGATGTAACATCTGGTGTCCCTCAAGGGGCCGGGTTATCACCATTACTCTTCTTAATATACATCAACGACCTGCCCTCTAATATTCAATGCAAATTGCGACTCTTTGCGGACGATTGTGTCATCTATAATGCAATAAGTAACCCAACCGATAACCTCACTTTGCAACTGGACCTTGACGTTATTGCATCTTGGTGTGAAAAGTGGCAGATGCCTTTAAATCTTACTAAGTGCAAATCGTTGTCCTTCACTCACAAACACACCTTGACGAATCACACTTACAGCATTTCATCAGTCCCCTATAACCGTTGCAAAATCTTACAAATATCTAGGTGTACATCTCACATCAACACTTTCTTGGGTCACCCACATTAGAACCATTTGCTCCGACACTTCACGCACACTTGGCTACCTGAGAAGGAATCTGAAATCTGCATCCCCTAACATAAAACAACTCGCGTATGAAACATTTGTGCGGCCAAAATTAGAGTATGCATCATCCATCTGGCACCCATGGCAATCGTATCTCACCATCGAATTGGAATCAATTCAAAATCGCGCAGCTCGGTTCATCACTTCATGTTACTCAAGAGAAGCCCAGTGTCACCGCCCCTCAAGCAGTCCCTCCGTCTCTCAACACTGGAATCACGCCGCGTCGTTTCCTGCCTATGCTTACTTCATACATTTTATCATAACACAAGATCACGGCACGCTCTATTAACCGCCCCACTACGAACGTCCTCCCGGCTTAGTCACGGTAACCCGATAGCACGCATCAGTGGCCACACGTCAGCTTACAACTCATTTTCTCCCCAACGCAATAGCACTATGGAATTCACTGCCTAACGACATCGCCTGCATGCACTGATCGCAAAACATTCCGCGAGAAAATAAAAATTCACCTCACATAAATCTTGATCACTTCTGCGCTCTTTTTGTAGCGAGTATTGCTTGACTATATCTTTGTTAAATGATGTATCACTTGCTGGAAAACCCTGATATGACTACAACCCCTTTTATGTTTGTATGTTTGTTCTTTTTATTGTTATGCATGTTCCCATCATCGCCGTTGGAAACCAATATGCCCCCCCCTTATGTAATGCCTTCGGGCCTTTAAGGGATCAATAAATGAAATGAAATGAAACTTATAAATTTAACTTACAGAGGAGAAAATAAAACACCCAGGGCGGTTTTCTTCATATCCACCCCCTGCCTCATGAAGTGCCTGAATGCGGCCCTGTGGGGTGGAGTCGCGGAGCTCCTTTCGTCGTCGTGGAGAGACTCGACGAAGAGGAAGTCGCATGTTCCGTTTTCTGGAGCTAGGCTGTACGCAGTGAACTTGCTGCTCACGGTGGACAGCAGTGGAACATCGGGCATTGCATCTAAACCTGCGAGTAGAGGAACACCTCATTCCACACAGTGCACGGCTGCACCACGCAAGAATATTATCTGCCATTTCATTTGCTGTGCTGCCGTAGCTGTACTGGAAGACTCGAAATTAATGTGGAGCTCCAGCAAGCACAAATAACGATAACAAGAAAGATGTGGTATGGTGTTGATTTGTGCGCAGTAAAAATAGAAGGTAGAAAAAAATCGGGGGTCTCCGGTCAGGTGTTCTCCAAGGCACCGTACTAGGCCCTGTACTTTTCCTGATTTTTATGATTAACGACTTGCCCAACAATATAACATCTAACATGCGCATATGTGCCGACGATTGTGTGATATACCGTTCCGTAGATAACGTATTTAATGTTACCGGCGCTGGATTAAGGGGAGGGGGGGGGGCTAAGGAAGCTGCAGCCCAGGGCCTCACCTCGGACAGTAGGAGAAGGGGGGCCCATTTATTCCAACCTCATTAGTATATAGGCCCAATGGGCAACAGAACTTCGAGCGACATGTATGAATCGAGAAAACCAGAACGGGCAGACGGGGTCCCCCCCGTCTAATCGTAACTGCATGCGTTTAGCCTGATTATTTGGGGAGAGCTTGTCGAGCTGCAAAAACAGGAATGCCCCGCCAACACGGCTGGGCCCTCTTTCTTAAGAAGCGAGGTGCGTTTGCTTGGAAGAGTTTTTTCATTCATCATCATTTTATTTTATAAAACCAATACATCAAAACTTGATTGGACCCATAGCCAGCTCGTCTAGTGAAAGGTCCAAATAGATGATATTCACTAAAGAATGGCAGACATTCAAAATACATGTAAAAAAAGACGTCAGATGCTACAATAGTTGCATTGCAAATAAGTTAAACACATACACATTCTGAAAAACAACAAAAGATAGGTTTATGCATGTACAAAAACCAAGCAGAAACGCATTCAGTCCCACTGTTCAGGGCAGACAAAAAAAATGTTTTTCAATAAGGCCGAAAAATTATTTTTCAGTTTGATGTCATCGGGAATCTCATTCCATATCTAGGCACCATTGTGCTCTAGTAGCCTTTGACCGTAAGTGTTATGACAAGGCGGCAGGTTAAATCTATTATTAGTGGCGGCTCTTGTTTGTCTCAGCGGCGATCTAAACAGTCTAAGAGGAGTTGGATCATTAGTTCTTATTACTGTGTTTATTATTTGAGCTATCTTTAGTTTGTATGCAACTGATACCGGTAATATTCGCAGTTTTTGAAAGAGTGGTCGGCTAGGGGTCGATTGTCTTTGCGAAGGTTACGGTAGGAACAGCACGCTTCTGCAAGCGTATGATTGATTCTAAATACGTTTTATAGGTACCGCCCCATGTCTGTAGGCAGTAACATATAAGTGACTATGGACAAATGTGAAGTAATATATGCGTAAAATTGGTGCACGAAAACATTCCCTTGCCCTTAATAAAATATGACAGCCAATGCCAATTTAGAGCAAACTTTTTTAATTTGCTGCTTCCAATGCATGTCTGATTCAAACACTACACCCAGGTACTTGGTTTGGGAGACATTAAGCAAATACGTACCGTTTAAGGTTAGAAGTAAGTTATCACAGCTAATATTCTTTTTCCTTGAGTGAAATAAACTATACTTTGCTTTCTCGGTTTTAAGTGTGAGCCGACTGTTTACGAACCACTGGGAAATTTTACTAAGTTCCTCACTAATTTTGCCCTCCAGATCCTCTCATGTATCTCCTAAAAAAAAATAGCGCAGTGTCATCAGCGTATATAACGGCTTCAGAATTGTTCAGAAACAATAGAAAGTCATTGATGTATAAAGAAAAAAGGAGGGGCCCGAGTACAGAGCCCTGCGGCACGCCAAGTGTGATTTTAGAGGAGCGGAGATTTATCTTCTGGTAACAACGCATTGCTCTTGACTAGGAAAGTAACTTTTGATTAAACCATAAGTCTCTATTTTCTGTACTAATATCGAATGGTCAACCGTTTCAAAGGCTTTTGATATGTCTAAGTAAACAACTACGGCCAGTTTGTTGCTATGTGATGCGGTGTTTATCAGCTGTGAAAGGACCAGAACTGCGAGGAAGTGGGTCTTTGGGGTCGAAGCCGTGCTGATTTGGACAGAGGACATTGTACTTAGTTAAAATGTACATTGTACTTAGTTAAGTGTTTTCCTGTCAGTCCGTCTCTCCAGTGCCGTCTGGAGAGGTGGGGCAAGGGGGAAACACCTAAAACATGTAATGTGGGATAAGGACCTAAACCTCCCTTGCCTCTCGTCACCACCATGCCACCCTCCTCCTCTCATATAGTTCTGCCGCTGTCCTTCTCATAGAAAGCATGTGCTGCAGTACCCAACAGTGCCTCCCATTCGACTTTTCTTTACCGTGATGGTAATTTGGGCGGGGGAAGATGAGTACGATAGCAGATGATGATGAGCCGGACGGCAGAGTCTAGGCAGGAAAGGAACAAATACGTCACACGTGCTTTTGTACGCATGCCTTGGGGCATGGAATGTTCACTGTTCGGGATAGGGGTGTGGAGGAGTGAAGGGGGAAGTTGGAGAGCTGGACAAAAAGGCCTGTCTCCGGTGCCCATTCTTGCCTAGTGGCTGCGCACCTTCGCGCGCGCTCGACGGAAAAAGTAGGTCAGACTGGCCGCCCAACTCTTCAGAAAGAAGTAGAAAAAGATCACTCAGAGGCGGCGGAGGGCGCGTAACTTCGCCCGCGCTAGGAGTCGCCCTCTTCCCTTCGTTCTCCGCACTCGGCGTCGACGGGGTGAAAAAAAAAGCGAGAACCTCCCAGAACAGACGATTGCGCCTTGCCAATAAGAAGACGAGACAGGAACGGGAGAAGGAGTGAGTTTGTACGGAGGAGGAGAATTTGTACAAGCAAGTCTACGCGTATGTGAACGCCTGCTTTGGCGCTTGTAACGCTGGGCCTGCTGGGCCGCCGGCGTGTGCATAAGCCCATGCCGGCGGCCGGCGTCTCTCGCCTATCCCCTTTGTTTCGCGACAACAGCGTTCACGAAGCCCTTGCCGCCGCTACGTGTGCCCTATTTCGGCCCTACCATGGCTTACACACCAGATCCCCCCCCCCCCCCCCCCCCCCCCCCCTCGAACGGATTACCATTGTGCGGTGTTCGCGTGTGTCTGCTGCACGGACATCTCCCTATGGACTCTGGACGAACGGTGACATTTTCGTAGGTACCTCAAGTACCTGCTTCCCCTTCCTGCCTCAATGGCAATTCTCTCTTTCAAGCCTTCCTAATTCCCTCTCGTTGCCTCCCCGGCGCCTTTTCTCGCTCCTTATCTTGTCCCCTCATTTCATAATTTCCACTTCGCCCCCTCTGCGGCTATTGCGCGCGAGCGGTCCGCTTTTCGGCGCGTTTTTTCCGGGAGTTCTCGTTGTTGCGCGCGTGCCCTGGGGTTGGCCGCAGTCGTCGGCGCACACGGAGTATGTGGGCGCGTGTTTCGCTATCTAAGGGCGGGAGTATGCGATGTCGCGTTCATGAACTGTCCCTATTTACCTATGGACCTTCCGTATTTACCTTCCTTACCTATTTACCTTCCGCCTCCACCGCTTCGCCCCATCGGGAGCCTCGCTGCACTTGCCCTCCCGGTCCTCGCGCCGCCCTGCGCTGCCGCTCGCGCGCTGTTGCCCGCGAAACGCCCATGCCGTAATTCTCAATTTTCCTGCCTTCAAGGCATCTCTTGCAGGTGTTTTCACCGCGCCCTATTTGGCGCGCCAGTACGGCCCGCTAAACTCGTTCTCCTGTTCTTTTCGCGTGCACCTGGTGCCCGCTATTATCCTTTAGCGCCTTTTGTCGCATTACCTGTTAATTTCATTCGCGCCCTTTACGACATTCTCCCTTCGAGCGACGGGCCTGTCGGCGGATATTGTGGGTAGCTCTCGGGGTGGCGCGTGCTCCCAGGGGTTGGCCGCAGTCGTCGGCCTACACGGGTTGTTTGAACAATCACTGCGCTATCAATGGGCGGTAGTCTGCGTAGTCCGTTCATTGGGTGGACGCCCCGGACTCGTCCGCTTCTGCCGCCACTGCTTTACGCCATCGGGCCCTCGTTTCCCTTGCCCTCCCGCTCTCTTCGCCGTCGGGCGTTTTCGCTCCCCCCCCGCCCTTCTCGCCTAGGTCCGACTATTGGTCTCTTTGCGAGCATTTCAGGCCCTCATTTAATGTCCTAAGCCGCTTCGCGGCATCATGACAGTCCCTGTATGGCAGACCTGCCATCTATGTCCCTCCTCAGCAGTCTAATGTCCCTATGGTGCGGTGGTGTTGTCGCGTCGCGCTAAGTTCCTTTTAACATCCCCACCTCCAGTCCCCGCCACAATCAAGTCTTGCCCACCGAGTGCCTGAGTGCGCCCGCATCGTGCGTGCCGTGTTGCCTTTCTCGGACCCCTCTCCTTGCTTTCCTCCCTACCTTTATTCCCAATCAATCCTCCTGGGTGCTGTGACGTGTTCCCGTAGAGGATAGCCAAATACCGCACCCGTAATCCCAATCCTCCAACCAAGCAAGCCACCAAGCTAGTAACAGACAGACGCGGCACGTGTCTATGAAAGGAAGTTGATCGCGGGCAACGATTCAGCCCCGAGCCGCCGGTTAAGCTCGCATAAGCCCGCCCGCTGAGGAGCTCCCAGGGGACGCACCACTCTCGGCCAGCCAAGGACCATTCAGGCAGCGTGCGCCAGTCATCGGGACGGCCACCGTTGGACACCTGCGGTCGCGTCGGACTGACGAAAGTTGCGCGGTGCGGTGAACAATTAGCATCCATTCATGCAAAAATGCTCGGTCGGAGCATCGAAGCTGTGCGTCTAAACGAATGGCGAAGTTAGAAAGAGAAGAGCGTGAAAAGAAGCTATCAGAGATGACAAGGTACCTAATGAATACAACTCCCGCGGAGCAGTATAGTTGCTCTACCCAGAGTCCGTGTCAAACTCCTAATAGTACCGGCTGTGCTTCAGCGGAGCACTTGCCAACTCCATCACCACGGTTTCCTGGCAAGAAGCAAGGTTTGACTCATCTTGGTTGTCTGGATCATGTGAAAACGGTGTCAACCTCGGTCGATTTCTGAGCGACCGACGCTAACCGAGCCCTGTCCTTTTTCCTGAGTCAGCAACGTCTATGCTACTCGGCCGGGCCCCTGTCACAGAGCTCCAGGTTTCCGGTCCGCCACGCCCGATTTCTACTACTGCTGATCAACAGGTGCCAAACCTCCCCGATGAGCCTCCTTCTACTGTCGAGCGCCAGGAAACAACACTCACTCCAAGAACCGACTCACTTGTTTCCTGTTAGTTTGGCTTCAAATAATCATGTTCCCACTCAGAAAGTGTGCCTCAGGTGGGCGAACGTGACAGCTTCCAGTTGCGGCGGCAGAGAAGTACAGACACCCCCCGCAGCAAGAGCGCAGAAAGAGGTACGTTGCGAGATTCTCCGGAGTGACCCTGCTAAGTGGCCGCACGTTATTACTGACAGCTTTCGGTGTTTATGCCTTGAGAAAGGACCATTGTATTTTTAAAACGGGGCATAAATTTTTCCGTCTTCGAAAGGCAATACAAAAGTGAGAAACGCTATATGTCACCTCATCTTTTCGTGCGAAAGGCTGTAAATGGGGAGGCATACGTGCGACACTGGTTAATGTGCTCGGAGTCCAAAGGTTCCGTTTACTGTTTCATGTGCAAACTATTTTCGATTCCAAGGAACCCCAGTGCTTCCACCACGCACGGCTTTTCTGATCCTATCCAGGACGCGTGATCCTATCCAGGACAACCGACTTGACCCCGAAGACGTTTCTGTCTTTCTTGGCGCAATCTCGACGTCCATTTTCACTAAACAGCAACGAGTCGACAGTGAACTACAGCCCCTCATTGACTATCTCTAAGGCAGCGCTCTTTGCAATCACGCCACGTCCCTCTGGGTCTCCACGCGCTGACTGCCGTCCTTCTGTTTATGAGGTGGCGTTCTGTATAAGAACAACGGTCCGACGGAAGCCATCTATCTGCCCTTCGTACCTATGGCTTTTCGTTACGGAGCCCGGCAGGCGTGCTATGACGACCCATCTTCTGGACAGCTAGGTTTTTCCCGAACGTCGGCCCGTATACTCCCAAACTACTACTCACCCGTGCTTGCTGCCGTTATGAAGCGTACTTGCCGCCAGTGTCAACGTTGAAAGATGCCGCCAGCTGAAGCAGCCGGACTGCTGCAGTCTATCGATGAACTGATCTGCCACAAGTCTCGTTCTATCAAGTCGCCATGTACGTATTTGACCCATTTACGGAGCCATCGCTGCGTAACCGGTGCATTGTGGTCGCCAGATATATACTGTCTAAGCCGATACTGTGAAACAAAGCTCTACACCACAGTACCTCAGCTGAAATTGCGAACATCTTCATTCACAATACTTTTTACTCGGTATGGTGCACCCACGATCTTTCCAACTAACAGGGGACAGCGTCCACCTAGGCCCTGACGTAGGAGTTTATGCTGCGACTGAGCGGCACATGTCGTCGCAAAACAACCGCTTACCGCCCTCAAATGTGCGGTCTCGCCGAACAGCTCAAGACGACGATCTTCGGCATAATTTTAATATATATCGATGCAAACCATCTAAACTGGGACGCAATACTCAATTACGTCTTCATTGAATATAACACTACGATTCATGAAACAACGTGATTCAGTCCGTTTAATTTAGGGCATGATCACGAACCCACAATTATGTATGACGCAACGGTTCTTTCAGATCGTGATCAATTCTATTTTGCTCATGCTGACCAATTCGTTAGCCATGCCGAGGCCGCCCGCCTACTCGCTCGACAGCGAATCCGGCACCAGCAAGCAAACGACGCTCGCCGCTGTAATCTCCGCCACAAAGATGTGTCAACAGAACAGCGAACGTGTGTTGGTGCGTATTCTAATCCGCATGCGAGGATACTCTGAAAACTTCCTTCGCCGATACTTTGGCCCGTACGAGGTGTTCCGCAAACTCATCAAGGGCCACTACAAAGTTCTTCTCGAAGGCATAGTTCGCTCCTCTCGGCGGCCGGCCTCGGAAGTTGTCCACGTCGCGAGGATGAAGCCGTACCACGCCCACTAGCACCTCTCGCGTGTCTAGATCAGTCGCCAGGCATTTGCAACGTCTCTTCTTGTTCTGCTTCCCATCGCTAGGATTCGAACTGCGGCTCCGAGTTAGTGGCATTTAGTGGGGGGGAGTAATTTATATATAGACACCCCTTAAGTTGTGCCGTCATGCGGTCGAACTGTGTTATCTGGAACTTTGCCAAGCCTTGGGCATGCTAGGGGTGGGCGGTTTCGTCTTCTTCCACGCTCGAGCTCCCTGTTTCCTGGCCTGTCTAGAACGTCTAAGTTAAACTCGCAGCTGTGCAGCGTAAGAGACTGGTATTAATATGTCAACATGTCTAGAGCAGAGATTGCATCTAATAATGTGAAACTTCTTGAAGAGAGGTTATCGTAAACTAGGTCAGTTACGACTGCAAAAATCTTGATATATATGTTCGGATTAATAAAAGTTCCTGTTTACAATTGCCTCCCAACTACTAGATTGATAGACAGATAAAAAAAAGGGGAGAAAGGCAGGGATGTTAACCGGAAAGGCTTCAGGTTGGCTACCCTGCACCGGGAAGGGAATGAGGGGATTAAAAAGGGATGAGAGAAGGAACGTGAAACTGCTACTACTACACGCCTTTTGCTGACCGAGGGGTGGGGATTTCAGTCTACTGTTTCTATAGTGGAAAATAAGTTCATGCTGACAGGCCATTTTCTCTGTAGCCGACCGTAGATCAGAGTCGCTCACCGCACAGCCGAGGAATTCTCGGGCGAATTGGTTGTTTTTTTAGAATCCGTCACTGGCGGAGTGAGCTGGAAACCGCCCTAATGTAATTGGTGAAATTTGTCGCGGTAATTTAGTTAAAATTTTCAGTGTTTTATTACGTGCAGAGTCTTCTACAAAGCTCCGTACTATTGTTTTAGAGTCGCTGATTTAAGGCCTTCAGATTTAAACCGAAAGGTGTTCGCATGTTGCGTTTACACGCGATAACATGTCTCATCATACCGTATGTATAAACCATAAACTAACACACTACGAAAAGAGCCATCGGTTTCTGGGAGTAATCATCGAGCTAAATCTGTCATGGACCCGCCATATTTCATACATGAAAAAGACACTGATTGGGAGCGTCAGTGCGGTCGACGATGCAGCTGTACAATACAATATTTTTAAGGTTCTTTCGGTACAGCCTCCGTGCACAAGGGAACATTCGGAAAACCAACATTCGAAGTCTACAAAGCGTACAAGCTCAAGCTCTCTGGGCCTGCCTAGGATTGCGAAATATGCCTCTACGGCCGCAACTGTAATCATTGCACCGCAGCATCGAATCACTACCTATCTAAAAGATGACGCAATGAGGGCACATTTTTACACATCTCCCGGGTTCCTTCTCACCATCTTGCCAGTCTTCCTGCTACCAGCCGCGCACATCGTTTACAAACACCACTGATGCACATCCCGCCATTATGCCGTCCCAGTTGATACCCGCCTCTAGACCATCCTCACTGCTTTTGAGCCTGCAAAATCCCCGAGTGCTTCTTTCAATACCTTGCATCAGGAAGAAGATTGATTTATCGTCTATGGAACTTAATCAAGTAACTCTTGAATATTTCCATGAGCACCATGCAAACCAGGTGCTCGTCTACACCTACGGCTCACTGAACCCTATCAGTTATTCGGGCTCTGTGCTCGCCCACGCAAGGACAACAGAAATCGCAGTTAGGATAGCTCACCTGACTTCTTAGACTGCTGCAGAACTCACCGCGTTTCGTGTCGCCGTTGAAGATTTCAATTAGCAGCGCCCTCAGCAGTGGTATATTTTCATAGATTCCAAAGCGGGCCGGGCCCCCCAAGCCTTACAAGCTCCTCTTCGCCGTTGAGCTCATGAATAACTGGTCACAAAAATCCGACAGCTACATCACTCTGCCATCAATAAAGGTCACGAGATTATCTTCCAATGGCTACAGGGACACATCGGCATAGCAGGCAATCACCGCGCGCAAGAGGTAGCGCGAACAGCTCACCATGACAGCGACAGTGTATCGACTCCCATTTCGAGATCACATGCAACGGGCAGGCTTCGCGCTTTTGCGCAGGAGATCACGCTTGACGCGTGGAATTCAGGCCAATTTTTGAATTCGCGTATAAAATGTTTGGACCCAGACAAGCTCGGAACTTCCATCCGGCCTACCACGACGTGAAGAAACTTAGCTGTGTCGCCTGTGGCTTGGTGTAGATTTCACAAAGCACTACTCCTTCTAAATAGGTATGGCTGACAGCCCAGCATGTGCCATTTGCGGGTGTGGCGAGATTACTGCCCACATTCTTTGCTAATGCCCTGCCTAGAATGCGAAAAGGCAGTCTGTCTGCCTTTCCGCTGTAGCTGCTGTAGCGTCTAGATCCACGCCCACTGAAAAAATTATGATTCTCTGCCACTGGCCGCGGCAATCATCGTTGGTGAAGGCCTTCAAGGCAGTGCTCCGCTACTTTTGAACTTCTGGGTTCAGTACTGGCAGGGACTTTACCGAACGCTTGCTCGACTTTGCATGCTGAATTCATTCTACTGCTACTCTCTTTTCATCTTCATATCTTTTCGTCCCCTCACTCCTTCCCCTCGTGCAGGGTAGCAAACCAGTCTTTCTTCCTCCCCCTTCTCATTATGATTTTGGCATTTGTAGCAGGGGCAGGAGGAAAAACATTTATTAACAGCATAAATACTGGGTGAGTTCAGTAGGAGAACCGATTGGTGGCCATCATTATCCGGCCTCTCTCAACCAGCGATTTCTGGTCGAGGGGACTGTGGCTATGAAGGGTTTCCTCCAGCACTCATATGTCGGATCGGGACTGGCGTCCAAGTCTGAGTTTTCTTGACATTTTCAAACTGTGTGAAAGAGTGTGCCAACTGGTCCACAGAAGGGGCAGGACGAATCGTAGGTGTCTGAATACAATTTACTCATCAAGTAGGGATTGGGCAGTGTCTTAGTTTGTAGTCGCCTGAATATGTGCTCTTCAAATTTGGCAAGGGTTCTGTGAGAAAGAGGATATTTTCTTCTTATGATCCTATAGTAGTTCGTAATTTTTGCATAGTTTAGTAAGGGTGAGGGGTTGTCAACTGTGTCAGAGAGAGGCTGCGTGCCAGATGCTCGGAGGAGGAGAGCTCGAGCAGCTGTGTTGGTCGCCTCATTGCCCGTGATGAGATGCGCCCTGGCGTCCAGAAGATCTCGACGTTGGAAGGACTAGACGTTTCCAAATTTCCCAACACGAAGCGCCGACGTGACCTCTGAGGTAATTGCGTACCGCTGCTTGTGAGTCAGACATAATCGTTGCCTCGCTGTTCTTTGATGTCTTTCGACAGCTGTTTCTTCAGCCGATGCGGTATCCACCGCTTGAATAAGGCTGCTTGCAAATATATTCCCCTCGGGTGAAACTGCTGCAGTTGCCGTGACCCCGTTAAAGTGTCCAGCCGCATCGACGTAGATCGAACATTTGTTGCAGCAATAGCCCTAGAAAAGGCAGCTCCTGCTTCTGATTGACCGATCCTGTTTCTAATTGAGGAGCTGTAGACTAGTTTCCTGTGTGATCGTCTAGCGTCATGGAGAAAGTATTTTGATTGGAGTATTCGTTAACATCAACGCTTACTGCGATGCGTTTGGAGGAGAAGTGTTTCTGGATCGCTATAGCTCTAGCTCTCCTCCTGCCCCATCGCGCTCCGAATGCATATTCTTAGGTACAGGTATTGTTTTTAGCTGTTTGTGTACGTGATTTGGAACGTTGCGATTGTGCTGCTGTGTGCTCTAATAGCCTATATTGGCTAATTGTAATATAAATTTGTTTTTGCCGATGAGAGACTTTCTTACTGAGAGGTTAAATTCGCTTTTATTAATGGGAAATCATTTATGTCGGCGGTTCCGTGTCTGCAAAATGTGTCCGTAGCAGTTCTGGAGTTCAGTGCAGATAGCATCAAACCAATGATTGTAATCTATAGAGGACGATCTGAGGTTGAAGCGCAAAATCTTTGATA
This sequence comes from Amblyomma americanum, assembly GCA_030143305.2. Classification (NCBI taxonomy): domain Eukaryota; kingdom Metazoa; phylum Arthropoda; class Arachnida; order Ixodida; family Ixodidae; genus Amblyomma; species Amblyomma americanum. The sequence continues at coordinate 249,546 of JARKHS020034663.1, forward strand.
ACAGTGGGGTGATTAACAAATTATTTAGAGCCAAAAATGTCACAAATGCAGAGAATGGTTGTGAACATATTAAATGGTTGTGAAAACAAGTAGAAGGGCGGGACGAAACCATAGCGCGAAATTTCAACACGAATCGTGGCGTCAAATTTGAAAACTCAAAATGGACAATTGAAATTAAGAGAGGGTGTAATCAGAGTAAATGCAATAAATTAACGCTGTTGATTGCAGTAATTGGAGAAATTGATGAATTAATATCGAACCTCGCAATCAATAGAGGCAATTAACCAATCGGTAACTAATCAATCAGTCGATAAGGCAAAAAGGGGAAAGAGAATCGTAAGAGGGACAAAGAGGGGCGAAGAGTGTCGCGGAGGCGTCAATGCTTTCGCATTTTTCTAATGGGGGTTGCCGCAGTGATCTCTAACGTTTGTAAGTATAGAGTTGTGTTCTTAAGTACTAGCTTCAGAAGGTTTTCTGTGCTAGTGCAGTGTTTAAGGATTACTGCCACTTATATAGGCTTTACGGATTAACGTGTTTGTGTTCTCTACATCCTTGGTTTTAAGAGGTAAGATGTGTATATGGTTCTGCTCAACACGAAGATTTGTATGATTCTTCTAGTACTATGCTCTTTCATTACCGTTTTTCGATTCGATATTGCATAGTATTCACATTCTTCTGCTTAGGAGTATTTCAGGTTGTGGAAGGTGACGTGGCGTTCCCCGTCCACTTGGATGATCACCCCCAGAGTTCCGGAACCGTGCGGGAGTTGATCATAATTCTCATTGCGGGTTCCTGTTCTTGCTTCTGGTAGGTCGAAGCGTGCAATTGGTTTTGAGGAAAGCAAATAACGCAGTAACTGTCTCACATTCATCGCCACCGAAACGCGGCAGCCGCGGTCGGGTTCAAGTCCGGGTACTCCAGATCAGTAACCGAGCGCCGCGGGTGGTCGAAGCGTTAGGAGGTGCAACTTCTGAGGCGAACTAAAGTCGATTTCGTAGGATTCCTGTTTCGTTTCTTCTTTTTTATTTATTATTAGTTTGTTTTACTGTTTTCAAATTTTTATTCTTATTCCTAACAAGGTCCTCTTTTAACCAAGTCAAAGGAACGTTTAAATATTCATGATGTGATGAAGGATAGAGACTACAATGATGAAATGGTATTGTTTCGATATCTAACAAAACTGAAAAAGAATTCTTATCGAGAGCTAAGAGTGTTGAAGTTTTGCAGAGAACCACCTGAATTGTATCGAAATAAATTCCCAAGCGTATGAAGGCAACAAAGAAGAAATGGCTGGCGGTCTTGCATGGCTAAGTAAGAAATATTGCTCGAAATCACAGTTTCTTGCAGGTCGACACCACTGCCGCGTATCTAAAAGCGCGATTGACGTGTGCACTGAACTTGGGAGCCAGCTATGCGCCTTTCCATTCTGCAGAATCAACGCCGTCTAAACCATCCACTCTTTTTGTGAAAAAGAAAGACGCATCACTGCTACAGGTTTTAGGAGAACCAAAGCGATGAAGATGGCAGTGAATTTTTATGGCGCGAGGGCATCTGCGGCCAATGAGCGCTATGGTGCAGCGTATTTTCGTTTGCTGAAGGCAGACACAGACTTATTTCCAAAGCTTTCATCCTTAATAAGCCGAGCACCTGGCCAGGAGAAGAACTTGTACCGATTGTATAACCAGTGGGTATCAAGTGGCACTGGCGATCGAGCCCCGCACCTCCCGCGTGCGAGGCGGATGCTTAGACCCCTAGGCCACCGCTGCGGTCATTGTGAGCCAAACCGCCCACTCACAGCGCGAATTATGTCTCCACCGAGCCCGTGAAACAGCTACACTTGCTACTGAAAGGCTGCCCACACAACCACAGACACAAAAATGTTCAGTGGTCGAGAGATAGCGTTCCGGCTCACTACTTAGGAGGCAGCGGTTTGAGTCCCAGCTCGAGCGATTTTCTTTTCAGCACAGTTTTTTTTCGTTCTTCAAACGCACTGCACTTAATGGTGGTTAAATGACGTAACAACAAATTCTGTAGTGACATCATTATTGAATGAATGATGATGAACTTTTATGGCGCAAGGGCAGCTTTGGCCAAAGAGCGCCATGGCAAAAGGTTGTTTTCATTTCACAAGTTGGGGTCAAAGACCCATTTCCCAAGCATTTTATCCCCAAAGAAGCCGAGCACCAGGCAGAGGAAAGCTTGTACCCATTGTATCACGGGGTGGGTACCCTGCGGCACTGGGGATCGAACCCCGCACCTCCCGCATGAGAGGCGGATGGTCAAACCACTAGGCCACCACTGCGGTTTACATTATTATTATTATACTGTGTGATCTTTGTGCGTGTTTTTATATGCCAGCGTGAGGTCATAAAGGGTTGTAACGTCACGACCGTCTCGACCAATCCCAGTTTTCTGGGCACGCGAACGCTGATTTCTCAATAATGTTTATGCTCGCGCTCTCCCATTCATTAAGATCTGTGGCGATGGCCAGGCTGTCTTCGCTGGCTCAGTTTCTTTCGTAAGAAGAAATTTGGACAGCAAAACAGATTAGGAAAAGGCCTTCGCGGATGACACAAGGGTGGATTTACAGGCTGCTATCAGAGGATGCTTTTGGGGAGAGGAGAGGCACCACTTGCGCCATGCATATGTTGTAGTTTTTTCATAGAAGAAAAGGGTTTGGCGAAGTTTTCGTGCAGAACACTTCTAATTGGAGCATTGGTAACCGCCTTCCTCATCTTTGATGATATTTTCATAACTTGTGGGTTGCGAGATGCCGGTGAACTAGAGCATCGCATTTGTTGAAGGTAACCTGTATTTCATGACGACCAACCGAATAGACAGTGGGTCATTTCCAGATTGGTGGCAGACCGCTTGCCTTTCGTATTTTTCTTCTTTGTGCTTGTACTGTATATCCTGAAGCAATAATTGAAGGAATGAGTGCTTAGATTCGGTTTATTAATGTCCTGTTTGTGTCTATTCTATACTTATATGTTTACTCCAGTTTTGGAATTTCTGATTACATTTCTGCAGTGACGAAACAGTGCAATATGTTCGCAGTATGCACGATTTAGATTCTTTGGTATGGATCCTCATCGCCTCTACCCAAGTCTTTTTAGACAAGACATTGCTTTGGGACAACATTCAGGAAAAGAAAGGCACTTGCCCCATGGAAAGAACGTTAGCATGGTGGGCTTTCTCGACATGGAATTGCAGGACATTTAAAAAGGAGATAAAAAAAAGTTGTGAATATGTCCACTTCCTCGTATCATGAATTCTTTTGACTGTGTCGCGTATAACGAGGTGCCTTTTTTGCGCCAAATGCCCATTTGTTATGGGCGGAAACTCATAACATGAAGTTCTTAGCGTTACTTCAAGTGGAAAGTTGGTATCACTTCTGGACGCCAACTGTAGTGTAGATGCCTAGACACTCAGCACAAAAACGTATTGAACTAGTTGGTACGTGTTCAGAAAAATGATTCTGAGGCATAGGTTAAAACACAAATGAGTACAAAGATCCCTGGAAGATGTCTGTTGTATTTTGCGCGCTTCAGTACTTGTATTTTTGTACTTTGCTGGGAGAAGAGACAGATAAAGAGAGAGAGGGGAAAAAACTTTGGTAGTTGTACAAAGTTCTTGAGTTGGTTATTGTACAATATTTCACACAACTCACATATCCGCATCATGAAAACTAGCGTTAAAAAGGGTTTAAGATTCATAGGTTACCGAAGGCACGCCTCTGGAATAACTGATAATAAACTGCGGCACATCTCGAATCAAAAAGATGTCTCGCAGTCTGCTATAAGTTATCAAACCAAACTAGACATGCAATTCTGTCTAAACTTTAAGCCTTCACTCTTTCAATAAAAAGAATCACTGATAATAAGCACACTAAGCAACAGAGCAGATATCCAAGCTTTGATGAGCCGGTGACACGTTGCTTCTTTAAAGAAGATTTTCCTTCTCTATCATTACGGCATTAACATCAACAAGCATGAATACTAAAAAGCACTCATACAGAACAAACCTTGACAATACAATAAGGCCATTTATAACCCGCTGTAACACTTTCAAGGCTTTATACTTTCTGTCCATCATAGAATTATGAAATAAGCTGCCACGTGATATTGCAGCCTTGATACCTGCGGATGAATGTGCTGCCAAGGTGGCAGTAATTTTGGCCGGCAAACTGCAACACGATCAGCAGCCGCATTTATGACTAGAAGCTGCAGCGCGCCAATTCATGGAGTGCGTTTCCTGCTCAGGCGCTCGTAGGTCTTTTACCAAATAGCGGTATATTCTAAATGTTCCTTAGTCTGTTTTAGATTTGTCTTGTATGTATTGTAAATTATCTGCACAATTGTGATTTTGTATACCACTCCTGTATTATCCTGTGTACGCTTTCAGTAATAATAAATAATGAAAAAATAACTAGATATGCACAAATGTTCTTGCAGTGTCTTCAGCTTTGCGAACTGGAAAACTTGTATAGCTTAGAAGGCTCATTTTCGGCGAAAAATTGGGTGCAACTTGATTTTCAAGAAATGTGCTCAGGCTGCAAGAATCTGGTAAAGACGAGTTGTACCGGAAAACGAGGGGCCACATCGATAAACCATTCTCAAGTAGTCCGGATATTGGCTGTACGCATACGTAGGTTTTTAGCTGAGGTACCAAACATTGGCAACGCTTTCAGAACTCGATCAGATCCCTTTAAGCTAACTGCCACGTCATACCATCCACTGCACTGCTGACAAAATGCCACGCCACTCACCGTTCATGCTGTTTAAGGCACTGCTGCTGAACGGATCCTACTATCAGCCACCCGTTTCACCGAGATGGCTGCCGGATCCGCGAGCTGCCGCCGCTGAATGGATTCTTGACATCTGCAACCGTTGTACAGATTACCTGTGCGCCCCGCAGCCAGTTTTGGAGGCGTCCAACCTTCTGACCTGGCAACACGCAGCAATATCAGCTGATCAAGGGCACCTACATAAGGCGTACGGCTTTCACCGTCCCCTTGGGCCACGGCACTGCTGACGAAATGCCACGCCATTCACCGTTCATGTTGTTTCAGGTTAGTTATTACGAATATTCCTGTTACCGAGATGACGATGTCTGCCGTTCAGCGGTGTCGTGCCCCCCCCCCCCCCCCCCCACATTCCCCGTCCTAAACCGTTTTCGCACTGTGGCAACGTATTTATGGTGCCTTTTGGTTCTGGGAGGGGTCATTGAAACGAACCAGGGGCCTATGAGAAAGGCTCAGGAGGAAAAGCTTGAGCTTGTTTATGACGCCGTTCAAAGGCTCGAGGCTAGCCCCAAAACATACTTGAAAGTGTTAATAAGATCCTCACCATTCATATCGACTGGCAAAAGGATACGCAGTCCGTAACTTATGTGTGCATGAACTTTAGCTCAAAAACCAGAGAAGTTCAGACCTGCTGAATGAATTTGGCTATAGCTAAACGAGTGGTAGAACCTGAACTTAAGAATCAGTCAGCACGTTCAACGGAGGCTTCCACGAGCTGCACTCGCGATGTGTCTAACATTCATGTTAAAATGGATGATCTTGAAAACCGATCGCGCCGGTCCAACATCCTTTTCTATGGCGTTCCTGACAAGGATAAGGGTCAAACTTGGGAAGACTCTGAAGGTCTTGTTAACGAATTTTGTTCTTACAAACATGGTCTTACTGTATCTTCATTATCCCGGACTCACCGAATAGGCCGTTTTTCAGACGACAAAAATCGGCCTATTATTGCTAAGTGGGCTACAAGCTCAAGAATACGAAGTTCAGTATTTCACGCGATCGCTCTCAAATTGTTCGCAATAAACGCGGCAACTACTCACACATGCAAAATCAGTAAAATCAGAAGGTGACAAAGTGCGTTTGGTTTTTGATAAACTTTATATCAATAGTGTGTCTTACTTCTGGGATAACGAAGCCAATCGTGCAGTACGGGTGTCTAAAGAGTGACGCAGATCTTCCAGTCCTCATAAATTGGCTGACAAACCACTCTTGCGGTGACTTGCACGGTGCTGCTCTGCTTTGGGTACAAACATCCTCCACACAAACATAACGAGTGTTCTTTCTAAAAACGTGACTCTTTCTTCACTAATCTATTCGTGCTGCTCGTCGATCATCGCGCTTACCGAGGCTTAGTTAAATGACACGAGTCCTGACAATGTTCTTTTAACCTGTGATTCTAAATTTACCATGTTTCGCTGTGACCGCGTGGCCCGTAGGGGTGGTGTTGTACTTCTAGCAGTTAACAAAGAGATCACCGCTTTGCTTACTGACATCGCATCGTGCCTGGAGTCAGTGTGGGTTCGCTTGCAATGTGGCTCTTCTGTTTTCATTATTGGTGTAGTCTATCGGCCTCCTAACATGAGCACTTCATTCTTAAGTAAATTTTATTGAATATAAGCGAACTTGCTGTTCGGTTTCCGAAGTCAAGCTTTGTGTTGCTAGGTGATTTTAACTTTCCGACAATTAACTGGTCCTCATTATTCGCTCCAATTATTGATCCGGAAGCTAGGGCTTTCCTCCAGTCTTGTCTGGAATTCTCATTGCAGCAACGAATCTCTGAACCCACGCGTTGTTCCGTCACTTCTGCAAATGTTCTGAATCTTGTTTTAACCAATAGTCCTTATCTTTGTTCTAATATTACGCTCTTAGAAGAATTTAAGGATCATTTTATAATCACCGGAAAGATTAGTTACATGCTGCATAAAAAAATAACTCGCAAGAAACAAATCAGGTGCTACAACCGAGCAAGCTTCAAAGAAACTAACACTGAGCTGACAGTTTTTGCTGCGGACTTCCTTCTCGATTTCGTAACACGTTCAGTGGAGGACAACTGGAACCTTCTCAGCAACAAACTTGCTGCATTCTCTATCGACAGATTCATACCTGGTACCGGTATACCATACACTAACACCGCGCCCTGGTTTAATGACACCTGTGTCACCTGAACAATAAGAAAAAGCGTCTTTAATGATAGCCGGACAAAAACAGGCACTCTGATTCCTGGCCAACGATACAAAAAGTGCGATAAAGAATATCAGACGGCGCTTAAATCTGTTCGCCGCCATTTCTTCACCCACAATTTACCATCAATGTTAAAGAAGAACCCTCGTAAGTTCTCGCAGACGATCAACCCTTCGAATCATCCTGATATAACTCTTACCAATGCAAAAGGAGACAGCGTCCCTGTGGCTGAATGCGTACAAGTTCTTAACGACGCATTCACATCAGTCCTTTACCCGAGAAGAGGATTAATTAGTCCCTACTACTGCGAATACTTCTAATACCTAGATGTCTGAATAGTTATTAGCGAGACAGGTATCTTGTCTTTACTAAGGGCAGCTTGAGCACAGGGAGAAAAATATTTATCCATGGCATCAACAGGTCATATTCGTTGCAAGGTGTCACAATACCAAGCGAGATGGATGTAGGGTAAGGTGACGCAATATCTCCCCTGATCTTCACAGCGTGCTGATCGAAACGTATGCGAAGTTGATAAAAAAGAGAGGGTTGTAACAGACTGCGTAGCCAAGGAGCCAATTTCAGAGATCTGAACGAAAGAAGCATGTAACTTTTTGCTGAATGACAGCCAACAAAATGTCAGCGGTACAGAAGCAGCGCTTGAAGCTAAAGTCGCAGTATCCATCACTTATCTCACAGGATTGTCAGAGCGCGCGTCGCAGTGCCTGCGGAGGTGGCACCTGTGTCTGGCTCCCTTTAATCGAGGGGAGACAAGTGCAGGCGACTGGAATCACTGGCGACGGGTGCAAGACGTACGCGCCTACGCGCAGCGTTGTCTCAACACCAGGAGCCTCAAAGGAATGTGTCGAAGCGCTGCTGGCATCAGTAGAAAGGCGTCCGATTCCTGGACCATTTACCACAAATTCAGGAATGCAACCTGCGGTATATATTTGTACAAAGGGTACAGTGCACACAGAGAAAAGGTCGAGAAGGTAACACAACAAGGGCAGACTCGCGACTGATTTATTTGACAGAAAAAACACGTTTTATACCCTCAAAAGGCCTTATCTACGACCACGGGCGGTTCAAAATTCGGCCTTTTTTCATACACGTTAATCGACGTGTACCTGACGCAGTCATCCCCACATTTTCTTATGAAAAACGCCTCTGCAAGTCCACATGCGAGCTGATCATTGCTTCTCCTCAATTTTTTTTTCCAGCAAATGCTGGCACGGCTTCTCGCGTGTAGCCTCGGTGCATGCGCCGCTGTGCAGTGTTAAGCTGGTGCTCCCTTAAGCAATCGTTTAAACAGGTTAGGAGAACCTCACAAACAACCTCGGTCCGGCACCTGCCGTAAGGGGTGGCATGTCGCTTCATGCCATCCGGCGCACTCTTCCCTTCGGTCATGACCCGAGGGCACAATCAGACCAACTTGCACGGGGCAGAAAACACCACCGGCACACCGTAAAGCTTCGCCACATTTTTCAAATTGCAATGGTTTGGTGCAAGACCCTTTTCCCAATAATCTCACCCCGAAGAGCCGAGCACCTGGCCGGTGGAAATCCTGTGCCAATTAGAAAACCGGTGGGTACGCGGGGGCACAGGGGAACGACCCCAGCACCTCCCGGAAGTCAGGTGCCGGACCGGGGTTGTTTACGAGGTTCCCCTATTGAAGGGTATACATCGGTCAGATGGGCTGATGTTTAAATTATCGTCGAAGGGAGCAACAGCTTTCGGTGAGGTCTAAGACAAGGTCGAATTTAGCTCTGCACTGCGGCGCATGCCCCAAGGCTACACGCGACAAGTCGTGCCTGCCTTTGCTGAAAAAAAGAACAAAAATTTTGAAGAGCGGGGGTTATGAGATTGCACGTGAATTTGCAGAGCCGTTTTTCATAAGAATAGGTGTGGATGACTGTGTCATGTCCTCGTCGATTAAGTTGTACGGAAAAGAAGGCAGATTTTTGAACTGCTCGTGGTCCTAGATATAGCATTTTTGAGGGTATAAACATGTTTTTTTCTGTCAAATGAATCAGTCGCGTCCTTTTGTGTGTGTGTGTGTGTGTGCGCGTGCGTGCGTGCGTGCGTGTGTGTGTGTGTGTGTGTGTGTGCGTGTGTGCGTGCGTGTGTGTGTGTGTGTGTGTGTGTGTGTGTGCGTGCGTGCGTGCGTGCGTGCGTGCGTGTGTGCGTGTGTGTGTGTGTGTGTGTGTGTGTGTGTGTGTCCTTTGTTTGCAGTGTCGCGGTGGCTCAGTGGTTATGGCGCTCGGCTGCTGGCCCGAAAGACGCGGGTTCGATCCCGGCCGCGGAGGTCGAATTTCGATGGAGGCGAAATTCTAGAGTCCCGTTTGCTGTGCGATGTCAGTGTACGTTAGAGAACCCCGGGTGGTCGAAATTTCCGGAAATTTCCCTTCACTGCGGCATCCCTCATAGACTGAGTCGCTTTGGGACGTTAAACCCCCATATACAAAACCATTGTTCAAATGTCTGAGCGACTCGTCCAACAACGCTCTCACATGCAGCGGTCTATACGTGCCCAAATTCGGATTTTTTGGCTTTACGGACTATCTTTAGCTGCGGAATCTAAAGCATTCTTTTTTTAAATAGTACAATATAACATAACATGTCCAATGCGATTATGTGTACCGGGTGAGGACCATATACCAGGGGCCGGCAATGTAAGAAATTTCTCTTTTCAGCTAAAAATTGAGCCTTGGGTACTATACCCTTTTCCGGCAGATTGTACAATTTTTCTCTCATTCAGAATTTCCTCTAATACTTGGACTAGCGGTCCCAACATTCTGGATCTGTGCCACAGTTTCACCCGGAAGGCCTTCGCAACGAAATATTGCTCATAGAAAACAGGCTAATGTCTTCTACGCGTCTATTGTGCCAAACGCACTTTCAAGCCGCTTTGAGTGGTAGCCAATGAACGATATTATGTATCTGCAGTTTAAAAGTGGCCGCTGAAGCAGTTCTACAATGAAGTATCGCTTTGATATCAGCGAAGACATCTCTGCGGGCACCTGTGCGTTTCGCGAAGCAAATATCTAGTTATTTGTCACATTTTTCTCCTCTGAGCATAGCCACTGTTGAAGTCTAAAATATGAAAGAGTGCGTTTTGTGTCTCATAAAAACAAACAAATAAAAATAAATTGCCCAGCGTAACCTTCCACTGAGCTTCTTCTCGAAACACAATGGGTTGCAAAAAGCGTAAAGAATGATTTTGTGCACTCGTCGAGCATGACAAACGCGGAATTGCTGATGGTTGCTTCCAAATGTTTTCCACAGTGGACTACCAACAAGCCACAGAGCCTCTGCTTTGTTCTCAAAATTCCAGGAGGTTGTCGCGTTGAAAGCCAACAGGTGTAGCTTGAGCACGTGGAGAAAAATACGTATCGCTGGCAGCAACAATTCATATACGTGGCAAAGTGTTAAAATACCAAGCAGGGTGGATGTCGGGTAACCTGACACAATCTGCCCCCTGTTCTTTCCAGTGTGCTTACCGTAGGCAGAAAGAAGGCTGAAAAATTAAAATTTGGAATTTAAAACTAACTGAGAACAGCTGAGTATAACCTGGGAAGTAAAATTGAAGGGCTGCTGGGAATGATTTGGAATGTAACGCTAGATGTAGTAGTAGTAGTACTGCATCTCTATTCATATGAAATTGTGAGGAAGCAAATCACAGGATCCTTTGATTAAAGTTTATGGTGGGGTCGTTTACAGACTGGGCGTGAATTGGCTACACAGCACTGCCTTGCAGCGGACTCTTCGGCCTTGCTCGTCGCAAGGAGTTGTACCTCCGGGACTGAGCTGGACAACGCAGTCTCCCGCCGGTCAAGGTTGCAGAGTCATCATCATCATCATCATCATCATTTATCGTCCTTTAAAGGCCGCTATGGGGCGTAATACACACAGGGGGAGGGGGGCAATGGTAATAACGGGTCACAAACATAGAACAGAATTAAACACAGTAACTGCACTGAAATCAACAGGGCAAAAAATAGGTAAATAAAAAGGCTTTCTACAGGAATTGAGGAGGGACATAAGAGATCAATAAGTGTTTAAATTTTAGTGAGTTGATTTCATTGACAATAACATCAGGAATCAGATTCCACACGGACACAACAGCTGGCCAAAAAGAAGTATTGAAAGCCTTAGAGGTACCACGAATGCACTGAACACTGTTGGATTTGAACAAACGTCGGGAGGATCTCGAGTAGGGAGAATGTGGCTGTCACGCAATTGCGGGAAATTATGATAAAGTTTTTGAAATTGTCAAAGTCTTGGTGCCTTACGTCGTGATGACAGGTGAGTTACGCTAATGGATGATTTGATATCAGTAACACTTAGACGAGTATAATATTTGCATGCTAAGAAACGAGCAGCTCGGTTTTGGATTGCGTCTAACGCCTGAATTAGGTATTCTTGATTAGGGTTCCAAGTAGTCGATGCATATTCAAACTTGATACGGGTAGATGTTTCATATGCGATTAGTCTAATCATGGGCGGAGAAAATGTGAGTGATCGTCTAATGAAAGCTAGTGATTTGGAAACGCATGCAGCAAGTGACTCGACACGCTATGACCAGTTCCGATTACTTCTTATATCGATGCCAATATTCCTCTAAGATCCAACTTGCGATAGCACGGTCGTATATAGCGAATATGAATAGAGCAAGTTAGATCGTTTCCGGAAGACGTGCACGAACTGTTCGTCGGGTCTGTTCGTGGAGCATTCTAAAAGAATGCCATTGAGGCACCCTGCGCTTAGCGCAGTCCGGTCTGAGTTCCTCCGGGATGAATTTGTTATAAATGTGTGAATTAATAAAGGTTCCTGTTTGCAACTGCCTCCGGACTTCTCCTAACCTTTTGTTGACCGAGGGGTGAGAATTTGAGTCTACTGTTCCTACACTATAAAGTAAGTTCTCGCTGAGAGACCATTCCGTCTCTAACCGATCGGAGATCTAAGCCGGCCACCACCCGGCAGACAATATCTTGGGAATATTGGCTGGCGTTTTCAGTTCCCTAACTGCCAGATTGGGCTCGAACCCGTAGCAGTGTAGCTGGTCAAATTTTGTCGCGTTAATTTCGATAAAAGTTTCGAAGTTTTATTGCATACGGAGCCTTCCGGAAAGCTCCGTACTGTAGATTCATAGTCGCAATTTATGATTTTGACACTGGTAGCAGAACTAGCCCTGGATATGGCAGCTTCTGCTTCTGATGGGCGGATCGTATTTCTAATTGAGCCGCCGTAGGACAGCTTTACGGAGGTGTCGAGTTGCGCAATAGAGAAAGCATTTTGTGTTGAGTATTCTGCAGCATCAACGCTTACTGCGACGGCTTTAGAGAGCTGTTTCTTGATCGCTGTAGCTCTGGCCCTCCTCCTGCCCTCATCCCGCTCCGAATTTTTATTTATTTATTTACAAACACTGCAGTCTTAACGAGCCCAAATAGGTGGGCATGTCGTACATTATCTCTCGATTAACATCAATTATAAATAGGCTGTTGAATTTAACATGTGAAAGAGAACAAACATGGGAAGAGAACAAAAGTGAATAAGCACGCATTTCAGTTATGTAGAATGTTTTTCCGTAATCTCACAGAAATGAACTTGCATGCGCGATCCCTAAGAATAATGATAACCTGATAAAATTACAGAAAAAACGTCACAGAATGTCACGACGCTAAATACAGCAGCAGCTCCTGGTCAAAATTATCATTGGAAAAAATTTAAAAGGGCAGACCATTCCACTGCCTAATTTAACGAGGGAAAAAAGAATATTTATACAAGTTAGTACGGGCATGGAAAGGCAGCAGATTGTGAGTGTGACGGTGCCTTGACACGCGTGGCAGGTAACATTGAATGTATGGCCGTCCATTAAATTCTAGCGACTTGTCATACATCGTGAAAAGAAATTTAAGTCGTGCTATAGTTCTTCACAATTCTAAGGTAGGGATATGGTTGTCAGCCATGAGTTGTGACGGGAAATCAGTGGGTCTCAACTTGTTGAAAATAAACCTCACTGCTCGCCTCTGCAACCATTTCAAGTTTATGTTTATGATTTAGATGAAAGGGATCCCATAATATGGCTGCATACTCCAATTTCGGCAATACGTAAGTTCTGTAGGCTAACATCTTCAAATCAGGAGGTGCTTTTTTCAGCTTATGACGCAGAAAGCCGAGTTTGCGGGAAGCGAATGCGCGAATGTTATCAATGTAGGAGATTCGAATGTTTCTTTATTTGCTCTTGTTTTTTTTTTCAGCACTCCCTGTGTTCGAGGTTGTCCCCAACCTTGAGGAGTAACGGACATCTTCTATAAGAATGTTTGAATTTGGAAATTTACTTTTTTTCTTACAAAGCAGCAGCCGGGAGAGAAATATGTGGCAATATCGTGACATAAATTCCTGTCTGCTTCAGATAACTGACAACTTAGGAGGAAGGCGGCGGCTACACAGGATGACATAATTTTCCAAAAGGAGGGCTAAGATGATCATACCGCATATTCTTAAAATTACAAATTTACTTATCTTCTTTGGAAACAAATTAACACAAATAGAAATCGAATTACAGCAGTGATTCTTGAAAATGCAGTAAATGAGCGACACACAGTTCACATATGCACGTGGAGAAAAAGTTACAAAATTATATGACAGCAAAAATGTCACAAATAACCACTGGGAAAACAGAATGCATCTACCTCCGCAAAGAATTAACAAAAACGTCATATAAAATTCTCAAATACAAATATTTTCCAAACAGTAATCTTGATTTATGTGCTTTCATTTACAGGTTATATCAAGATTGTCAAGTCTTAGTTTGTTAAAATAAAATGCATGCTTATAATATCAGGACTGATTCGTATAGTAAGCTTTTAGTGTTTAGGCAAACCAAATTTCTTATGTTTTGTGACCCGGAGGCTGACGTTTCATTCAAGTAGCGCAAGGAAAACGAAGGGATTAAAGGGTATTTTAAGTGAAATTTTTAACATATTAGAAGCCTCTAAAACATTATGTTAATATTAGAAGATGTCAGGGTGGAACCAGCGGAACACAGACGCAGGACAAGAAAAGGAGGTACACACACCTCCTTTTCTTGTCCTGCGTCTGTGTTCCGCTGGTTCCACCCTGACAACATTATGAACCAACTAGCCCAGCAATTTACGCTCCTGAAATATTAGAAGAATATCAAACTTTAAAATTTTTTTGTGTTACAGTGGAGTAGTAGTTTTAATTTATTTATTTATTAAGCATTGCACAATTCTTGGGGGTATGATTCAGTGGTGATCTCTCATGGAACACCCACGTAGATAGCCTTAAGGGACTATGCAATAAATTAATTGAGATTACGTAAAGCAGACGAGAGATAGGTATTTCATCACTCGTCACCCCAACGCAAGGATTTTTAAGCTAGCATCAATAACACGAAGATATAGACTATTAAAAATTACGCTCCTCTTCTATCCTCAACTCGTACTCGCGGAGCACCAGACAAAACAGGTCTGGAACTGGGCCCCGCCTTTGAATACGTCATCAGATGACGTTGGCTTTGCAACTCCCGATTGTCGCTCCTAACCCCCCAGCAGCAGCGTCGGCGGCGTGGCGGCATCTCTCCGGTCTCTCTTCGCCTTTCTGGATTGCGGCGCGCGTCGGGCTTCTTTGCTTGTTGTCTGTTGTAGTTAGCAGTAATAAACCAGGACCTCGAGGTGCGACTGCTCGCTCTTACGTCCGTGATGGGCATCGAGCCCTATGCGTGCCCACGAAGAGCCGTGCCAGTGGCACCGGAACTCCCGACAGAAGGAGGCGACAGAGGAAAATTGAAACCATATGCGCGAAGGCAATGCCCTGGCTCGCGCTTGCCCGAGAGGGTCGCGCGGCGGCACGAGCAGACGATTTTCACGGCTACCGGAAGTGTGCCCGTGATGTCGTGGCTGTCGTGGCTCCAGAGAATGACAGCGTGTGGTGGCCTGGCGACGTCATGGTACAGTGACGTCTTTCTTCCACGATTTTAGTTCCAAAATCGGTAGCTACGAGCACACCAATCGACCCGCGAATTTTAAAAAACAAGTTTTTTTTAATTTATGATAAATTGCCGGCTCAGTTTCGAAGACTTATGCTTGGTGTGAATGCTCATTAGCATCATTTCTAAACATAGAAAACATTTACAAGCGGCTTTGAATTCTTTGCATAGTCCATTTAAGTCCGAATTATCACGGTTTACAGGCTGCCTCAACCGAATTCAACACTTAATTCTATCTTGGTCGAATCTGACAGTGTATAATTCTCTGTTCTACTCTAGGATAAGGTATAGTATACTAGTTTGGGGCACAACAACTGACACAAATCACAGCAAATTAATTACTTTGCAGAAGAAAGTGCTACGCATATGCGAAACTTACTATGAGGATAAACGGAAACTAAGAACTCACCCACTTTTTAGTAAGTACAATATTATGAGGGCAGACCAGGTATACTACTTCAAGCTGCTACATTCGATGCATAAGAATAGACTGCATAACGTACCATCGGTGAGTGTAAACCCGTACGACATTAGAGATCCGAAACTAAGAATGCCAATAGTTAGAACAAACTATGGCCGGCAAACACTACCCTTTCAGGTTACCAAAATGCTCAATAGAGAAGACATTCCCGTTAATTACAATAACCGTTCCCTGCCTTCCAAAAGGATTGTAAGAGAGCTCTTTTGTTCAGTGATGTTGTCTACTCTTCTCACTAATATCTTTTCCGTGGAAGTGTAGTGTATAGATATTTTGTCCCTTTCGCAATTAATCATGTTCCCTTTGCCATCTCCCATTTTTCTTACTTGCGATGTCTGTACTGTTCGTATATGTACGGATATTTGTTCATGGACATATTTTCTTTGTGCTTGAAGAGAAAGAGGTAAGGGGAAAATAAGGAAAATCTCTGATTTAGTGTATTATGTTGCATATGTATCATGATTCTTATAATTTTTATGTTGTAACCATTCTACATTTATAGTGCAATTTTCTCGCTGAGTGCCCTTTCCTTTTACATATGTATCTTTGTGTTTCTTGTATGCACTGTATGCGTTTGTGTTTTGACCAATGATATTGTTTTGTGTGCCGCCCAGCTGCACTGTTTATATATATATATATATATATATATATATATATATATATATATATATATATATATATATATATATATATATATATATATATATATATATATATATATATATATATATATATAAACTTTTTGCCTCTTTGTCATGCAGAGGGGGCTGAGGCCTCGTCAGGCGATACCAAGCGTTTTGTCTCAGCCCTCTCTTGGACAAATGTCTAAGAAAAAAATAAAGAGCTTTATGCCTTTGACAGTATTGCATTCAGAGAACCGAGAGACAAAAGAGCAATGAGAAAAGCGAAAAAGGGGCAACATAAAAGAGCAATTAAGCGTGATGGATACTTCAACAAAGACGATGAATGATAAAAAGTTTCCAGTAAAAAAGTGGTAGAGCTCCATTGATCACAGCAGGTTTCGCTTGGAAGGTTTAAAATCCGGAAGAAATATATCATGACCACATGATGCATCGGCGTTACATGTACGCATAATTCGCACGATGTGACTCTTTTTAAATGGTGACTGGTCAAACACACGGCTTCGCCGCACTGACCATTCAGGTACCCGAAGCTTGATTAAAGATGCTGTGCGTATACAGCCAATGTCACTTTCTAAACAAACGTTTGCAGATCTGTTTACGCACCCGTTTACGCACGGCTTTTACTTGGAGAAAATGTAACTTACAAAGATTTGTTATGCCTCTTTTGCGACAAATTATTGTGCAATATTGAATGTTATAAGGCATTAAACCGTTAAAAAACATGACTTTTATCCTTACTTCAAGAATGTGTCTAAAGCGCTCAAATATACCTGCAGCTGAGGTGGCCTGCGCTGTCATATTGATGTGTGTTGTCTACTGACAGTGCAGGGCGGCAGTACACGCCGAAGGACTCGATCCAAGCGTAACGTGTTCGCGGATTAGAGACCACAGTTACTGAAATTTTAGAGAACCCCTTCTTGCTTATGCCCAGAGCGCAACTGGTCCACAGTGCATTGATTTCGCGAGCAGCGCTTCATATTCCCTATGGCTGACGCCTGCACACGCGTGCAAAACAATCGCCCTAACACAAATATAAAGTCTGGGGGAAAAAAATTTAGGGCGAAAACAGAAAACAGACTTTTCAGAAATAATTTTTTTATATGAAAACGCAAAAAAACATGTTAATGAACAGAAAAGTTAAAGCACAATGTGGGGCGATTTAGTTAGCAAGATAAGCCTTTCAGTTGATTGTGGCAAGTAAATTATTAACCGTCTCATTTTCTACCTAATCCTGGTACCTAGGGTAGCAGTTGCAAATGGCTACATTGTTGGATTGATAGAGTATTCAAAAGGCCTTCCACGAATAAACTTTGACCTTGCTGTTTTGGGCCTCATTCTGTGATTTCTTTATTATTATATTTATTATGGATTCAATATTTGCCTCAAGCGGTTTCAATATATTTAGTAAGCCAATTTTAAGCCGGTTATTTCCTTCCTGGGGAGCAAAAAGTTATGAATTTTGGGCAGCGGCACCATTGAGAAGTAGCAGGGACCAGCACTGCCTGGCACCATGAGCTCCTGCGCTAGTAATACCACTTCCAAAGATCATGCTTTCAATGCACGCTTGGCTGTTTTCTTCAAGTAAGCATGATTTTCATAGATTTGCGTGGCATAATGCACGTTTAACGAAGAAAAAAAAAGAAAAAAAAATGATTTAAATAAATTATCAATGAGACAAAAATATTAAGTCTGGGTAAAAAATTAAGGGTGAAAACAGAAAACAGACTTTTCAGAAAATATTTTTTCTTATGAAAACAAACAAAACAATGTTAATGAACACATAAGTTCAAAACACAAAAACAACAAAATAGAAAATTTTAGTCAAAGGAGCTGCCACAAAAGTTTTCATTTTTCAGGAAATATGTTTTACTTCAATATATTTCCAGTCATTCGCAGGCAAAGTAGCCAAAAATCCAGTGCGCATAATGGTGGAGAGATGTGTGTATGATTATGAATTTTTGTGCTTCGGAATACTTTTTCTTAAGAAAAACTACTATAAATTATTTATTTTTATTTATCAAGCAATGGTACTTTAAAAAATGAGGCAAATAAAGATGTAGATAAAGAGTATGCCGCTTTATCTAATCTGCAAACGGTCCGTTGCATCATGTTTCTGTGGTGAGCGGCCATCTGAGCTCAGCGCCCTCAACAGTTGTGCATGTGTAATGCACCTCTATACAAAAATGTATGCGGGTTTGCACTTCGTGGCTCTTTCTATGCGCATAATGTGACCGACTACATTTACCATTCTCTGCCGATCGTTACTACACCGCTTAGGCCTTACGTCTTGCATGGAATCATTAAAACAAATTATGATAAAAACGCTGAACTTTGTTTCCAACCACGGCAATCGCGATGTAGTAGAATTGGCCAAAATTTTTTGTTAACAGTTTTACCAAGCAGTTTGAGAACTGCAACAAGCATAATTGTGCGTTACTTTGATTTCAGATATGCAGACAATGACAAGCGGGCGTCTTTGCTTCACACACTGTTTTTACACACACTGGCTTTTACACACACTGGTTTTTACACCCAGTGCTTCATTCTCAGCGCCTCGGTTCACTAAAAAATTATTTGAACTTTAGCAAACCTTCCGTAAATAGAAGTTTCCATAGCCTCAACCTTACCTGTCTTTTGCCGCACTTCGGCGTTCCAATAGAGCTTCTTTAACCTGGCAATTGAACTCTTGAATGCGCTGCCAGGAAACGTCCGCTCGCTACACATTGACGAGTTTTTGGTGGCCATCACTTGTTAGTGACATTTTTATTTATTGTTCTTTAATTATATACGTTTGTATTTTTCTACATTACATTGTTTCTCTCCCTTCCCACAACTTCTATAGCCTTAATAAAGCTGCAGTATAAATAAATAAATAAAATGACACTACATTTATGTACAAAGCATCACATAAGTAGCATCGAAAGTACCATGCTCATGGCCTTTAATGCATCTTTCCTGAGAACTAATTCAAACGATCAATTTAACTTACAGGGGAGAGAATGAAACACCCAGGCCGGTTTTATTCATCTCCACTGCCTGCCTCATGAAGTGCCTGAATTCGGCTCTGTGGGGTGGAGCCGCGGAGTTCCTTTCGTCGTCGTAGAGAGACTCGAAGAAGAGGAAGTCGCATGTTCCATCCTCTGGAACCAGGCTGTGCGCAGTGAACTTGCTGCTCACGGTGCACAGCAGTGGAACAGCGGGCATTGCATCTGGACGTGCGAGTAGAGGAACACCTCGTTCTACAGAGTGCACCGCCAAACCACGCTAGAATATTCTCTGCCGTTTCATTTGCTGTGCTGCCGTACCTGTTTTGGAGGACTCGAAATTAATGTGGAGCTCTAGCAAGCACAAATAACGATAGCAAGAAAGATATGATATGGTGTTGATTTGTGCGTAGTAAAAAATAGAAGGTAGAAAAAAATCGGGGGTCTCCGGTCAGGTGTTTTCCAAGGCACCGTACTAGGCCCCGTACTTTTCGGGATTTATATGATTAACGACCTACCCAACAACATAACAGCTAACTTATCCATGTTCGCCGATGGTTGTATGATATACCGTTCCGTAAATAACCTATTTAATGTTACCAGCGAATGGATCAAGGGGGGGGGGGGTGAGGCCTAAGGAGGCTGCAGCCCAGGGCCTCACCTTTGACAGTAGGAGAAAAGGACCCATTTATTCTAACCTGCTTAGTATATGGAACCATGGGCAACGGAACTTCGAGCGACATGTATGAAGTGAGAAAACCAGAACGAGAAGACGGAGCCCGCGCCTAATGCAACAGCATGCGTTTAGCCTAATCATTTGGGAAGAGCTTGTCGAGCTGCAAAAACAGGAATCCCCCGCCACCCCGTCGGGGCCCTCTTTCTTACGAAGCTAGGTGCGTTTGCTTGGAAGGGTTTTCGTGGTTTCCTGTCAGTCCGTCTGTCCAGTGCTGTCCGGAGAGGAGGGAAAGGAGGAAACACCTAAAATATGTAATGTGGGATGAGGACCTAAATCTCTCTTGCCCCTCGTCACCACCACGCCACCCTCAACCTCTGAAATAGTTCCGCCGCTATCATTCTCATAGAAAGGAAGTGCTGCAGTACCCAACAGTGCCTCCTACCATTCGACTTTTCTTCACCGTGATTGTAATTTGGGCGGGGGAGGATGAGTCCGATAGCAGATGATGATGAATCTGATAAAAGAGTCTAGGCAGGAAAGGAAAGAAGACGTCACATGTGTTTTTGTCCACGTGACGTGGGGCATGGCATGTTCACTATTAGTGCTAGAGTTGTGGAAGAGTGAAGGGGGAAGTTGGAGAGCTGGACACAAAGGCCTGTCTCGAGGGCCCATTCCTGCCTGGTTGCTCCGCACCCTCGCGCGCTAGACGGAAAAAGGTCAGTCTGGCCACCAAAATTTCCAGGAAGAAGTAGAAAAAGATCACTCAGAGGCGACGGAGGGCGCGTAACTTCGCCCGCGCTAGGAGTCGCCCTCTCCCCTTCGTTCTCATGCTCGGCGTCAAAGGGGCGAGAACCTTCCAGAACAGACGATTGCCCCTATCCAAAAGGAAGAGGAGGCCGGAACGGGAGAAGGAGCGAGTTTGTACGGAGGAGGGAATTTGTGCAAGGAACTCTATGCGTATGTGAACGCCTGCTTTGGCGCTAGTAACAGAAAAACGCGCCGCGCGTCTATGAAAGGAAGTTCATCGCGGGCTGCGATTCAGCCCCGAGCCGCCATTTTAGCTTGCATAAGCCTGCCCGCTGAGGAGATCCCGGTGGACGCACAATTCTCGTTGTTCGTCTCTTGTTTGTTCTTCTTGTAATATTTAGCGTGCTTATAAAGAACTGTATTTTTGATGTTTTTGATAGTGCCACATTTATTTGGTGTCGTTTTTGCTTGTATTACCTTTAACGAAAATATTTTCAAATAATGTTTTGCAATTACAGTTGATACCTTTCATCTGTATTCTAGTGCATTTTTATGGTGTTTGTATTGCCTTAAGTACTGTATATATTGCCACAGTATCAATCAATCTAGTGGCGCCATACCGAGGCCGAACTGTTTTAGATGGGACTTGCCATGCCTTGCGCACTCGAGGGGCTAGACGTTTTTGTCTTCTTCCTCGCTCGAGCTCCCTGCTGTCTTGCACGCCTAGCACGTCTAATTAAACCTGGTATTGAGGGCTTCGACCGTTTATCGGTGACATATTTGGTGAAGCCGCTGGGTAACGGCCCATGTACGCTGACCTCGAGGACACTCTTGGCGACAGTTCTCAACGCGTTGCTACAACACCAGTCCACAAGGCGAGCCGCCGCCTGCGAGGCCTACAACCATAGTTCGGCCACTTCGCAAGACCAGCAAGGGCCATGACGTCCACTACGGCTAGCCAGACAAGTCCGCATTCCGGGAATGCCCCGCCGTTCGTCCTTCACACGCCTCGGTCGCTCCCATCATTCCACAGTGAGAGGTTTGAGGACGTCGAAGACTGGTTGGCCAGCTTTGACCATGTGGCGGAATTCAACGAGTGGGACGGCGAGCGCAAATTGCGGAACGTGTACTTCGCACTACAGGACTCGGCCAAAACGTGGTATGTGAAGCACGAAGCTTCCTTCACTAACTGGGAGATCTCTCGCTGAGAGCTCTTAGCCACGTTCAACACCAGCGAGCGAAAGGAGAAGGCTCGCCTTGCAATCGAGGTCGCCGCAGCCGAACGAGAGCGTCGCCATGTTCATCGAGAACATGACGCGACTCTTCAATCGCGCCGACCCCTCTATGCCCGAGGACAAGAAGGTACGCCACCTAATGCGCGGCGTAAAAGAGCAATTGTTTGCCGGACTGGTACGTGACCCGCCAAGAACGGTGGCCGACTCTGCCAAGGAGGCAACAAGCATGAAGCGTTCTATGCAAGATCGGGGCGTTCACTACGGCCGTCAGGCTAGTGTAGCAGCGGCTCACCACTGCACGAACACGTCGTTACCCACTGAGGAGCTTCGAGAGCTTGTGAGGAGCCTGGTGCACGAAGAACTCGAGAAACTTCGCTTCGAAGCTCCACAGGCCAGCGTCGCTGCCATACCGGATGTGATCCGAGATGAAGTCCGGCGAGCTGTTCAGTCGCCACCAGCTCCGCAGCCACCGCCCTATGTGATTACATACAGTCAAGCATTACAAAGTCGTCTTGGGCCAGTGAGTCAAGCCTTTTCTCCCGTCACTCCTGTGCCTTCACTGTGGTACCCAACTGCAGCTGTACCTGTCGTACCGCAGGAGCCTCAGTCCACCATGAGCAAAGCGCGCGTTTGGCGTACGCCAAACAATAGGCCGCTCTGCTACCACTGTGGGGAGCCCGGCCACATCCTCCGCCACTGCCCCTACCGCAAAATGGGCTTAAGGGAGTTTTCACCTGACGCACCTCGACCACGCTACGGAGAACGGCCGCGGGACATCGAGCAGTATGAGTCCGATAACGTGCAGCCGACGACCTGGCAGCGAAGCCAGTCCTGGTCGCCATCCCCAAGGCGGTTTTCTTTGCCAAGCCACCCGTCTTTTTCTATCCAGTTCAGAGGCGCGTCCCGACATCGGGAAAACTGAAGATGGCGTCCCTCGGGGGTAGGGCCGCCGCTATTGGATCAAGTCAAGAGCCTCCACCCGACGATTCGCGGCTACTATCCTACCGACGACGACCTCATCCGGCGACCTCAACGACAACGACGGGCTGTGACCGACTGGCGTCTGCCGAAATCACAGTAATCGCTGATAATCGCGATGTGACCGCACTTGTGGATACCGGCGCTGACTTTTCTGTAATGAGCAGTCGGCTAGCTACGGCCCTGAGAAAGGTTCTGTCCCCTTGGTCTGGACCCCAGATCCGCACCGCCGGCGGCCATGTGGTTACGCCAATTGGCGTCTGCACGTCACACATCCAGATCCGCGGTGCTATTTTTCCTGGTTGCTTTGCTGTGCTGCCCGAGTGCACCAAAGACCTGATACTTGGTTTGGATTTTCTTCGGGAGTACGGTGCTGTTATCAACCTTCAGGAGCTGGTCGTGTCATTTTCCACTCAACCCATTGTTGACGGCGATCCCGAGCCACGCGGGACTAAGTTACGCGTCTTTGACGACCACGCATTAGTCCCGTCAAGAGCTAGAATGTTTGTTACCGTAGATTGCGACAACATAACTGGTACTCGTGGCATCGCTGAAACCAACATGTCGCTGCTCCTTGATCGGCAAGTCTGTGTTGCTCGCGGAATTGTCGAGCTGAACAATGGCCGAACCGAGCTCTTGGTAACCAATTTTGGCGGTGAACCTCAGTGTTTGCCTGGCAGAACAGTTATTGCGTATTTCGAAGAACTCGGCGAATTCGCGGGACGGCACGTTTTGTCCGAAGCCTCGGCATCAGTGGAGGCACCGACCACTCCCATAAAAACTGACGTGAACCCGAACCTCCCGTCTAATCAGAAACGCTGCCTCGAAAGCGTTATCGGGTCTTTCTGTGAGTGCGTTATCGGGTCTTTCTGTGACTCTAAGGTTAGGCAGACACCGCTCACAAAGCACCAAATTATAGTCGACGCCAACCAGCGGCCGTTATGTCAGCCGCCTTACCGGATCTCTTCAAAGGAGCGTGATGCCATTCGCCGCCAAATTCATGAAATGCTCCAGGACGACGTGATACAGCCATCGACGAGCCCGTGGGCGTCACCTGTTGTTCTAGTGGCAAAGAAAGATGGAACCCTACGGTTCTGCGTTGATTACCGACGTTTAAACAAAGTCACAAAAAAGATGTTTATCCTCTGCCGCGCATTGATGACTCCCTGGATCGGCTGCGCCACGCCAAGTACTTCTCATCGCTAGATTTACGCAGCGGCTATTGGCAAATCAAGGTGGACGAACGCGACCGGGAAAAGACCGCCTTTATTACACCGGACGGTCTGTACAAATTCCGGGTGCTCCCTTTCGGCCGTTGCTCGGCTCCTGCAACCTTCCAGCGGATGATGGATACCGTTCTTGCAGATCTGAAATGGCAGTCCTGTCTCGTGTACTTGCATGACGTTGTCATCTTCACTGATACGTTTGAAGAGCACCTGAGACGCCTGCGCGCTGTGTTCGAAGCAATTCGGTCGGCCGGTCTTTCCCTGAAGCCCGAAAAGTGTCACTTCGCTTTCGAATAGTAGAAGTTTTTGGGCCACATCGTGAGTGGTAAAGGGGTTAGCCCCGACCCCGTTAAAAACGCAGCGCGAAAGACAAGGACAAACGAAGAAGTGGGCAGGACTGGCGCTGACTACCTACTTATTTATTCAGAGAAATGAGCATCTTCTATAATGCCATCCAAGACCCACGTGAGCAAATAAAACAGCAGTCGTGGAAAAAACTAACACAGATGCACATCGTTGAACATAATATCAAAGAAACAGCACATCGAGGCGACGCAACGTCAGCCCCGAACCCCCAAAAAACTGGAGAACCAGGAAGAGCCGTAAGATACCAGCCTACAAAAGGATGAGTTAGCGACTTTTGCCGCCCACGCAGCACGAGGCAAATCACAGAAACAAGGAACAAAAAACCAAAACATAGTCAACGTATTTGTTTAGGTTTCGGGTTTTTGTTCCTTGTTTCTGTGATTTGCCTCGTGCTGCGTGGGCGGCAAAAGTCGCTAACATCCTTTTGTATGCTGGTATCTTACGGCTCTTCCTGGTTCTCCAGTTTTGTTGGGTTCGGGGCTGACGTTGCGTCGCCTCGATGTGCTGTTTCTTTGATATTGTGTGCAACGATGTGCATCTGTGTTAGTTTTCTCACGACTGCAGTTTTATTTGCTCACGTTGGTCTTGGATGAAATTATAAAAGCTGCTCATTTCTCTGAATAAATGTGTTGGTAGTCAGCGCCAGTCCTGTTCACTTCTTCGTTTGTCCTTGTCTTTTCGCGCTGGATTCTTTAACCATGATCACTGACCAAGAAGCCCAAACAGCCACTTTATTTTGTAGAATTAGACGGCATTCGGCACGCCATTTATGAAGAGATATCACAATTTGGACAACCAGGGGTAATTTAGGAAGAGTGGAAGACTACTTCAAGAAGCAGGATTGCGGCTCAGACTGCTTTCCTGGAAAATCAGAACTTTTTACATTTAGCCAAAGCGGGGAAGATGCACCGGTTGAAATCACAGCACGCGACGCTGCCGTTCCAGAGGTGATGGCTGTGTGAATTCCAGGATTATGTGTTGCGAAGGCTACCAACCACCGTAAGGGTAACGGAGTGATTCCAAGAGAACGCAAGCTTAGAATGGGGGGGGGGGCAGAAAGCTAGGTGGGTGGATGAAATTAAGTTTGAGGGGAAAGGGTGAACGCGGCTGGCAAAAGATAGGGTTAACTGGAGATAAATGGGAGAGAGGCCTTTGCCCTGTACTGGACAGTGTAAGGTCTATGATGATGATGATGATGATGATGATGACGAAGGGAGGCAACGCAGCAATGAATGTTGAGATCCTCGCGATAAGTGAACAAACAATTAGAATAAATACTCGTAGAACGACTAGGAAAAGAGAAGTGAAAGATTGTGTTTGGCTTAGTTCACGCTTTTATAATCAGTAGAATTGTATACCTGACTCCGTACCTCCGGCCGAGGAAGCGCGATTAAAATAGCTTAGAATAATCTAAAACGCGGATAAAAAAGCGCTTTGATTCTCTTCTAAAATATCAACAGAACGTCTGTTATATTTGGGGGTACATAATACTGTTAGCGAACTATTAGAAGCTCATTTAATTAATCAATACGTTAGATTAGCAGAGAGTACAATGGGGCGTTGCGTTTCGGACGAGTTTGGAGTCGCACACCCCTATCACATCACAACACCTCAAACTCTATTGAAAGAGCGGAGATCCAGGTTTGGAATGAGTCTTCTCCCTAGAACATGAATCCGGAGCATCACTCGGCAAGAAGCATAGCCAGAGCGAAGGCGACAAACCGGAGCTACAATAACTTAGAAGGCGCTTTCTTCGTAGATGCCTTGGGTTCTATGAAAATAAACTCCGTGATCTCGGTAATCCAGCAGGGGCAGATAGCCAAAGGATTATCTGTCAGACGAGGAGGAACTACAGAGATGGAAGAGGCAGCGATTGCGCTGGCAGTCCCACATTTCGCATCGGAGTACATCATCACAAATTCGCGGACTTTCTGTAAAAACTATATCTGGGACAAAATTTCACCACTTTCCTTCAGAATAATGCTGCAATCACGATGTTCCGCATCCAACAAATCGCTGTTTTATGTACCAGGCCATAAAGGAGTTGTGACAGTGCGCTGCGAGTTTTCACAAGGCCGCTATCTCCGGTGACATCTTACCTTTGTGGGACCCCGAACGCACATGAATAGACTGCTGTATGGCGCCAAGAATCTCCGGGTATCGGGGCCAAGGCTCATTATAAGTCAGAAGGATGACAGCTTGGAGGTGGAGCCCCCCCCCCCCCCCCCCCCTCCTTCCCAGGCAAGAGTGACAATGGCGCCGGCAAGAAAAGAAAAGACCCGGGCCGGTGGGAAAATACGAGGGAAGACGGGGAATGCAACAGTCGCCAGCGTTGAGAGGAGGGCGAGGGGGACGCTCCAGCCTGTAAAGAGCATCACCCGGATGTATGGGAAAAAACGAGAAAAAGCCAGTCAGTTTGTTGACGAGCTCGGGCCGAGACGACACCGCTGCCGGTCGGTCCTCCGGGGCCCCCAAGCAACCAAGAATTCGGCGAGGAAGACAAGCCTCAGGGAACGAGCAAGGTCCACTCCGCAGCTCCTCCGTTCCTTTTGACTACGGCGCCAACGTAAGCTTGGACACCCCAGCCTCTGCATCATGTACTCGTTAACATGCAATTGTTGAATATATTTGTTTCGTTTTGGAGCTAGGGGTGTCTCTTTGTCTCTCCGTCTCACGTGGGCCCACGCACTATGTGAGGTCGTTAAGGGGGAGAGGGAAACATTTGTGCAGACGCCGCCGCCTCAGCATTTCTCCCCCTGGGTAGCTCCTCATCAGTCCCTGGAGATGGTGACTCATTTCAGCCTTTGATGACCTATGCGGAAATTCTACAATGCCTACGTATCACCAAGCCAATCTTTGCTTATCCCGCAAAATGTTTGAAAAAATCAGAAGCGGGTCCTCTGAGACAACTGCAATTTTTGTCATTCAACAAGTCGGCTGAACTTACAAGATAAAATCGCAAGCTTTTTTAATCGGAGTGCAAATTCTGTGGCAAATATGAAGACATATATTGAAGTTGAAGTTTATTTCTCGCTCTTAGCGGTACAAGTATCACTGGGAGAAAGAGGACGCAGGTAAAAAAGCTGCTTGAATGCAGCTTCAGAGTCACCCTACGCCCACATTGCTGAGGCAACGTATTGCCTCAGTTGTTCACAAGAGCGCTACAGGTGAGGCAATCGAAAAAAAAAACTAAAGTATCAACCCCTCATGCAAAGCCCTCAAGGGCCCTTGAGGGATCTATAATAATAAAAAAATAAAATAAAAAAGAACGATATATTTAGAGTAGCATTTGAACATTTGGCATCACAATCAGAGCAACAAGCGATATAAATACTGAAAAAAGCATCACATAATCCAAGTGTACAACATAAGCAGAATTCACCCGTTTAGTTTTATTCACAGTTCAGAGCAAGTTCTAGCTAAACGTCTTCAAAACTAGTTTTAAGGCTCTTCACTGTGATGCCTCTTAGCGATATGTTGTTATTTTTTATAATGTCCAGGTATTTTGGCAAAATAAAAGACAATGATTACATACCGTATTTGGTGTGAGAAAGAGGCAATGACCAAGGAAAATGAGAGAGGGTATCATGCACCGTTGAATAGCGAGATATATTTAGAAGCGAGAGCGTGGTTTCATTGTTAGTAATAACCGCAGTTTTGTACACTGATAGCAATCTGAAAGGAAAAAAGAAATGATCTTTAGAATGCCAAATTTAATGAAGTATGGATGCGTGTAGGTATGCCACAATACGTTCGCTATTAATCTAATTGCTCTCTTTTCTGCTGTTATTAATTTGGATATGTTGTGCTGGGTCGACGTACACGAAACTGTGAGACAGTATGTCAGTGATGGTAGGAAGATTGCTTGATAAATGAGGACCTTTACTTGAGACGGAAGTGTGTCCCTATGTTTGAAAATCAGACCGTTGTAGCGATTCAGTTGTTTCCGAACATGATTAACCTGCTCGTCCAAAATGAGACACTCTGAGAAGTGTACTCCTTGTTCGGAGTAAAACGGCCCTCGCCTTTCAGAATTGACTTTCAGATGATTATTTCTGACAACTCGTGAAGATACTCCATGAACTTATTGGCTCCTGAAAATAATTCGGCTTGTGCGACCTAAAAACAGGGCTGTAATATCATCAGCAAAGCCCACAAGGTCAACGGCAAGGGTAAAAAAGATGTCATTTATGTAAACAAGGAATAATAACGGCCCCATTATGCTGCCCTGGGGAACACCAGAGAGAAGTGGCTCAAGGCTCGACAACTTGTTATGGTGAGCAACCATTTGTCTGTGATGATCTAAGTATGATTTTAGCAGAGACAAAGTGGCTCCCCTAATTCCGTAGTGTTCCAGTTCTTGTAGCAGCAAATAATGGTTAAGCAAGTCGAATGATTTTAATAAAATCGACATAAATGCCAAGGAATAGGCATTTCTTCTCAAATACTTTAATTATTAGTTATTTTTGTTTAATCAACGTTGTCTCAGTCGATTTTGCAGGTTTAAAGCCAAACTGCTGGTCCAATAGAACAACATGCTTATCTAGAAGTTTAGTTATTCTGGAACACATATTTTTTTCTAAACCCTTCGATAACCCAGGCAGGATCGAGATGGGCCGGTGATTTGATAAATTTTATGTGTCGCCTTCTTTATGAATGATAGTAAGTTTTGCAACTTGCATTTTTCTCGGAAGGACCCAGTAACGAGAGCAACGTTGTAAATGCGAGTTAACGGGGCAAACGGCGAGTTAACGGTGTAAATGTGAGGCAATGGCCGATATCATAACATATGTGCCTGCCAGGCTACATTGTCAACATAAATTAGTGCAAATATTAGTATTATGTATCGCCTTCCGCTTTTAAACTCGTGATTATAAAATAGTGTTACCAACAGTAAAAGATCAAAATGAAGACATCCCCCATTTTTTACTGCCGTCACGAAACTGATGAGGGAAAGAGGCCGCTCACATAATTTTACTACGTTTCCAAACAGAGTACGTCGTCTTTATTACCTCTTACGACTGTAAATGATTTTAAAATCCCCCTTTCTAGCGTCTGCCCGCCGCCTATACTGGTAGCTGCTGGTTCGCCGCGCTTGAAGGTGAGGACGCCGGCTTCGTCATCGCTGCTTGCTTGTTTCTCGCCTCTGCTCTTGTTGCTTCACGTACATTTGTCATGATACTAGACACCGGATCACCGCCGCCTTCCGCAGCAATGTGCTGTACAGACTCTGCCTCTGCAGCCGCCAGCGTGTTCGCGTAACGCTTGGTGTTGCTTCTTCTGCGCCGCCAATCCGCGAGAGGCCTAGCTCCGCCTGGCCATCATGGCGGTGTGTGACGCGTCGGCTTCCCCCGCCGCCACCAACTTACCACCCCATTCTTTACGCGCTTTTGCCGTGGCGATAATAGACTGGACATCATCGTCCTGGGCAGAAACATGCCGCGTTGAACGTCTCACTCAAGCCGGCAATGCGTGCGGAAGCAACGAATGGCCATTCATTAGAGAGTTTTAGTTTCACGTACGTAGAGGGTTCACGTACGCAAACGTGAGAAGTCTACGTAGCCTGCACGCAGTTCGTTTGAAACCCTTATAGTTACACGTACGCGACGCACGCCGCGCGTAAAGTCACTGGAACTGACTTTAGCGGCGCGTTACTCCTAGCGCCATGTACTAAGAAACACAGACACTGGTTGTATCCTAAATAATCCAAGACAAGTGTTTAAGCCAAGCCATTCGGTCTGTTCTCGTGTTTGGCTGGTTTGGGGCTCTCTGAGTTCGAGATCTCGCGAGACCGTCGTTATGACGACGACCAATGCTACTTCGTCAGGCTTAACAGCTGAAAAATCGCCCTTCTGTCTGAAAAACAAAAGCTACTTGTCGCTTGAAACCTTAGGCGAGGGTAAGAATGGGCAAATCGAAGGCGAATACAACAGTTTAGAGCACGATATCGCGTCGAGGGATCAGCTACGAAGCTGCTATCGCTGTGAAGCGGCGGGCACGGCTCCGCCCTGTTTGTCAACGCTACGTACGGAAGCGACGCAAAGACAGCAACGTAAAAATCCGAATCTCACGTAGTACATGAGACTCGCGCATACCCTTTGCGTTCTGCGCATGCGCACTAGGTCACCCGTAAAAGCCCTACGTACGTGAAACCTCTACGTACGTGAAACTAAAACTCTCCATTGTCGGCGCAGCGCGCAAATGTTGGCGGCTGCCGTTTCGTCACACCGACATGGCGGTGTGCGTGTGACGCATCATTTTTCTCGACACCGACGGACACTCGTTCATTCGCTGTATCGTCACCTGAGCCTGCCGGAATATAAAAGACCGGATTATCGTCGTCGTGTATTGGCAGAAGCAGTATCGAACTCTCTTTTGATGCCACTGACCCGCATGCACTTAACGCCACCCCCTCTTCATTGTGCGAAGACTTGCTGTGAACCCCTGAAGGAATTTGGGTGGCGCCGAGACGAAAGACTTCATCATCGCCCCGAGGAGCGAACTATCGGAGTGGTCACTGAGTAAGTATCTGAGAAATAATTGTTGAATGCGCCGCAGTGGTGGCTCAGTGGTTATCGCGCTCGGCTGCTGACCCGAAAGACGCGGGTTCTATCCTAGCCACGGAGGTAGAAATTCGAAGGAGGTGAAATGCTACAGGCCCGTGTACGGTACGATGTCAGTGCACGTTAAAAAAATCCCAGGTGGTCGAATTTTCCGGAGCCCTTCACTACGCCGTTCCTCATGCCTGAGTCGCTTTGGGACGTTAAACTCTCATTAAAGGGAGTTGGAGCTTGTCAAGCTGCTTTTCACAAGCTTTTTCTTTCATCTTCCCATGTTTTTAACAAACATGAAATAAACCCTATTCGTATTCGTGACAAAACCAAACCTAATTGTTGCATGAGGCTGAAAGACGTGTATGGCAGTATAGTCATAGCTCTTTGCGTTAATGTTGCTACGTGACAGCAAGCCGATTAAAACAGGACGACATGGCGGGTGGTGACAGCATGATTTAATGTCGACGGGCCTAGCGCGAGTGCTCCAAGCCGCACATCTTTTCATCCGTCACATGTACAACTGGAAGTATGGACAGTTTTTTTGGAACCAAACTTCCCGCATGTATTTACACCCCGTGAATACGAAAAAACAAAACTGGCCAGGCACCGAGCAGGCTGAAATTGCACAGAGCCCGCTGGTGTCCAAGACATTTTGTCACGTAATTATGAACAGCAATGAGAACAAAACGTCACCCGCCCTAATCGGTTCCTCCCTTTCTCCTGCTTGAAGAGGACCCTGCGATGCATAGAAAGGAAGCGGTTTTATTCCTTGTATTCCTGGCCTAGGATACGGCGATGCCTTAGCGCCCAAGGAGATTGCCTGAATAGTTATATTTTACGGGTTGATGGCGTGGAAACATAGCAGCGGTTTTCGGCAGTGGACATGAGGTGGCAACCACACTGAGCGCTTCCTTTCTGGTTCTCTAGGCGCCTAGTGACAAAATGTGTTGTCGTGTAAGCTCTTCGCATTTTGAAAATATGAAAAGAAGCAGTTTCCTCTTCGCTTCAAGCTTCCAAACACCTTCCATTTATCTGAAACTATCGTAGAGGCAATCATTCCGGTTCAAGCTGCGATACCGAGAATCATCAAAAGAAAAAAGAATAAAGCCGGCTAACACACCCTGGCGAAGAATGTGTCATCAAATCAGAACAGGAGAAAGATTGGGGGTGAGGAGTGGGGGTGAGGTCTGGTGGTAGCCTTCCATTCCTGACAATGCCAAAATATTGCAGTAAAGTTTCGCTTCTCCTGCTATGTTAATCACCCTTGATCCGGCTTTGGCCTATATGCAGAAAGTCAAAGCCGTCAAAATGCACTGCTTAGGGTTCTCCTAGCAAGGCAATTGCATGCAAGCTTCCACTGCAAGTGTGCAGATCGCTGTGTTTTTTTTGCATGCTCAAATTTGAATGATTACTTTTAACCTGGTGTGTGAAACACTTAAGGAACGTTCTGACCAGTCAAATATAAATATGCCGTAATGCCCCTTTCAGTGCAGAAAAGCAGCCAAAGGCAGTGCGAATGCACAAGCGCTGCAGGAAGACCCTTTTCATGTTGCAGTTTTATGCTTTACAGGGAAAAAGTTCCCAGTCTAATTTTGTGTCATTCACCGTATTGCATTTGTGCCTACAAAAGCGGCTCTCTCTGGAACTTGTGCTGCCCTTAATGCCGCGTCGTTGCCAGCCGACAGGGTAAAGATATGTACTAGTTCAAATACGGCTCAAGAATGGAGCAGAAAATGGCCGCTAAAGGCCCTACAGCCAAGAAATCCTGGACCCATGCATTCTTTACGACATCGCGGAAAATCCCCTTTGATCGGCTAGTGTAAATTTATAGGAGGAAGCACGGAACGAAAAGGAATTAATCACAGCTTAAACGGATTAACCGCTGAATCATGAAAATTGTTCGAATGCCATTGGCTACAACGTCTCCGTTTAGGAGCAACTACTACTTTGGTCTTGAGCTGTATCGGACTATAAAAGATTAGATACTATGTACTACTAGCTAATCTTTTGCGATGAAAAACGTTAAACTTCAAAAATGCATATTACACTGAAAAATGTGCTCAGAATTGCTTATTTGAACTTCATTCAAACTACAATTGAAGTGCCTCATATACTTTAGGCTTAGAGGAAAAATTGCGTTCATGGTAATTTTTTCTGTAATCTTCTTTTCAGAAGGAGCCTCCTTTTACGTCACATCCTGTAACCAGCGATAGCATGACATTCCTGTATGTTAACAGCAAAGCTTTTGGAGGCGCCATCCTTGCTTGCAACGGTGACATCTCTATTTTCTTTACTTTGAGTATTTAAAATTGAAAACCCACAGAGCGCAGGTCAAGGCACCCCTCTCATTTTCTGCAGGAACCAAGGCTTTGGTTCACGGTAAACATCGAAAGCAAGCTGCCGGACAGTTGCCTCAATGTTTTTGTACAAAATCAAAACATTGTTTTCAATCAGTGACTGTAACTTCATTGACGCATATATTCTGGAACACAAAGCTTTAAAATGAGGCTTCCATAGGAGTACTGCATTTTAGAGGGGCTTCCTTATGAAGCGAAATATACACCTCTTGGCTTCATAAATGCAGCCTTATATTAACACCAATTTCTCCAAAAATGTATGTAAAAACTATTTAATATAAACAGACATATGCTCCTGAAGTGTACTATAAAGAACTACATACTACTTCTATTAATTGCCATGCTAACTCCTTTGTGAGCGGAACATTTACACCAGAATAAACTGTTGTCTAGACAGCTGTCATGCTTTACTCTTTCTAAAACTCCTTGATTAGCTCTTCAAACAGAGGAGTAGACCCCTTTTCGGAGGAGGATTTGAATACCCTTTCTGGACTGCGCTAAGCGACGATCGATTCACTCCTGTCTGGAGATTTTTCTCTTTACAGTGTAGTAGTTCTATACCTTTAATAGAACAGCAATATGAGAAGGACGGGAGGCGATCCTATCCGGCTCAGAAGTTGAGGATCCACGAGCCCTCGTCGAATTTCCATGGGCGGCGGTCGTTGCCAGCGGAATCCTGGACTAAGGAACCGAACACCTTCTTTCTTTCTTCGGTAGCCGTCTAATGCCGTCTAAAGTTCTTTATTTTCATTGCAATGTTCTGCTTTCTTCTGTAACGTGTGGCGGCCGTAATTTGTTGAATATGAGTTAAAGCTCATGACCGCGAATAAATTTACAGCATTAAAAGACTCTCGAAGCACCCTCGTTTGCAATCTTTTATCAAGTGGCCACCGCACTACTATCTTAAAAGTTGATATCCTAAGGTACAGTAAAGTACTGAAATACCTCTGTGTAATGTTTCTGTGGACTATGATGCTGCTTTCACTCTCTCCTCACATGGTTTTAATTCCAGAAGAGAATTTTCGACAGCCGTCAAAAATGTCGCCTGCGAGTGCAATCTTACGAAAATATTTGGTCACTCTGTATACATGCTGCAATGTCGATGGCGGAATTTGTAGTTAACTGCTCATAAATTACGGAACTAGAGGTCTCTTGTTTGAGGATCCGAATTCTTGAGGGGCCACATCGGACTTATTTGCAACATATTTAAGTCAGGGTACTGGAGGCAGGTTCGCATGTTCCATTATTGGGCACGTGTCCTTCTGTTGCTAGTAATAGACCCGGCGAAAGAGCACAGGCGGTTATAAGAAATGAAAAGGCTGGCGGCAAGAGCTACAGGGTTCCTCTGGCAAAGTGCGTTGACGAGCCTGATTTTCCAGCCTAAGGAGCTTTCTGGTGATCGCTGCAGCAAGCTTGTCGTTCTTGGGGAGGCGGTTCTTCCGGAAAAAGTCAAAGAAGTGTTGGTGAAAGGCCCAAAGTTCTGCTTCCCAGCGTATGACAAGCGGCGGGAGTTGCTGGCCATGGTTAGAAGGGTTGCCGGCCGTGGGACGGAGCGTAGAAGAGAGAGGCTCATAGATGACGATGTCGCCTGCGCGACGAGGTGCGTCGGGGAACCCCCCGAGAAACCCGCCTCTTGAGAAGGTGTCCATTGCCCTTAAAGAAAATGGTCTCCTGGCGCTCCAAGCAGACAAGGATGATGGTTTTGCTTTCGTGCCTATGAGTTTGTTCCGAGAAAAGACTTTTCCGGCCATCAACAAAAACTTAAAGCCGATAAAATTCAACGCACGCACTAGGAAACAACAAGCACTCAAAATCTTGGATGAGTTGCACCTGGATGCCATCAAGAAGCAAGCAGAAGATGAAGAGAGTGGCTTCTGTGAAATATTATTTACGGTTAAAACACACAAGCCTGGAATGCCACTACGATTCATCATGTCGGAAAAAGGGACTTGGCAATGCGTTGTCAGTTGCTACCTCCAAAAGCCCCTTGGTTCTTTGGTGGAAGATGATCGTTTCCTGGTTCGTAGTTCCTCGTACGTTGTGCAGCAACTGAACGCTTTTCCCTCTCTCGAGTGCATAGGTTCTTCATCGATATTGAAGATTTGTACTTTTCTGTTCCTCATCATGGACTCCTAAGTGCTGTCAGAGAAAAGATCATCACAACAGACGAAGTTCAATTTCAAAATGCAGCAGGGATTAGCAGGGACAGTTTTGTAGCTTTGTTGGAATTCTACTTGGGCTCGACAGCCATATCATTTGAAGGAAGCTTCTTTGTTCAGAAAAAAGGTGCCTGCATAGGGTCTCCAGTGGCGACTGTACTCTGTGACATTTTCTTGACAGCCGTCAGGAATCAAATCAAAAGTCAACTTAGTGAGCCACATGTTGTATCCGTTTTTAGGTACTTGGACGACTTTTTGGTTATTCTAAAGAATGTTCCCTAGTGTGATGTAGCTGCGGCAGCAACAAATGTGATATCCGTCTTCACCAATAATAGCCAGGGCCTCACATTTACGTGGGAGTTACCAGTGAATCGCGAACTTCAGTTTTTAGACATAAAATTGGTATTTATGAAGGATCTCCTATGCTGGGCGTACAATCCCAGATCAAAGAAAAGGCTGTTACCGTTTGACAGCGCTCATTACAAACTCTTCAAAAGAGCAATAATCGCTAATTCCCTTCAGAATGCCTTGGAAAAGTCGTGCCATCTCAGGATGTCGGTGAGCTTTGGTGCCCAAATTCAGAGGTTGCAAGAAGCCGTTTACCCGACCCTTTGATTTCGGCTGTCTCCGAAATTTTAATCCAGAAGTTGAAGCGGCCTCATGATAAGAGACTTCCTGAAGCACGTAAGAAATCTGTCCCTGTCATTCCTTACATTCACAAAGTTTCCCATGGCATAAAAAAGTCGGAAGCAAACATCAGGTACAAGTTTTGTTTTCGGCCCCATCATAGCTGTCATATATCTGTACTATGACTGAACCGGAGAAGAAACGACCGCTTTGCCCTATTAAACATAAAAAAAAACAGTTCTCCTAATGCAGGTCACAAATTGTGTATCAGATTCCTTTAAGCTGCGGTCTCGTTCGCATAGGGCAAACCGGTCGGTGAGTCAATGAACGTGCCAGTGAACACTTGCGGAATGAATGCAACCAACACATAGAAGCTTCCTGGCAGACCACTGTAAAACCTGCGAAGAGTGTCGTCCGGAACTAAACAAAGCAATTTTTTTTGAAGAGCGGAAAAGACATATTTGAGCGAGAAGTAGTAGAGGCATATTTTATTAAGAAAGCGGGAAGCGCATGCGTTACTAAACCGTCCATTTCAATCAGTGACCCTGAGGTGGCTTTTCTCGAATGGTGTCTTTAGGTTTTAATGTGTTGAAGTTCTCTCTGCATAGTTTGTTGTTCCTGGATGTGTTTTACCGGCCAAACGAGAATTGAGTAAAATCCAATACATTTAGTTCTTTGACACTAAGAGGATTTCTCGAAGGTTGTAAGTTTTGACACCTGTTTTAGTACTTTGACGCTGAGAGGATTTCTCGAAGCTTTTAACGTTTCATGTCGACCATTTTTTTCTGAGTTTGTTGTTGGTCATTCATTCATTATCACACGATGTGTTAAAACAGAAATTATGATATTGCGATCTGTTTGCCTTGGCCAAGCGTGCGTCTTTGTTTTGAGGATGAATTGCTTTCCTGTTGGTTTTGAGCTCAGATAATCTTGGGACTTAGTCCAAAAAAAAGTTTGCTTTTATCAGGAGTGTAGTGCTGAATGCATGAATGTATCTTCCGGTCTGTTAGAAGTTGCACCTACTTCCTGAATTCTGATTGTTGTTTACAATCTCTTAATCTTGCGTGATAGGCTTCTGTGATACGGCTCGGGTGCTTCATAAAATGTAAGGGTTTGGGCGAATAGACCTCAGTTTCAAGTTGGCGCCTGTCCTGTTGAGTTCTTGTGCCTCTTTTGTCCTTGTTCTTTTCGCGCCGTCCTGACATCATCCAGAAGCGAAAACCTTTAGTGTCGCACACATCCATGGTTGCGGTACCTACACTCGCTACATGGCGACAAAACAAAAAAACACGAGAAATGATACTGAGGACAGCAGAAAGTTGAGCTATTTGGTGATATGCATATTGATAGGGAGTTTCGGTTTTTGACCTTAGTCATTTGGGTACTCGGGGTAACACGTGATTTTCATGATGATAGCCTTTCTCGGGTCTTTTATTTTTATTTAGAAATACTCTTAACCTTCAGTTGAGGGCCTTTACAGGCAGGGATGTTACACATAACGTTCATACAAGAATAAAGAGCCAGATACAAAAAAAATATGCCCATGCACTACAGTGTCCAATGGGTACAACACAGGATGCGATATACAGACTATGAAACTCATATTCAAATGTTCAGCCATCTGCCGGACGCACACAAACAGAAAAACAAAGAAAACACTTTGCAATATTCACATGGTACAACTTTTAGTAAGCGAGCTTGATTGCATTTGCAAACAATGCGCTATAAGACCTGCGAAAAATTTGCACAGACGGCTTGTTCCAAAGCTCTATTGCCTCCGGGAAGAACGAACAACGAAAGTCATTGGTTCGGGACAAGTACGGCCTAATCGCTTCAGCATGATTTAAGCGGGAGCTCAGTCTACCTGCAGCTTTTAAGTACAAATCTTTAGTTCGCCATGAATTACTTGAAATAACGTTTTTAATCTCTGCTTCTTGCACCGATCTAATAATTCAAGACCGCAAGACTTTAACATTGGCGAAACTTAGTCAGTCCTATATTAGCAACAAATAAATCGCGCCGCCGGGCTCTATTTCTATTTTGGCCCGCATTACCTGTTGATGGGGCGCCATGATATTAACGCTTATTATAGGGATGGTCGAATGAGAGATCTGTAACCCAGCAGTTTTACATCTTTAGTTGCGATTACCAGTTTCGCTCTTAAAAAACCCAGTTTTTTCTATGCCGCTGAGCACACTCTTTCTACGTGATTGTGCCATTTTAAATAGTGCGAAATGTAAACACAAAGATATTTGAAACAAGAAACATTAACTTGACTGTAGCCTTGAATATCTTACTGAAAAGTAAAAAATATTCTTTTCGGCAGTGATATGCGTGTATGTGATCTTATCAAAATTAATTGGCATTTCCCACTTATCACACTAACAAACGCCTGAAGGTTTCGGTTGAGTTTAATCTGATTCTCTGAACAAGTTCCGGTGCAAAAATCAAGCTGTCATCTGCAAAGAGTTTTATCTCAGCAGAAGAATCTAAAGCGGTTACTACATCATTGATGCAAAGCAGGAAAAGTGCTGGACCCAGCACGGATCCCTGGGGTACTCCTGAGTGTACATCTAGAAAACCAGCTCGTAACCATCAACGCGAACTGCCTGCTTGTGGTTAGTTAAATTATCTTCAATCAATTTTTTCCTAGATATTTATGTATATTTTATATATGCATATTATATACTTTATAGATACATATATATATAATAAGACGGGGCATTATGACGGGCCCACTCATTTATGGTGCGATATAGCTCTTAGTCCGAATCGGCCAAGGTCTAAATTCGGGAGTGGCCCGCCCAAATCTGCAGGTCGCCATCGTGGGGGGCACGCTCATTTATGGCTGGAGATAGCTCTTAGTGTGAATCGGCCACGGTCAAAATTCGGGAGTGGCTCGGCAAAATTGTTGTAAATGGTCCGGCCAAAGTTACAGGTCGCCATCGTGGGGGTCACGCTCATTTATGGCTGGACATAGTTCTTAGTGTGAATCGGCCACGGTCAAATTTCGGGAAAGGCCCAGCAAAAGTTTTGTGAAATCATCGCCAAGTTCGCAGGTCGTCATCGTGCACGCCACGCTCATTTATAGTTGAACCGGCCAAGGTAAAATTTCTGAACCGGCCAAGGCAAAATTTCGGGAGTGGCCCGGCCATATTTCCAGGTCGCCATTATGACGGGCCCACTCATTTATGGTGGGACATACCTCTTAGAGCGAATCTGGCAAGGTCAAATTTCGGGAGTGGCCCGGCCAAATCTGCAGGTCGCCATCGTGGGAGGCACGCTCATTTATGGCTGGAGATAGCTCTTAGTGTGAATCGGCCACGGTCAAATTTCGGCAATGGCCCGGCAAAAGTTTTGTGAATTTCGTCGCCAAATTCGCAGGTATCCATCGTGTACGCCACGCTCATTTATAGTTAGACATAGCCCTTAGTCTGAGTCCGGCCAAGGTAAAATTTCGGGAGTGGCCCGGCCAAATTTCCAGGTCGCCATCATTACGGGCCCACTCATATATGGTGGGACATAGCTCTTCGTTCGAATCGGCGAAGGTCAAATTTCGGAAGTAGCCCGGCCAAATCTGCAGGTCGCCATCGTGTTGGGCACGCTCATTTATAGTTGGACAATAGCTCTTTGTCCGAATCGATGCCAAGGTCAAATTTCGGTAGTGCCCGGCCAAATACGCAGGGCGACATCGTGTCGAGCACGCTCATATATCGTTGGACACAGCTCTTAATGTGAATCGGCCAAGGTCAAATTTCGGGAGTAGCCCGGCCAAATCTGCAGGTCGCCATCGTGTCGGCACGCTCATTTATCGTTGGACATAGCTCTTAATGTGAATCGGCCAAGGTCAAATTTCGGGAGTGGCCGGCCAAATCCGCAGGTCGCCATCGTGTCGGGTACGCTCATTTATCGTTGGACATAGCTCCTAATGGGAATCGGCCAAGGTCAAATTTCAGATGTCTGCCGGCCAAATCTGCAGGTCGCCATCGTGTCGGGCACGCTCATTTATCGTTGGACATAGCTCTTAATGTGAATCGGCCAAGGTCAAATTTTGGAAGTAGGCCAGCCAATTTCGCATGGTCGCCATCGTGTAGGGCACGCTCATTTATCGTTGGGCATAGCTCTTCATGTGAATCGGCCAAGGTCAAATTTCGGAAGTAGGCCGGCCAAATCTGCAGGTCGCCATCGTGTCGGGCACGCTCATTTATCGTTGGACATAGCTCTTAATGTGAATCGGCCAAGGTCAAATTTCGGAAGTGGCCGGCCATATTTGCAGGTCGCCATCGTGTCGGGCACGCTCATTTATCGTTGGATATAGCTCTTAATGTGAATCGGCCAAGGTCAAATTTCGGAAGCAGGCCGGCCATATTTGCAGGTCGCCATCGTGTCGGGCACGCTCATTTATCGTTGGAGCATAGCTCTTAATGTGAATCGGCCAAGGTCAAATTTTGGAAGTAGGCCGGCCATATTTGCAGGTCGCCATCGTGTCGGGCACGCTCATTTATCGTTGGACATAGCTCTTAATGTGAATCGGCC
The DNA here is from genome assembly GCA_030143305.2 of Amblyomma americanum. Classification (NCBI taxonomy): domain Eukaryota; kingdom Metazoa; phylum Arthropoda; class Arachnida; order Ixodida; family Ixodidae; genus Amblyomma; species Amblyomma americanum. Next base: position 290,109 of record JARKHS020034663.1, read on the forward strand.
AAGGTCAAATTTCGGAAGTAGGCCGGCCAAATCTGCAGGTCGCCATCGTGTCGGGCACGCTCAATTATCGTTGGACATAGCTCTTAATGTGAATCGGCCAAGGTCAAATTTCGGAGCATGCCGGCCAAATCTGCAGGTCGCCATCGTGTCGGGCACGCTCATTTATCGTTGGACATAGCTCTTAATGTGAATCGGCCAAGGTCAAATTTCGGGAGTAGGCCCGGCCATATTTGCAGGTCGCCATCGTGTCGGGCACGCTCATTTATCGTTGGGCATAGCTCTTAGTGTGAATCGGCAAAGGTCAAATTTCTGGAAGTAGCCCGGCCAAATCTTCAGGTCGCCATCGTGTTGGGCACGCTCGTTTATAGTTGGACATAGCTCTTAGTCCGAATCGATGCCAAGGTCAAATTTCGGGAGTGCCCGGCCAAATTGGCAGGTCGCCATCGTGTCAGGCACGCTCAATTATCGTTGGACTTAGCTCTTAATGTGAATCGGCCAAGGTCAAATTTCGGGAAGTATGCCCGGCCAAATCTGCAGGTCGCCATCGTGTCGGCAACGCTCATTTATCGTTGGACATAGCTCTTAATGTGAATCGGCCAAGGTCAAATTTCCGGAGTGGCAGGTCAAATCTGCAGGTCGCCATTGTATCGGGCACGCTCATTTATCGTTGGACATAGCTCTTAGTGCGAATCTGCCAAGGTAAAATTTCGGGAGTAGCCCGGCCAAATTTCCAGGTCACTATGATGACGGGCCCACTCATTTATGGTGGGACATAGCTCTTAGTCCGAATCTGCCAAGGTAAAATTTCGGGAGTGGTCCGGGAAAATTTCCAGGTCGCCATTATGACGGGCCCACTCATTTATGGTGGGACATAGCTCTTAGTCCGAATCTGCCAAGGTAAAATTTCGGGAGTGGCCCGGCCATATTTCCAGGTCGCCATTATGACGGGCCCACTCATTTATGGTGGGACATAGCTCTTAGTGCGAATCTGGCAAGGTCAAATTTCGGGAGTGGCCGGCCAAATCTGCAGGTCGCCATCGTGTCGGGCACGCTCATTTATGGCTGGACATAGCTCTTAGTGTGAATCGGCCAAGGTCAAAATTTCGGGAGTGGTCCGGCCAAATCTACAGGTCGCCATTGTGACGGGCACGCTCATTTATGGCTGGACATAGCTCTTAGTGTGAATCGGCCACGGTCAAATTTCGGCAGTGGCCCGGCAAAAGTTTTGTGAATGTCGTCGCCAAATTCGCAGGTAGCCATCGTGTACGCCACGCTCATTTATGGTGGGACATAGCCCTTAGTCTGAACCGGCCAAGGTAAAATTTCGGGAGTGGCCCGGCCAAATTTCCAGGTCGCCATCATGACGGGCCCACTCATATATGGTGGGACATAGCTCTTAGTGCGAATCTGGCAAGGTCAAATTTCGGGAGTGGCCCGGCCAAATCTGCAGGTCGCCATCGTGTGGGGCACGCTCATTTATGGTTGGACATAGCTCTTAGTGTGAATCGGCCAAGGTCAAATTTCGGGAGTGCCCGGCCAAATTGCAGGTCGCCATCTGTCGAGCACGCTCATTTATCGTTGGACATAGCTCTTATGTGAATCGGCCAAGGTCAAATTTCGGGAGTGCCCGGCCAAATCTGCAGGTCGCCATCGTGTCGGGCACGCTCATTTATGGTGGGACATAGCTCTTAGTGTCGAATCGGCCAAGGTCAAATTTCGGGAGTGGCCCGGCCAAATCTGCAGGTCGCCATCGTGTCGGGCACGCTCATTTATCGTTGGAGCATAGCTCTTAGTGTGAATCGGCCAAGGTCAAATTTCGGAAGTAGGCCGGCAATATTTGCAGGTCGCCATCGTGTCGGGCACGCTCATTTATCGTTGGACATAGCTCTTAATGTGAATCGGCCAAGGTCAAATTTTGGAAGTAGGCCGGCCAATTCTCAGGTCGCCATCGTGTCGGGCACGCTCATTTATCGTTGGGCATAGCTCTTAATGTTGAATCGGCCAAGGTCAAATTTCGGAAGTAGGCCGGCCATATTTGCAGGTCACCATCGTGTCGGGCACGCTCATTTATCGTTGGAGATAGCTCTTAATGTGAATCGGCCAAGGTCAAATTTTGGAAGCAGGCCGGCCATATTTGCAGGTCGCCATCGTGTCGGGCACGCTCATTTATCGTTGGGCATAGCTCTTAATGTGAATCGGCCAAGGTCAAATTTCGGAAGTAGGCCGGCCAAATCTGCAGGTCGCCATCGTGTCGGGCACGCTCATTTATCGTTGGACATAGCTCTTAATGTGAATCGGCCAAGGTCAAATTTCGGAAGTAGGCCGGCCATATTTGCAGGTCGCCATCGTGTCGGGCACGCTCATTTATCGTTGGGCATAGCTCTTAATGTGAATCGGCCAAGGTCAAATTTCGGAAGCAGGCCGGCCATATTTGCAGGTCGCCATCGTGTCGGGCACGCTCATTTATCGTTGGAGCATCGCTCTTAATGTGAATCGGCCAAGGTCAAATTTTGGAAGTAGCCCGGCCAAATCTTCAGGTCGCCATCGTGTTGGGCACGCTCGTTTAAAGTTGGACATAGCTCTTTGTCCGAATCGATGAAGGTCAAATTTCGGGAGTGCCCGGTCAAATAGGCAGGTCGCCATCGTGTCAAGCACGCTCAATTATCGTTGGACTTAGCTCTATAATGTGAATCGGCCAAGGTCAAATTTCGGGAGTAGCCCGGCCAAATCTGCAGGTCCCCATCGTGTCGGCAACGCTCATTTATCACTGGACATAGCTCTTAATGTGAATCGGCCAAGGTCAAATTTCCGGAGTGGCAGGTCAAATCTGCAGGTCGCCATTTGTATCGGGCACGCTCATTTATCGTTGGACATAGCTCTTAGTGCGAATCTGCCAAGGTAAAATTTCGGGAGTAGCCCGGACAAACTTCCAGGTCACTATGATGACGGGCCCACTCATTTATGGTGGGACATAGCTCTTAGTCCGAATCTGCCAAGGTAAAATTTCGGGAGTGGTCCGGGAAAATTTCCAGGTCGCCATTATGACGGGCCCACTCATTTATGGTGGGACATAGCTCTTAGTCCGAATCTGCCAAGGTAAAATTTCGGGAGTGGCCCGGCCATATTTCCAGTCGCCATTATGACGGGCCCACTCATTTATGGTGGGACATAGCTCTTAGTGCGAATCTGGCAAGGTCAAATTTCGGGAGTGGCCCGGCCAAATCTGCAGGTCGCCATCTATGGCGGGCACGCTCATTTATGGCTGGACATAGCTCTTAGTGTGAATCGGCCACGGTCAAAATTCGGGAGTGGCTCGGCAAAATTTTTGTAAATGGTCCGGCCAAATCTACAGGTCGCCATCGTGGGGGTCACGCTCATTTATGGCTGGACATAGCTCTTAGTGTGAATCGGCCACGAGTAAATTTCGGCGAATGGCCCGGCCAAAAATTTTGTGACATGTCGTCTCGAAATTCGCAGGTAGCCATCGTGACGCCACGCTCATTTATGGTGGGACATAGCCCTTAGTCTGAACCGGCCAAGGTAAAATTTCGGGAGTGGCCCGGCCATATTTCCAGGTCGCCATCATGACGGGCCCACTCATTTATGGTGGGACATAGCTCTTAGTGCGAATCTGGCAAGGTCAAATTTCGGAAGTAGCCCGGCCAAATCTGCAGGTCGCCATCGTGTTGGGCACGCTCGTTTATAGTTGGACATAGCTCTTTGTCCGAATCGGCCAAGGTCAAATTTCGGGAGTGCCCGGCCAAATATGCAGGTCGCCATCGTGTCAGGCACGCTCATTTATCGTTGGACATAGCTCTTAGTGTGAATCGGCCAAGGTCAAATTTCGGGAGTGGCCCGGCCAAATCTGCAGGTCGCCATCGTGTCGGGCACGCTCATTTATGGTGGACATAGCTCTTAGTGTGAATCGGCCAAGGTCAAATTTCGGGAGTGGCCGGCCAAATTTGCAGGTCGCCATGTATCGGGCACGCTCATTTATCGTTGGACATAGCTCTTAGTGTGAATCTGCCAAGGTAAAATTTCGGAGTAGGCCGGCCAAATTTCCAGGTCGCCATGTGACGGGCCCACTCATTTATGGTGGGACATAGCTCTTAGTCGAATCTGCCAAGGTAAAATTTCGTGGAGTAGGCCTGGCCAATCTGCAGGTCGCCATTCGTGACGGGCCCACGCTCATTTATGTCTGGACATAGCTCTTAGTGTGAATCGGCCACGGTCAAATTTCGGGAGTGGCCCGGCTCAAATCTTCAGGTCGCCATCGTGTCGGGCACGCTCATTTATCGTTGGGACATAGCTCTTAGTGTGAATCGGCCAAGGTCAAATTTCGGAAGTAGGCCGGCCATATTTGCAGGTCGCCATCGTGTCGGGCACGCTCATTTATCGTTGGACATAGCTCTTAAGTCGAATCGGCCAAGGTCAAATTTCGGAAGCAGGCCGGCCATATTTGCAGGTCGCCATCGTGTCGGGCACGCTCATTTATCGTTGGGCATAGCTCTTAATGTGAATCGGCCAAGGTCAAATTTCGGAAGTAGGCCGGCCAAATCTGCAGGTCGCCATCGTGTCGGGCACGCTCATTTATCGTTGGATAGCTCTTATGTGAATCGGCCAAGGTCAAATTTCGGAAGTAGGCCGGCCATATCTGCAGGTCGCCATCGTGTCGGGCACGCTCATTTATCGTTGGAATAGCTCTTAATGTGAATCGGCCAAGGTCAAATTTCGGAAGCATGGCCGGCCATATTTGCAGGTCGCCATCGTGTCGGGCACGCTCATTTATCGTTGGACATAGCTCTTAATGTGAATCGGCCAAGGTCAAATTTCGGAAGTAGGCCGGCCATATTTGCAGGTCGCCATCGTGTCGGGCACGCTCATTTATCGTTGGGCATAGCTCTTACTGTGAATCGGCAAAGGTCAAATTTTGGAAGTAGCCCGGCCAAATCTTCAGGTCGCCATCGTGTTGGGCACGCTCGTTTAAAGTTGGACATAGCTCTTTGTCCGAATCGATGAAGGTCAAATTTCGGGAGTGCCCGGTCAAATAGGCAGGTCGCCATCGTGTCAAGCACGCTCAATTATCGTTGGACTTAGCTCTAAATGTGAATCGGCCAAGGTCAAATTTCGGGAGTAGCCCGGCCAAATCTGCAGGTCCCCATCGTGTCGGCAACGCTCATTTATCACTGGACATAGCTCTTAATGTGAATCGGCCAAGGTCAAATTTCCGGAGTGGCAGGTCAAATCTGCAGGTCGCCATTTGTATCGGGCACGCTCATTTATCGTTGGACATAGCTCTTAGTGCGAATCTGCCAAGGTAAAATTTCGGGAGTAGCCCGGCCAAACTTCCAGGTCACTATGATGACGGGCCCACTCATTTGTGGTGGGACATAGCTCTTGGTCCGAATCTGCCAAGGTAAAATTTCGGGAGTGGTTCGGGAAAATTTCCAGGTCGCCATTATGACGGGCCCACTCATTTATTGTGGGACATAGCTCTTAGTCCGAATCTGCCAAGGTAAAATTTCGGGAGTGGCCCGGCCATATTTCCAGGTCGCCATTATGACGGGCCCACTCATTTATGGTGGGACATAGCTCTTAGTGCGAATCTGGCAAGGTCAAATTTCGGGAGTGGCCCGGCCAAATCTGCAGGTCGCCATTGTGGGGGGCACGCTCATTTATGGCTGGAGATAGCTCTTAGTGTGAATCGGCCACGGTCAAAATTCGGGAGTGGCTCGGCAAAATTTTTGTAAATGGTCCGGCCAAATCTACAGGTCGCCATCGTGGGGGTCACGCTCATTTATGGCTGGACATAGCTCTTAGTGTGAATCGGCCACGGTCAAATTTCGGGAATGGCCCGGCAAAAGTTTTGTAAATGCGCATCGCCAAATTCGCAGGTCGCCATCGTGTACGACACGCTCATTTATAGTTAGACATAGCCCTTAGTCTGAACCGGCCAAGGTAAAATTTCGGCAGTAGACCGGTCAAATTTACAGGTCGCCATCATTACGGGCCCTCTCATATATGGTGGGACATAGCTCTTAGTTCGAATCGGCAAGGTCAAATTTCGGAAGTAGCCCGGCCAAATCTGCAGGTCGCCATCGTGTCGGGCACGCTCATTTATGGTTGGACATAGCTCTTAGTCCGAATCGGCCAAGGTCAAATTTCGGGAGTGGCCCAGCCAAATTTGCAGGTCGGCAATCGTGTCGGGCACGCTCATTTATCGTTGGACATAGCTCTTAATTTGAATCGGCCAAGGTCAAATTTCGGGAGTAGGCCGGCCAAATCTGCAGGTCGCCATCGTGTCGGGCACGCTCATATCGTGGTGGACATAGCTCTTAATCTGAATCGGCCACGGTCAAATTTCGGAAGTAGGCCCGGCCAAATCTGCAGGTCGCCATCGTGTCGGGCACGCTCATTTATCGTTGGGCATAGCTCTTAATGTGAATCGGCCAAGGTCAAATTTCGGAGTAGGCCCGGCCAAATTTGCAGGTCGCCATCGTGTCGGGCACGCTCATTAATCGTTGGACATAGCTCTTATGTCCGAATCGGCCCAGGTCAAATTTCGGAAGTAGCCCGGCCAAATCTGCAGGTCGCCATCGTGTTGGGCACGCTCATTTACGTTGGACATAGCTCTTAGTCGAATCGGCCAAGGTCAAATTTCGGGAGTAGCCCGGCCAAATAGGCAGGTCGCCATCGTGTCGGCACGCTCATTTATCGTTGGACATAGCTCTTAATGTGAATCGGCCAAGGTCAAATTTCTGGAGTAGGCCGGCCAAATCTGCAGGTCGCCATCATGTTGGGCACGATCATTTATCAGTTGGACATAGCTCTTAGTACGAATCGGCCAAGGTCAAATTTCGGGAGTGCTCGGTCCAAATCTGCAGGTCGCCTTCATGTATAGCACGCGCATATTATCGTTGGACATAGCTCTTAGTCCGAATCGGCCAAGGTCAAATTTCGGGAGTGGCCTGGCCAAATCTTGCAGGTCGCCATTATGTCGGGCAGCTCATTTATGCTGGACGTAGCTCTTAGTCCGAATCGGCCAAGGTCAAATTTCCGGAGTGGCCCGGCCAAATTTTAAGGCGGCATAGTGTCGGGCACGCTCGTTTATGGTTGGACATAGCTCTTAGTCTGAATCTGCCAAGGTAAAATTTCGGGAGTGGCCGGCCATATTTCCAGGTCGCCATTATGACGGGCCCACTCATTTATGGTGGGACATAGCTCTTAGTGCGAATCTGCCAAGGTCAAATTTCGGGAGTGGCCCGGCCATATATCCAGGTCGCATTATGACGGGCCCACTCATTTGTGGTGGGACATAGCTCTTAGTGCGAATCGGCAAGGTCAAATTTCGGGAGTGGCCCGGCCAAATCTGCAGGTCGCCATCGTGGGGGCACGCTCATTTATGGCTGGAGATAGCTCTTAGTGTGAATCGGCCACGGATCAAATTTCGGGAATGGCCCGGCAAAAATTTTGTAAATGGTCGCCAAATTCGCAGGTCGCCATCGTGTACGCCACGCTCATTTATAGTTAGACATAGCCCTTAGTCTGAACCGGCCAAGGTAAAATTTCGGGATTGGCCCGGTCAAATTTCCAGGTCGCCATCATTACGGGCCCACTCATATATGGTGGGACATAGCTCTTAGTTCGAATCGGCCAAGGTCAAATTTCGGCAGTGGCCCGGCCAAATCTGCAGGTCGCCATCGTGTCGGGCACGCTCATTTATGGTTGGACATAGCTCTTAGTCCGAATCGGCCAAAGCCAAATGTCGGAGTGGCCCAGCCAAATTTCCAGGTCGCTATCGTGTCGGGCACGTTCATTTATGGTTGGACATAGCTCTTATGTCCGAATCGGCCGAGGTCAAATTTCGGGAGTAGCCCGGCCAAATCTGCAGGTCGCCATCGTGTTGGGCACGTTCATTTGTGGTTGGACATAGCTCTTAGTCTGAATCGGCCAAGGTCAAATTTCGGGAGTAGCCCGGCCAAATCTGCAGGTCGCCATCGTGTTGGGCACGCTCATTTATGTTGGACATAGCTCTTATGTCGAATCGGCCAAGGTCAAATTTCGGGAGTGGCCCGGCCAAATTTGCAGGTCGCCATCGTGTCGGCACGCTCATTTATCGTTGGGACATTAGCTCTTAATGTGAATCGGCCAAGGTCAAATTTCTGGAGTAGCCCGGCCAAATCTGCAGGTCGCCATCGTGTTGGGCACGCTCTTTATCAGTTGGACATAGCTCTTTATCTGAATCGCCAAGGTCAAATTTCGGGAGTGTCCAGGCCAAATCTGCAGGTCGCCATCGTGTTCGGCACGCTCATTTGATCGTTGGACATAGCTCTTAGTGCGAATCGGCCAAGGTCAAATTTCGGGAGTAGCCCGGCCAAATTGCAGGTCGCCATCGATGTCGGGCACGACTCGTTTACAGTTGGACATAGCTCTTCGTACGAATCAGCCAAGGTCAAATGTCGGGAGTGTTCGGCCAAATCTGCAGGTCGCCATTCATGTCGGGCACGCTGCATTTATCGTTGGACATAGCTCTTAATGTGAATCGGCCAAGGTCAAATTTCGGGAAGTGGCCTGGCCAATTTCGCAGATCGGCCATTATGTCGGGCAGCTCATTTATGCGTTGGACATAGCTCTTAGTGCGAATCGGCCAAGGTCAAATTTCGGAGTGGCCCGGCCAAATTTGCAGGTGCATATGTGTCGGGCACGCTCATTTATGGTTGGAGCATAGTCTCTTAGTGTGAATCGGCCAAGGTCAATTTTTGGGAGTAGGCCGGCCATATTTGCAGGTCGCCATCGTGTCGGGCACGCTCATTTATCGTTGGACATAGCTCTTAGTGTGAATCGGCCACGGTCAAATTTTGTAAGTAGGCCGGCCATATTTGCATGTATATATATATATATATATATATATATATATATATATATATATATATATATATATATATATATATATATATATATATATATATATATATATATATATATATATAAACATTTCGCCTCTTTGTCATGCAGAGGGGGCTGAGGCCTCGTCAGGCGATACCAAGCGTTTAGTCTCAGCCCTCTCTTAGACAAATGTCTAGAAAAAAAATAAAGAGCCATATGCCATTGACAGTATTGCATTCAGAGAACCGAGAGACAAAAGAGCAATGAGAAAAGCGAAAAAGGGGCGACAGAAAAGAGCAATTACACGTGATGGATACTTCAACAAAGACGATGAATGATAAAAACAGTTCGCAGTACAAAAGTGGTAGAGCTCCATTGATCACAGCAGGTTTCGCTTGGAAGGTTTAAAATCCGGAAGAAATATATCATGACCACATGATGCATCGGCGTTACATGTACGCATAATTCGCACGATGTGACTCTTTTTAAATGGTGACAGGTCAAACACATGGTTTCGCCGCACTGACCGTTCAGGTATCCGAAGCTTGATTAAAGATGCTGTGCATATACAGCCAATGTCACTTTCTAAACAAACGTTTGCAGATCTGTTTACGCACCCGTTTACGCACGGCTTTTACCCGGAGAAAATGTAACTTACAAAGATTTGTTATGCCTCTTTTGCGACAAATTATTGTGCAATATTGAATGTTAAGGTATTAAACCGTTATAAAACATGACTTTTATCCTTACTTCAAGAATGTGTCTAAAGCGCTCAAATATACCTGCCGCTGAGGTGGCCTGCGCTGTCATATTGATGTGTGTTGTCTACTGACAGTGCAGGGCGGCAGTACACGCCGAAGGACTCGATCCAAGCGTAACGTGTTCGCGGATTAGAGACCACTGTTACTGAAATTTTAGAGAACCCCTTCTTGCTTATGCCCAGAGCGCAACTGGCCCACAGTGCATTGATTTCGCGAGCAGCGCTTCATATTCCCCATGGCTGACGCCTGCAGACGCGTGCACAACAATCGCCCTAACACAAATATAAAGTCTGGGGGAAAAAAAAATGAAGGGCGAAAACAGAAAACAGACTTTTCAGAAATAATTTTTTCATATCAAAACGCAAAAAAACATGTTAATGAACAGAAAAGTTCAAAGCACAATGTGGGGCGATTTAGTTAGCAAGATAAGCCTTTCAGTTGATTGTTGCAAGTAAATTTTTAACCGTCTCATTTTCTACCTAATCCTGGTACCTAGGGTAGCAGTTGCAAATGGCTACATTGTTGGATTCATAGAGTATTCAAAAGGCCTTCCACGAATAAACTTTGACCTTGCTGTTTTGGGCCTCATTCTGTGATTTTTTTATTACTATATTTATTATGGATTCAATATTTGCCTCAAGCGGTTTCAATATATTTAATAAGCGAATTTTAAGCCGGTTATTTCCTTCCTGGGGAGCAAAAAAGTTATGAATTTTGGGCAGCGGCACCATTGAGAAGTAGCAGGGACCAGCACTGCCTGGCACCATGAGCTCCTGCGCTAGTAATACCACTTCCAAAGATCATGTTTTCAATGCGCGCTTGGCTGTTTTCTTCAAGTAAGCATGATTTTCATAGATTTGCGTGGCATAATGCACGTTTAACGAAGAAAAACAAAATGAAAAAAAAATGATTTAAATAAATTATCAATGAGACAAAAATATGAAGTCTGGGGAAAAAATTAAGGGTGAAAACAGAAAACAGACTTTTCAGAAAATATTTTTTCTTATGAAAACAAACAAAACAATGTTAATGAACACATAAGTTCAAAACACAAAAACAACAAAATAGAAAATTTTAGTCAAAGGAGCTGCCACAAAAGTTTTCATTTTTCAGGAAATATGTTTTACTTCAATATATTTCCAGTCATTCGCAGGCAAAGTAGCCAAAAATCCAGTGCGCATAATGGTGGAGAGATGTGTGTATGATTATGAATTTTTGTGCTTCGGAATACTTTTTCTTGAGAAAAACTACTATAAATTATTTATTTTTATTTATCAAGCAATGGTGCTTTAAAAAATGAGGCAAATAAAGATGTAGATAAAGAGTATGCCGCTTTATCTAATCTGCAAACGGTCCGTTGCATCATGTTTCTGTGGTGAGCGGCCATCTGAGCTCAGCGCCCTCAACAGTTCTGCATGTGTAATGCACCTCTGCACAAAAATGTATGCGGGTTTGCACTTCGTGGCTCTTTCTATGCGCATAATGTGACCGACTAGATTTACCATTCTCTGCCGATCGTTACTACACCGCTTAGGCCTTACGTCTTGCATGGAATCATTAAAACAAATTATGATAAAAACGCTGAACTTTGTTTCCAACCACGGCAATCGCGATGTAGTAGAATTGGCCAAAATTTTTTGTTAACAGTTTTACCAAGCAGTTTGAGAACTGCAACAAGCATAATTGTGCGTTACTTTGATTTCAGATATGCAGACAATGACAAGCGGGCGTCTTTGCTTCACACACTGTTTTTACACACACTGGTTTTTACACACACTGGTTTTTACACCCAGTGCTTCATTCTCAGCGCCTCGGTTCACTAAAAAATTATTTGAACTTTAGCAAACCTTCCGTAAATAGAAGTTTCCATAGCCTCAACCTTACCTGTCTTTTGCCGCACTTCGGCGTTCAAATAGAGCTTCTTTAACCTGGCAATTGAACTCAAGAATGCGCTGCCAGGAAACGTCCGCTCGCTACACATTGACGAGTTTTTGGTGGCCATCACTTGTTAGTGACATTTTTATTTATTGTTCTTTAATTATATACGTTTGTATTTTTCTACATTACATTGTTTCTCTCCCTGCCCACAACTTCTATAGCCTTATTAAAGCTGCAGTATAAATAAATAAATAAAATGACACTACATTTATGTACAAAGCATCACATAAGTAGCATCGAAAGTACCATGTTCATGGCCTTTAATGCATCTTTCCTGAGAACTAATTCAAACGATCAATTTAACTTACAGGGGAGAGAATGAAACACCCAGGCCAGTTTTATTCATCTCCACTGCCTGCCTCATGAAGTGCCTGAATTCGGCTCTGTGGGGTGGAGCCGCGGAGTTCCTTTCGTCGTCGTAGAGAGACTCGAAGAAGAGGAAGTCGCATGTTCCGTCCTCTGGAACCAGGCTGTGCGCAGTGAACTTGCTGCTCACGGTGCACAGCAGTGGAACAGCGGGTATTGCATCTGAACGTGCGAGTAGAGGAACACCTCGTTCTACAGAGTGCACCGCCAAACCACGCTAGAATATTCTCTGCCGTTTCATTTGCTGTGCTGCCGTAGCTGTATTGGAGGACTCGAAATTAATGTGGAGCTCTAGCAAGCACAAATAACGATAGCAAGAAAGATATGGTATGGTGTTGATTTGTGCGTAGTAAAAAATAGAAGGTAGAAAAAAATCGGGGGTCTCCGGTCAGGTGTTTTCCAAGGCACCGTACTAGGCCCCGTACTTTTCGGGATTTATATGATTAACGACCTACCCAACAACATAACAGCTAACTTATCCATGTTCGCCGATGGTTGTATGATATACCGTTCCGTAAATAACCTATTTAATGTTACCAGCGAATGGATCAAGGGGGGGGGGGTGAGGCCTAAGGAGGCTGCAGCCCAGGGCCTCACCTTTGACAGTAGGAGAAAAGGACCCATTTATTCTAACCTGCTTAGTATATGGAACCATGGGCAACGGAACTTCGAGCGACAAGTATGAAGCGAGAAAACCAGAACGAGAAGACGGAGCCCGCGCCTAATGTAACAGCATGCGTTTAGCCTAATCATTTGGGAAGAGCTTGTCGAGCTGCAAAAACAGGAATCCCCCGCCACCCCGTCGGGGCCCTCTTTCTTACGAAGCTAGGTGCGTTTGCTTGGAAGGGTTTTCGTGGTTTCCTGTCAGTCCGTCTGTCCAGTGCTGTCCGGAGAGGAGGGAAAGGAGGAAACACCTAAAATATGTAATGTGGGATGAGGACCTAAATCTCTCTTGCCCCTCGTCACCACCACGCCACCCTCAACCTCTGAAATAGTTCCGCCGCTATCATTCTCATAGAAAGGAAGTGCTGCAGTACCCAACAGTGCCTACCATTCGACTTTTCTTCACCGTGATTGTAATTTGGGCGGGGGAGGACGAGTCCGATAGCAGATGATGATGAATCTGATAAAAGAGTCTAGGCAGGAAAGGAAAGAAGACGTCACATGTGTTTTTGTCCACGTGACGTGGGGCATGGCATGTTCACTATTAGTGCTAGAGTTGTGGATGAGTGAAGGGGGAAGTTGGAGAGCTGGACACAAAGGCCTGTCTCCAGGGCCCATTCCTGCCTGGTTGCTCCGCACCCTCGCACGCTAGATGGAAAAAGGTCAGTCTGGCCACCAAAGTTTCCAGGAAGAAGTAGAAAAAGATCACTCAGAGGCGACGGAGGGCGCGTAACTTCGCCCGCGCTAGGAGTCGCCCTCTCCCCTTCGCTCTCATGCTCGGCGTCAAAGGGGCGAGAACCTTCCAGAACAGACGATTGCCCCTATCCAAAAGGAAGAGGAGACCGGAACGGGAGAAGGAGCGAGTTTGTACGGAGAAGGAGGGAATTTGTGCAAGGAACTCTATGCGTATGTGAACGCCTGCTTTGGCGCTAGTAACAGAAAAATGCGGCGCGCGTCTATGAAAGGAAGTTCATCGCGGGCTGCGATTCAGCCCCGAGCCGCCATTTTAGCTTGCATAAGCCTGCCCGCTGAGGAGATCCCGGGGGACGCACCACTCTCGTTGTTCGTCTCTTGTTTGTTCTTGTAATATTTAGCGTGCTTATAAAGAACTGTATTTTTGTTGTTTTTGATAGTGCCACATTTATTTGGTGTCGTCCTTGCTTGTATTACCTTTAACGAAAATATTTTAAAATAATGTTTTGTAATTACAGTTGATACCTTTCATCTGTATTCTAGTGCATTTTTATGGTGTTTGTATTGCCTTAAGTATTGTATATATTGGCACAGTATCAATTAATCTAGTGGCGTCATCCCGAGGCCGAACTGTTTTAGATGGGACTTGCCATGCCCTGCGCACTCGAGGGGCTAGACGTTTTTGTCTTCTTCCTCGCTCGAGCTCCCTGCTGTCTTGCACGCCTAGCACGTCTAATTAAACCTGGTATTGAGGGCTTCGACCGTTTATCGGTGACATATTTGGTGAAGCCGCTGGGTAACGGCCCATGTACGCTGACCTCGAGGACACTCTTGACGTCAGTTCTCAACGTGTTGCTACAACACCAGTCCACAAGGTGAGCCGCCGCCTGCGAGGCCTACAACCAGAGGTCGGCCACTTCGCAAGACCAGCAAGGGCCATGACGTCCACTACGGCTAGCCAGACAAGTCCGCATTCCGGGAATGCCCCGCCGTTCGTCCTTCAGACGCCTCGGTCGCTCCCATCATTCCACGGTGAGAGGTTTGAGGACGTCGAAGACTGGTTGGCCAGCTTTGACCGTGTGGCGGAATTCAACGAGTGGGACGGCGAGCGCAAATTGCGGAACGTGTACTTCGCACTACAGGACTCGGCCAAAACGTGGTATGTGAAGCACGAAGCTTCCTTCACTAACTGGGAGATCTCTCGCTGAGAGCTCTTAGCCACGTTCAACACCAGCGAGCGAAAGGAGAAGGCTCGCCTTGCAATCGAGGTCGCCGCAGCCGAGCGAGAGCGTCGCCATGTTCATCGAGAACATGACGCGACTCTTCAATCGCGCCGACCCCTCTATGCCCGAGGACAAGAAGGTACGCCACCTAATGCGCGGCGTCAAAGAGCAATTGTTTGCCGGACTGGTACGTGACCCGCCAAGAACGGTGGCCGACTTTGCCAAGGAGGCAACAAGCATGAAGCGTTCTATGCAAGATCGGGGCGTTCACTACGGCCGTCAGGCTAGTGTAGCAGCGGCTCACCACTGCACGAACACGTCGTTACCCACTGAGGAGCTTCGAGAGCTTGTGAGGAGCCTGGTGCACGAAGAACTCGAGAAACTTCGCTTCGAAGCTCCACAGGCCAGCGTCGCTGCCATACCGGACGTGATCCGAGATGAAGTCCGGCGAGCTGTTCAGTCGCCACCAGCTCCGCAGCCACCGCCCTATGTGATGACATACAGTCAAGCACTACAAAGTCGTCTTGGGCCAGTGAGTCAAGCCTTTTCTCCCGTCACTCCTGTGCCTTCACTGTGGTACCCAACTTTAGCTGTACCCGTCATACCGCAGGAGCCTCAGTCCACCATGAGCAAAGCGCGCGTTTGGCGTACGCCAAACAATAGGCCGCTCTGCTACCACTGTGGGGAGCCCGGCCACATCCTCCGCCACTGCCCCTACCGCAAAATGGGCTTAAGGGGGTTTTCACCTGACGCACCTCGACCACGCTACGGAGAACGGCCGCGGGACATCGAGCAGTATGAGTCCGATAACGTGCAGCCGACGACCTCGCAGCGACGCCAGTCCTGGTCGCCATCCCCAGGGCGATTTTCTTTGCCAAGCCACCCGTCTTTTTCTAGCCAGTTCAGAGGCGCGTCCCCACATCGGGAAAACTGAAGATGGCGTCCCTCGGGGGTAGGGCCGCCGCTATTGGATCAAGTCAAGAGCCTCCACCCGACGATTCGCGGCTACGATCCTACCGACGACGACCTCATCCGGCGACCTCAACGACAACGACGGGCTGTGACCGACTGGTGTCTGCCGAAATCACAGTAATCGCTGATAATCGCGATGTGACCGCACTTGTGGATACCGGCGCTGACTTTTCTGTAATGAGCAGTCGGCTAGCTACGGCCCTGAGAAAGGTTCGGTCCCCTTGGTCTGGACCCCAGATCCGCACCGCCGGCGGCCATGTGTTTACGCCAATTGGCGTCTGCACGTCACAAATCCGGATCCGCGGTGCTATTTTTCCTGGTTGCTTTGCTGTGCTGCCCGAGTGCACCAAAGACCTGATACTTGGTTTGGATTTTCTTCGGGAGTACGGTGCTGTTATCAACCTTCAGGAGGTGGTCGTGTCATTTTCCACTCAACCCCCTGCTGACGGCGATCCCGAGCCACGCGGGACTAAGTTACGCGTCTTTGACGACCACGCATTAGTCCCGTCAAGAGCTAGAATGTTTGTTACCGTAGATTGCGACAACATAACTGGTACTCGTGGCATCGCTGAAACCATCATGTCGCTGCTCCTTGATCGGCAAGTCTGTGTTGCTCGCGGAATTGTCGAGCTGGACAATGGCCGAACCGAGCTCTTGGTAACCAATTTTGGCTGTGAACCTCAGTGTTTGCCTGGCAGAACAGTTATTGCGTATTTCGAAGAACTCGGCGAATTCGCGGGACGGCACGTTTTGTCCGAAGCCTCGGCATCAGTGGAGGCACCGACCACTCCCATAAAAACTGACGTGAACCCGAACCTCCCGTCTAATAAGAAACACTGCCTCGAAAGCGTTATCGGGTCTTTCTGTGAGTGCGTTATCGGGTCTTTCTGTGACTCTAAGGTTAGGCAG
The DNA here is from genome assembly GCA_030143305.2 of Amblyomma americanum. Taxonomy (NCBI): domain Eukaryota; kingdom Metazoa; phylum Arthropoda; class Arachnida; order Ixodida; family Ixodidae; genus Amblyomma; species Amblyomma americanum. Next base: position 306,520 of record JARKHS020034663.1, read on the forward strand.
ACACCGCTCACAAAGCACCGAATTATAGTCGACGCCAACCAGCGGCCGTTATGTCAGCCGCCTTACCGGATCTCTTCAAAGGAGCGTGATGCCATTCGCCGCCAAATTCATGACATGCTCCAGGACGACGTGATACAGCCATCGACGAGCCCGTGGGCGTCACCTGTTGTTCTAGTGGCAAAGAAAGATGGAACCCTACGGTTCTGCGTTGATTACCGACGTTTAAACAAAGTCGCAAAAAAGATGTTTATCCTCTGCCGCGCATTGATGACTCCCTGGATCGGCTGCGCCACGCCAAGTACTTCTCATCGCTAGATTTACGCAGCGGCTATTGCCAAATCGAGGTGGACAAACGCGACCGGGAAAAGACCGCCTTTATTACACCGGACGGTCTGTACAAATTCCGGGTGCTCCCTTTCGGCCGGTGCTCTGCTCCTGCAACCTTCCAGTGGATGATGGATACCGTTCTTGCCGATCTGAAATGGCAGTCCTGTCTCGTGTACTTGGATGACGTTGTCATCTTCTCTGATACGTTTGAAGAGCACCTGAGACGCCTGCGCGCTGTGTTCGAAGCAATTCGGTCGGCCGGTCTTTCCCTGAAGCCCGAAAAGTGTCACTTCGCTTTCGAATAGTAGAAGTTTTTGGGCCACATCGTGAGTGCTAAAGGGGTTAGCCCCGACCCCGTTAAAAACGCAGCGCGAAAGATAAGGACAAACGAAGAAGTGGGCAGGACTGGCGCTGACTACCTACTTATTTATTCAGAGAAATGAGCAGCTTCTATAATGACATCCAAGACCCACGTGAGCAAATAAAACAGCAGTCGTGGGAAAACTAACACAGATGCACATCGTTGCACATAATATCAAAGAAACAGCACATCGAGGCGACGCAACGTCAGCACCGAACCCCAAAAAAACTGGAGAACCAGGAAGAGCCGTAAGATACCAGCATACAAAAGGATGAGTTAGCGACCTTTGCCGCCCACGCAGCACGAGGCAAATCACAGAAACAAGGAACAAAAAACCAAAACATAGTCACCGTATTCGTCTATGTTTCGGTTTTTTGTTCCTTGTTTCTTTTGTTCCTTGTTTCTTTTTGTTTAATCAACGTTGTCTGTGTCGATTTTGCAGGTCTAAAGCCAAACTGCTGGTCCAATAGAACAACATGCTTTTCTAGAAGTTAAGTTATTCTGGAACACATAATTTTTTCTAAACCCTTCGATAACCCAGGCAGGATCGAGATGGGCCGGTAATTTGATAAATTTTATGTGTGGCCTTCTTTATGAATGATAGTAAGTTTTGCAACTTGCATTTTTCTCGGAAGGACCCAGTAACGAGAGCAACGTTGTAAATGCGAGTTAACGGGGCAAACCGTGAGTTAACGGTGTAAATGTGAGGCAATGGCCGATATCATAACATATGTGCCTGCCAGGCTACATTGTCAACATAAATTAGTGCAAATATTAGTATTATTTATCGCCTTCCGCTTTTAAAATCGTGATTATAAAATAGTGTTACCAACAGTAAAAGATCAAAATGAAGACATCCCCCATTTTTTACTGCCGTCACGAAACTGATGAGGGAAAGAGGCCGCTCACATAATTTTACTACGTTTCCAAACAGAGTACGTCGTCTTTATTACCTCTTACGACTGTAAATGATTTTAAAATCCCCCTTTCTAGCGTCTGCCCGCCGCCTATACTGGTAGCTGCTGGTTCGCCGCGCTTGAAGGTGAGGACGCCGGCTTCGTCATCGCTGCTTGCTTGTTTCTCGCCTCTGCTCTTGTTGCTTCACGTACCTTTGTCATGATACTAGACACCGGATCAACGCCGCCTTCCGCAGCAATGTGCTGTACAGACTCTGCCTCTGCAGCCGCCAGCGTGTTCGCGTAACGCTTGGTGTTGCTTCTTCTGCGCCGCCAATCCGCGAGGGGCCTAGCTCCGCCTGGCCATCATGGCGGTGTGTGACGCGTCGGCTTCCCCCGCCGCCACCAACTTACCACCCCATTCATTACGCGCTTTTGCAGTGGCGATAATAGACTGGACATCATCGTCCTGGCCAGAAACATGCCGCGTTGAACGTCTCACTCAAGCCGGCAATGCGTGCGGAAGCAACGAATGGCCATTCATTAGAGAGTTTTAGTTTCACGTACGTAGAGGGTTCACGTACGCAAACGTGAGAAGTCTACGTAGCCTGCACGCAGTTCGTTTGAAACCCTTTTAGTTACACGTACGCGACGCACGCCGCGCGTATAGTCACTGGAACTGACTTTAGCGGCGCGTTACTCCTAGCGCCATCTACTAAGAAACACAGACACTGGTTGTAGCCTAAATAATCTAAGACAAGTTTTTAAGCCAAGCCATTCGGTCGGTTCTCGTGTTTGGCTGGTTTGGGGCTCTCTGAGTTCGAGATCTCGCGAGACCGTCGTTATGACGACGACCAACGCTACTTCGTCAGGCTTAACAGCTGAAAAATCGCCCTTCTGTCTGAAAAACAAAAGCTACTTGTCGCTTGAAACCTTAAGCGAGGGTAAGTATGGGCAAATCGAAGGCGAATACAACAGTTTAGAGCACGATATCGCGTCGAGGGAGCAGCTACGAAGCTGCTATCGTTGTGAAGCGGCGGGCACGGCTCCGCCCTGTTTGTCAACGCTACGTACGGAAGCGACGCAAAGACAGCAACGTAAAAATCCGAATCTCACGTACGTACGAGAGACTCGCGCATACCCTTTGCGTTCTGCGCATGCGCACTGGTCACCCGTAAAAGCTCTACGTACGTGATACTTCTACGTACGTGAAACTAAAACTCTCCATTGTCGGCGCAGCGCGCAAATGTTGGCGGCTGCCGTTTCGTCACACCGACATGGCGGTGAGCGTGTGACGCATCATTTTTCTCGACACCGACGGACACTCGTTCATTCGCTGTATCGTCACCTGAGCCTGCCGGAATATAAAAGACCGGATTATCGTCGTCGTGTATTGGCAGAAGCAGTATCGAACTCTCTTTTGATGCCACTGACCCGCATGCACTTAACGCCACCCCCTCTTCATTGTGCGAAGACTTGCTGTGAACCCCTGGAGGAATTGGGGTGGCGCCGAGACGAAAGACTTCATCGTCGCCCCGAGGAGCGAACTATCGGAGTGGTCACTGAGTAAGTATCTGAGAAATAATTGTTGAATGCGCCGCCGTGGTGGCTCAGTGGTTATCGCACTCGGCTGCTGACCCGAAAGACACGGGTTCTATCCCAGCCACGGAGGTAGAATTTCGAAGGAGGAGTAATGCTACAGGCCCGTGTACGGTGCGATATCAGTGCACGTTAAAGAAATCCCAGGTGGTCGAAATTTCCGGAGCCCTTCACTACGCCGTTCCTCATGCCTGAGTCGCTTAGGGACGTCAAACTCTCATTAAAGGGAGTTGGAGCTTGTCAAGCTGCTTTTCAGCAGCTTTTTCTTTCATCGTCCCATGTTTTTAACAAACATGAAATAAACCTTATTCGTATTCGTGACAAAACCAAACCTAATTGTTGCATGAGGCTGAAAGACGTGTATGGCAGTATAGTCATGGCTCTTTGCGTTAATGTTGCTACGTGACAGCAAGCCTATTAAAACAGGACGACATGGCGGGTGGTGATAGCATGATTTAATGTCGACGGGCCTAGCGCGAGTGCTCCAAGCCGCACATCTTTTCATCCGTCACATGTACAACTGGAAGTATGGACAGTTTTTTTGGAACCAAACTTCGCGCATGTATTTACACCCCGTGAATGCGAAAAAACAAAACTGGCCAGGCACCGAGCAGGCTGAAATTGCACAGAGCCCGCTGGTGTCCAAGACATTTTGTCACGTAATTATGAACAGCAATGAGAACAAAACGTCACCCGCCCTAATCGGTCCCTCCCTTTCTCCTGCTTGAAGAGGACCCTGCGATGCATAGAAAGGAATCGGTTTTATTCCTTGTATTCCTGGCCTAGGATACGGCGATGCCTTAGCGCCCAAGGAGATTGCCTGAATCGTTATATTTTGCGGGTTGATGGGGTGGAAACATAGCAGCGATTTTCGGCAGTAGACATGAGGTGGCAACCACACTGAGCGCTTCCTTTCTGGTTCTCTAGGCGCCTAGTGACAAAATGTGTTGTCTTGTAAGCTCTTCGTATTTTGAAAATATGAAAAGAAGCAGTTTCCTCTTCGCTTCAATCTTCCAATCACCTTCCATTTATCTGAAACTATCGTAGATGCAAACATTCCGGTTCAAGCTGCGATCCCGAGAATCATCGAAAGAAAAAAGAATAAAGCCGGCTAACACACCCTGGCGAAGAATGTGTCATCAAATCAGAACAGGAGAAAGATTGGGGGTGAGGAGTGGGGGTGGGGTCTGGTGGTAGCCTTCCATTCCTAACAATGCCAAAGATATTGCAGTAAAGTTTCGGTCCTCCTGCTATGTTAATCACCCTTGATCCGGCTTTGGCCTATATGCAGAAAGTCAAAGCCGTCAAAATGCACTGCTTAGGGTTATCCTAGCAAGGCAATTGCATGCATGCTTCCACTGCAAGTGTGCAGATCGCTGTGTTTTTTTTTGCATGCTCAAATTTTAATGATTACTTTTAACCTGGTGTGTGGAACACTTGAGGAACGTTCTGACCAGTCAATATAAATATGCCGTAATGCCCCTTTCAGTGCAGAAAAGCAGCCAAAGGCAATGCGAATGCACAAGCGCTGCAGGAAGACCCTTTTCATCTTGCAGTCTTATGCTTTACAGGGAAAAAGTCCCCAGTCTAATTTTGTGTCATTCACTGTATTGCATTTGTGGCTACAAAAGCGGCTCTCTCTGGAACTTGTACCGCCCTTAATACCGCGTCGTTGCCAGCCGACAGGGTACCGATATGTACTAGTTCAAATACGGCTCAAGAATGGAGCAGAAAATGGCCGCTAAAGGCCCTACAGCCAAGAAATCCTGGACCCATGCATTCTTTACGACATCGCGGATAATCCCCTTTGATCGGCTAGTGTAAATTTATAGGAGGAAGCAGGGAACGAAAAGGAATTAATCACAGCTTAAACAGATTAACCGCTAAATCATGAAAATTGTTCGAATGCCATTGGCTACAACGTCTCCCTTTAGGAGCAACTACTACTTTGGTCTTGAGTTGTATCGGACTATAAAAGATTAGATACTATGTGCTACTAGCTAATCTTTTACGATGAAAAACGTTAAACTTCAAAAATGCATATTACACTGAAAAATTTCCTCAGAATTGCTTCTTTGAACTTCATTCAAACTACAATTTAAGTGCCTCATATACTTTAGGCTTAGAGGAAAAATTGCGTTCACGGTAATTTTTTCTGTAATCTTCTTTTCAGAAGGAGCCTCCTTTTACGTCACATCCTGTAACCAGCGATAGCATGACATTCCTGTATGTTAACAGCAAAGCTTTTGAGGGCGCCATCCTTGCTTGCAACGGTGACATCTCTATTTTCATTACTTTGAGTATTTAAAATTGAAAACCCACAGAGCGCAGGTCAAGGCACCCCTCTCACTTTCTGCAGGAACCAAGGCTTTGGTTCACGGTAAACATCGAAAGCAAGCTGCCGGACAGTTGCCTCAATGTTTTTGTGCAAAATCAAAACATTGTTTGCAATCAGTGACTGTAACTTCATTGACGCATATATTCTGGAACACAAAGCTTTAAAATAAGGCTTCCATAGGAGTACTGCATTTTATTGGGGCTTCCTTATGAAGTGAAATATACACCTCTTCGCTTCATAAATGCAACCTTATATTAACACCAATTTCTCCAAAAATGTATGTAAAAACTATTTAATATAAACAGACATATGCTCCTGAAGTGTACTATAAAGGAGTACATACTACTTCTATTAATTGCCATGCTAACTCCTTTGTGAGCGGAATATTTACACCAGAATAAACTGTTGTCTAGACAGCTGTCACGCTTTACTCTTTCTAAAACTCCTTGATTAGCTCTTCAAACTGAGGAGTAGACCAGGTACTCCTTTTCGGAGGAGGATCTGAATACCCTTTCTGGAGTGCGCTAAGCGACAATCGATTCACTCCTGTCTGGAGATTTTTCTCTTTACAGTGTAGTAGTTCTATACCTTTAATAGAACAGCAATATGAGAAGGACGGGAGGCGATCCTATCCGGCTCAGAAGTTGAGGATCCACGAGCCCTCGTCGAATTTCCATGGGCGGCGGTCGTTGCCAGCGGAATCCTGGACTAAGGAACCGAACACCTTCTTTCTTTCTTCGGTAGCCGTCTAATGCCGTCTAAAGTTCTTTATTTTCATTGCAATGTTCTGCTTTCTTCTGTAACGTGTGGGGGCCATATTTTGTTGATTATGACTTAAAGCTCATGACCGCGAATAAATTTACAGCATTAAAAGACTCTCGAAGCACCCTCGTTTGCAATCTTTTATCAAGCGGCCACAGCACTACTATCTTAAAAGTTGATATCCTAAGGTACAGTAAAGTACTGAAATACCTCTGTGTAATGTTTTTGTGGACTATGATGCTGCTTTCACTCTCTCCTCACACGGTTTTATTTCCAGAGGAGAATTTTCGACAGCCGTCAAAAATGTCGCCTGCGAGTGCAATCATACGAAAATATTTGGTCACTCTGTATACATGCTGCAATGTCGATGGTGGAATTTGTAGTTAACTTCTCATAAATTACGGAATTAGAGGTCTCTTGTTTGAGGATCCAAATTCTTGAGGGGCCACATCGGACTTATTTGCAACATATTTAAGTCGGAGTACTGGAGGCAGGTTCGCATGTTCCATTATTGGGTACGTGGCCTTCTGTTGCTAGTAATAGACCCGACGTAAGAGCACAGGCGGTTTGAAGAAATGAAAAGGCTGGCGGCAAGAGCAACAGGGTTCCTCTGGCAAAGTGCGCTGACGAGCCTGATTTTCCAGCCTAAGGAGCTTTCTGGTGATCGCTGCAGCAAGCTTGTCGTTCTTGGGGAGGCGGTGCTTCCAGAAAAAGTGAAAGAAGTGTTGGTGAAAGGCCCAAAGTTCTGCTTCCCAGCGTATGACAAGCGGCGGGAGTTGCTGGCCATGGTTAGAAGGGTTGCCGGCCGTGGAACGGAGCGTAGAAGAGAGAGGCTCATAGATGACGATGTCGCCTGCGCGACAAGGTGCGTCGGGGAACCCCGCGAGAAACCCGCCTCTTGAGAAGGTGTCCATTGCCCTTAAAGAAAATGGTCTCCTGGCGCTCCAGGCAGACAAGGATGGTGGTTTTGCTGTCGTGCCTATGAGTTTGTTCCGAGAAAAGACTTTTCCGGCCATCAACAAAAACTTAAAGCCGATAAAATTCAACGCACGCACTAGGAAACAACAAGCACTCAAAATCTTGGATGAGTTGCACCTGGATGCCATCAAGAAGCAAGCAGAAGATGAAGAGAGTGGCTTCTGTGAAATATTATTTACGGTTAAAACACACAAGCCTGGAATGCCACTACGATTCATCATGTCGGAAAAAGGGACTTGGCAATGCGTTGTCAGTTGCTACCTCCAAAAGCCCCTTGGTTCTTTGGTGGAAGATGATCGTTTCCTGGTTCGTAGTTCCTCGTACGTTGTGCAGCAACTGAACGCTTTTCCCTCTCTCGAGTGCATAGGTTCTTCATCGATATTGAAGATTTGTACTTTTCTGTTCCTCATCATGGACTCCTAAGTGCTGTCAGAGAAAAGATCATCACAACAGATGAAGTTCAATTTCAAAATGCAGCAGGGATTAGCAGGGACAGTTTTGTAGCTTTGTTGGAATTCTGCTTGGGCTCGACAGCCATATCATTTGAAGGAAGCTTCTTTGTTCAGAAAAAAGGTGCCGGCATAGAGTCTCCAGTGGCGACTGTACTCTGTGACATTTTCTTGACAGCCGTCGGGAATAAAATCAAAAGTCAACTTAGTGAGCCACATGTTGTATCCCTTTTTAGGTACTTGGACGACTTTTTGGTTATTTTAAAGAATGTTCCTTAGTGTGATGTAGCTGCGGCGGCAACAAATGTGATATCCGTCTTCACCAATAAAAGCCAGGGCGTCACATTTACGTGGGAGTTACCAGTAAATCGCGAACTTCAGATTTTAGACATAAAATTGGTATTTATGAAGGATCTCCTATGCTGGGCGTACAATCCCAGATCAAAGAAAAGGCTGTTACTGTTTGACAGCGCTCATTACAAACTCGTCAAAAGAGCAATAATCGCTAATTCCCTTCAGAATGCCTTGGAACAGTCGTGCCATCTCAGGATGTCGGTGAGCTTTGGTGCCCAAATTCAGAGGTTGCAAGAAGCCGGTTACCCGACCCTTTGATTTCGGCTGTCTCCAAAATTTTAATCCAGAAGTTGAAGCGGCCTCATGATAAGAGACTTCCTGAAGCACGTAAGAAATCTGTCCCTGTCATTCCTTACATTCACAAAGTTTCCCATGGCATAAAAAAGTCGGAAGCAAACATCAGGTACAAGTTTTGTTTTCGGCCCCATCATAGCTGTCATATATCTGTACTATGACTGAACCGGAAAAGAAACGACCGCTTTGAACTATTAAACATAAAAAAAACAGTTCTCCTAATGCAGGTCACAAATTGTGTATCAGATTCCTTTAAGCTGCGGTCTCGTTCGCATAGGGCAAACCGGTCGGTGAGTCAATGAACGTGCCAGTGAACACTTGCGGAATGTATGCAACCAACACATGGAAGCTTCCTGGCAGACCACTGTAAAACCTGCGAAGAGTGTCGTCCGGAACTAAACAAAGCAATTTTTTTTGAAGAGCGGAAAAGACATATTTGAGCGAGAAGTAGTAGAGGCATATTTTATTAAGAAAGCGGGAAGCGCATGCGTTAGTAAACCGTCCATTTCAATCAGTGACGCTGACGTGGCTTTTCTCGAATGGTGTCTTTAGGTTTTAATGTGTTGAAGTTCTCTCTGCATAGTTTGTTGTTCCTGGATGTGTTTTACCGGCCAAACGAGAATTGCGTAAAATCCAATACATTTAGTTCTTTGACACTAAGAGGATTTCTCGAAGGTTTTAAGTTTTGACACTTGTTTTAGTACTTTGACGCTGAGAGGATTTCTCGAAGCTTTTAACTTTTCATGTCGACCAATTTTTTCTGAGTTTGTTGTTGGTCATTCATTCATTATCACACGATGTGTTAAAACAGAAATATATGATATGGCGATCTGTTTGCCTTGGCCAAGCATGCGCCTTTGTTTTGAGGATGAATTGCTTTCCTGTTGGTTTTGAGCTCGGATAATCTTGGGACTTAGTCCAAAAAAAAGTTTGCTTTTATCAGGAGTGCAGTGCTGAATGCATGAATGTATCTTCCGGTCTGTTAGAAGTAGCACCTACTTCGTGAATTCTAATTGTTTACAATCTCTTAATCTTGCGTGATAGGCTTCTGTGATACGGCTCGGGTGCTTCATAAAATGTAAGGGTTTGGGCGAATAAACCTCACTTTCTAGTTGGCGCCTGTCCTGTTGAGCTCTTGTGCCTCTTTTGTCCTTGTTCTTTTAGCGCCGTCCTGACATCATCCAAAAGCGAAAACCTTTAGTGTCGCACAGAAATAGCAAAGAATGTGTGGCAATTTCGCGCCATGTATGACTTAAGATCCATGGCTGCGGTACCTACACGCGCTACATGGCGACAAAACAAAAAACACGAGAAATGATACTGAGGACAGCAGAAAGTTGAGCTATTTGGTGATATGCATATTGATAGGGAGTTTCGGTTTTTGGTCTTAGTCTCTTGGGTACACGGGGTAACACGTGATGTTCATGATGATAGCCTTTCTCGGGTCTTTTAGGTTTATTTAGAAATACTCTTAACCTTCAGTTGAGGGCCTTTACAGGCAGGGATGTTACACATAACGTTCATACAAGAATAAAGAGCCAGATACAAAAAAAATATGCCCATGCACTACAGTGTAAAATGGGTACAACACAGGATACGATATACAGACTATGAAACTCATATTCCAATGTTCAGCCATCTGCCGTACGCACACAAAAAGAAAAACAAAGAAAACACTTTGCAATATTCACATGGTACAACGTTTAGTAAGCGAGCTTGATTGCATTTGCAAACAATGCGCTATCAGACCTGCGAACAATTTGCACAGGCGGCTTGTTCGAAAGCTCTATTGCCTCTGGGAAGAACGAACAACGAAAGGCATTGGTTCGGGACAAGTACGGCCGAATCGCTTCAGTGTGATTTAGGCGCGAGCTCAGTCTACCTGCAGATTTTAAGTACAAATCTTTAGTTCGCCAAGAAATACTTGAAATAACGTTTTCAATCTCTGCTTCTTGCACCGATCTAATAATTCAAGACTGCAAGACTTTAACATTGGCGAAACTTAGTCTGTCCTTCTATATTAGCAACAAATAAATCGCGCCGCCGGGCTCTATTTCTATTTTGGCCCGCATTACCTGTTGATGGGGCGCCATGCTATTAACGCTTATTATAGCGATGGTCGAATAAGAGATCTGTAACCCAGCAGTTTTACATCTTTAGTTGCGATTACCAGTTTCGCTCTTAAAAAACCCAGTTTTTTTTATGCCGCTGAGCACACTCTTTCTACGTGATTGTGCCATTTTAAATAGTGCGAAATGTAAACACAAAGATATTTGAAACAAGAAACATTAATTTGACTGTAGCCTTGAATATCGTACTGAAAAGTAAAAAATATTCTTTTCGGCAGCGATATGCGTGTATGTGATATTATCAAAATTATTTGTCATTTCCCACTTATCACACTAACCCCCAACCGCTGGAATGTGTCGGCTGAGTTTAATCTGATCCTCTGAAGAAGTTCCGGTGCAAAAATCAAGCTGTCATCTGCAAAGAGTTTTATCTCAGCAGAAGAATTTAAAGCGGTTACTACATCATTGATGCAAAGCAGGAAAAGTGCTGGACCCAGCACGGATCCCTGGGGTACACCTGAGTATACATCTAGAAAACCAGCTCGTTACCATCAACGCGAACTGCCTGCTTGTGGTTAGGTAAATAATATTCAATCCATTTTTTCCTAGATATTTATGTATATTTTATATATGCATTTTATATACTTTATAGATACATATATATAATAAGACGGGGCATTATGACGGGCCCACTCATTTATGTTGGGATATAGCTCTTAGTCCGAATCGGCCAAGGTCTAAATTCGGGAGTGGCCCGGCCAAATCTGCAGGTTGCCATCATGACGGGCCCACTCATTTATGGTGGGAAATAGCTGTTAGTGCGAATCTGCCAAGGTCAAATTTCGGGAGTGGCCCGGCCAAATTTCCACGTCGCCATTATGACGGGCCCACTCATTCATGCTGGGACATAGCACTTAGTGAGAATCTGCCAAGGTAAAATTCCGGAGTGGCGCGGCCAAAGTTCCAGGTCGCCATTATGACGGGCCCACTCATTTATGGTGGGACAATAGCTATTAGTGTGAATCTGCCAAGGTAAAATTTCGGGAGTAGCCCGGCCAAATTTCCAGGTCACCATGATTACGGGCCCACTCATTTTTGGTGGGACATAGCTCTTAGTGCGAATCTGGCAAGGTCAATTTCGGGAGTGTCCCGGTCAAATCTGCAGGTCGCCATCGTGGGGGCACGCTCATTTATGGCTGGTGATAGCTCTTAGTGTGAATCGGCCACGGTCAAAATTCGGGATGGCTCGGCAAAATTTTGTAAATGGTCCGGCCAAATTTACAGGTCACCATCGTGGGGGTCACGCTCATTTATGGCTGGACATAGCTCTTAGGTGAATCGGCCACGGTCAAATTTCGGGAGTGGCACGGCCAAATCTCCAGGTCGCCTCTATGACGGGCCCACACATTGATGGTGGGACATAGCTCTTAGTCCGAATCTGCAAAGGTAAAATTTCGGGAGTGGCCCAGCCAAATTTCCAGGTCGCCATTATGACGGGCCCACTCATATATAGGTGGGACATAGCTCTTAGTGCGAATCTGGCAAGGTCAAATTTCGGAGTGGCCCGGCCAAATCTGCAGGTCGCCATCGTGGGGGCACGCTCATTTATGGCTGGAGATACCTCTTAGTGTGAATCGGCCACTGTCAAAATTCGGGAGTGCCTCGGCAAAATTTTGTAAATGGTCCGGCCAAATCTACAGGTCGCCATCGTGGGGGTCACGCTCATTTATGGCTGGACATAGCTCTTAGTGTGAATCAGCCACGGTCAAATTTCGGGAATGGCACAGCAAAAGTTTTGTGAATGGCATCGCCAAATTCGCAGGTCGCCATCGTGTACGTACGCCCGGCCAAATCTGCCGGTCGTCATCGTGTCGGGCACGCTCATTTATGGTTGGACATAGCTCTTAGTCCGAATCGGCCAAAGCCAAATTGTCGGGAGTGGCCCAGCCAAATTTCCAGGTCGCCATCGTGTTGGGCACGCTCAGTATCAGTTGGACATAGCTCTTAGCCCGAATCGCCGAAGTCAAATTTCGGAGTAGCCCGGCCAATTCTGCAGGTCGCCATCGTGTTGGGCACATTCATTTATGGTTGGGCATAGCTCTTAGTCCGAATCGGACAAGGTCAAATTTCGTAGAGTAGCCCGGCCAAATCTGCAGGCCACCGTTGTGTCGGGCACGCTCGTTTACAGTTGGACATAGCTCTTTGTACGAATCAGCCAAGGTTAAATTTCGGGAGTGCCCGGCCAAATCTGCAGGCCGCCATCGTGTTGGGCACGCTCGTTTACAGTTGGACATAGCTCTTGTACGAATCAGCCAAGGTGAAATGTCGGGAGTGCCCGGCCAAATCTGCAGGTCGCCATCGTGTCGGGCACGCTCATTTATCGTTGGACATAGCTCTTATTGTGAATCGGCCAAGGTCAAATTTCGGAAGTAGACCTTCCAAATCTGCAGGTCGCCATCGTGTCGGGCACGCTCATTTATCGTTGGACATAGCTCTTAATGTGAATCGGCCAAGGTCAAATTTTGGAAGTAGGACGGTCATATTTGCAGGTCGCCATCGTGTCGGGCACGCTCATTTATCGTTGGACATAGCTCTTAATGTGAATCGGCCAAGGTCAAATTTTGGAAGTAGGCCGGCCATATTTGCAGGTCGCCATCTGTCGGGCACGCTCATTTATCGTTGGACATAGCTCTTAATGTGAATCGGACAAGGTCAAATTTTGGAAGTAGGCCGGCCATATTTGCAGGTCTCCATCGTGTCGGGCACGCTCATTTATCGTTGGGCATAGCTCTTAATGTGAATCGGCCAAGGTCAAATATTGGAAGTAGGCCGGCCATATTTGCAGGTCGTCATCGTGTCGGGAATGCTCATTTAGCATTGGGCATAGCTCTTAATGTGAATCGGCCACAGTCAAGTTTCGGAAGTAGGCCGGCCATATTTGCAGGTCGCCATCGTGTCGGGCACGCTCATTTATCGTTGGGCATAGCTCTTAATGTGAATCGGCCAAGGTCCAATTTCGGAAGTAGGCAGGCCAAATCTGCAGGTCGCCATCTTGTCGGGCACGCTCATTTATCGTTGGACATAGCTCTTAATGTGAATCGGCCAAGGTCAAATTTCGGTAGTAGGCCGGCCAATTCTGCAGGTCGCCATCGTGTCGGGCATGGTCATTTATCGTTGGGCATAGCTCTTAGTGTGAATCGGCCAAGGTCCAATTTCGGAAGTAGCCCGGCCAATTCTGCAGGTCGCCATCGTGTCGGGCACGCTCGTTTATAGTTGGACATAGCTCTTATGTCCGAATCGATGCAAGGTCAAATTTCGGAGTAGCCCGGCCAAATCGGCAGGGCGCCATCGTGTCGAGCACGCTCTATTATCGTTGGACATAGCTCTTAATGTGAATCGGCCAAGGTCAAGTTTCGGGAGTAGCCCGGCCAAATCTGCAGGTCGCCATCGTGTCGGCAACGCTCATTTATCGTTGGACATAGCTCTTAATGTGAATCGGCCAAGGTCAAATTTCGGGAGTGGCCGGCCAAATCTGCAGGTCGTCATTGTATCGGGTACGCTCATTTATCGTTGGACATAGCTCAGTGTGAATCTGCCAAGGTAAATTTTCTGGTGTAGCCCGGCCAAATTTCCAGGTCACCACGATGACGGCCCACTCATTTATCGTGGGACATTGCTCTTAGTCCGAATCTGCAAAGGTAAAACTTCGGGAGTGGCCCGGCCAAATTTCCAGGTCGCCATTATGACGGGCCCACTCATTTAAGATGGGACATAGCTCTTAGTCCGAATCTGCCAAGTTAAAATTTCGGGAGTGGCGCGGCCATACTTCCAGGTCGCCATTATGACGGGCCCACTAATTTATGGTGGGACATAGCTCTTAGTGCGAATCTGGCAGGGTCAAATTTCGGTAGTGGCCCGGCCAAATCTGCAGGTCGCCATTATGACGGGCCCACTCATTCATGCTGGGACATAGCTCTTAGTGAGAATCTGCCAAGGTAAAATTTCGGGAGTTGCCCGGCCAAATTTCCAGGTCGCCATTATGACGGGCCCACTCATTCATGGTGGGACAATAGCTCTTAGTGTGAATCTGCCAAGGTAAAATTTCGGGAGTAGCCCGGCGAAATTTACAGGTCACTATGATGACGGGCCCACTCATTTATGGTGGGACATAGCTCTTAGTCCGAATCTGCCAAGGTAAAATTTCGGGAGTGGCCCGGCCAAATTTACAGGTCGCCTTTATGACGAGCCCACACATTGATGGTGGGACATAGCTCTTAGTCCGAATCTGCAAAGGTAAAATTTCGGGAGTGGCCCGGCCAAATTTCCATGTCGCCATTATTACGGGCCCACCCATATATGGTGGGACATAGCTCTTAGTGCGAATCTGGCAAGGTCAAATTTCGGGAGTGGCCCGGCCAAATCTGCAGGTCGCCATCGTGGGGGCACGCTCATTTATGGCTGGAGATAACTCTTAGTGTGAATCGGCCACGGTCAAAATTCGGGAGTGGCTCGGCAAAATTTTTGTAAATGGTCCCGCCAAATTCGCAGGTCGCCATCGTGTACGCCACGCTCATTTATAGTTAGACATAGCCCTTAGTCTGAACCGGCCAAGGTAAAATTTCGGGAGTGGCCCGGTCAAATTTCCAGGTCGCCATCATTACGGGCCCACTCATATATGGTGGGACATAGCTCTTTGTTCGAATCGGCCAAGGTCAAATTTCGGCAGTGGCCCGGCCAAATCTGCAGGTTGCCATCGTGTCGGGCACGCTCATTTATCGTTGGACATAGCTCTTAATGTTAATCGGCCAAGGTCAAATTTCGGAAGTAGACCTTCCAAATCTGCAGGTCGCCAACGTGTCGGGCACGCTCATTTAACGTTGGACATAGCTCTTAATGTGAATCGGCCAAGGTCAAATTTTGGAAGTAGGACGGTCGTATTTCCAGGCCGCCATCGTGTCGGGCACGCTCATTTATCGTTGGACATATCTCTTAATGTTAATCGGCCAAGGTCAAATTTTGGAAGTAGGCCGGCCATATTTGCAGGTCGCCATTGTGTCGTGCACGCACATTTATCGTTGGACATAGCTCTTAATGTGAATCGGCATAAGTCAAATTTTGGAAGTAGGCCGTCCATATTTGCAGGTCTCCATCGTGTCGGGCACGCTCATTTATCGTTGGGCATAGCTCTTAATGTGAATCGGCCAAGGTCAAATATTGGAAGTAGGCCGGCCATACTTGCAGGTCGTCATCGTGTCGGGAATGCTCATTTAACATTGGGCATAGCTCTTAATGTGAATCGGCCACAGTGAAGTTTCGGAAGTAGGCCGGCCATATTTGCAGGTCGTCATCGTGTCGGGCACGCTCATTTATCGTTGGACATAGCTCTTAATGTGAATCGGCCAAGGTCCAATTTTGGAAGTAGGCCGGCCATATTTGCAGTTCGCCATCGTGTCGGGCACGCTCATTTATCGTTGGACAAAGCTCTTAATGTAAATCGGCCAAGGTCAAATTTGGGAAGTAGGCCGGCCAAATCTGCAGGTCGCCATCGTGTCGGCCACGCTCATTTATCGTTGGACATAGCTCTTAATGTGAATCTGCGAAGGTCAAATTTCGGTAGTAGGCCGGCCATATTTGCAGGTCGCCATCGTGTCGGGCATGCTCATTTATCGTTGGGCATAGCTCTTAGTGTGAATCGGCCAAGGTCCAATTTCGGAAGTAGGCCGGCCAAATCTGTAGGTCGCCATCTTGTCGGGCACGCTCATTTATCGTTGGATATAGCTCTTAATGTGAATCGGCGAAGGTCAAATTTTGGAAGTAGCCCGGCCAATTCTGCAGGTCGCCATCGTGTTGGGCACGCTCGTTTAAAGTTGGACATAGCTCTTTGTCCGAATCGATGAAGGTCAAATTTCGGGAGTGCCCAGCCAAATAGGCAGGGGGCCATCGTGTCAAGCACGCTCAATTATCGTTGGACATAGCTCTTAATGTGAATCGGCCAAGGTCAAATTTCGGGAGTGGCCCGGCCAAATCTGTAGGTCGCCATTGTGTCGGGTACGCTCATTTATCGTTGGACATAGCTCTTAGTGTGAATCTGCCAAGGTAAAATTTCGGGTGTAGCCCGGGCAAATTTCCAGGTCGCCATTATGACGGGCCCACTCATTTATAGTGGGACATAGCTCTTAGTCCGAATCTGCCAAGGTAATATTTCGGGAGTGGCCCGGTCATATCTCCAGGTCGCCATTATGACGGGCCCACTAATTTATGGTGGGACATAGCTCTTAGTGCGAATCTGGCAAGGTCAAATTTCGGGAGTGGCCCGGCGAAATTTCCAGGTCACCATGATGACGGACCCACTCATTTATGGTGGGACATAGCTCTTAGTCCGAATCTGCCAAGGTAAAATTTCGGGTGTGGCCCGGCCAATTTTACAGGTCGCCTTTATGACGGGCCCACACATTGATGGTGGGATATAGCTCTTAGTCCGAATCTGCAAAGGTAAAATTTCGGGAGTGGCCCGGCCAAATTTCCAGGTCGCCATTATGACTGGCCCACTCATACATGGTGGGACATAGCTCTTAGTGCGAATCTGGCAAGGTCAAATTTCGGGAGTGGCCCGGCGAAATTTCCAGGTCACCATGATGACGGGACCCCTCATTTATGGTGGGACATAGCTCTTAGTCTGAATCTGCCAAGGTAAAATTTCGGGTGTGGCCCGGCCAATTTTACAGGTCGCCTTTATGACGGGCCCACACATTGATGGTGGCATATAGCTCTTAGTCCGAATCTGCAAAGGTAAAATTTCGGGAGTGGCCCGGCCAAATTTCCAGGTCGCCATTATGACTGGCCCGACTCATACATGGTGGGACATAGCTCTTAGTGCGAATCTGGCAAGGTCACATTTCGGGAGTGGCCCGGCCAAATCTGCAGGTCGCCATCGTGGGGGTACGCTCATTTATGGCTGGAGATAGCTCTTAATGTGAATCGGCCACGGTCAAAATTCGGGAGTGGCTCGGCAAAATTGGTAAATGGTCCGGCCAAATCTACAGGTCGCCATCGTGGGGGTCACGCTCATTTATGGCATCGCCAAATTCGCAGGTCACCATCGTGTACGCCACGCTCATTTATAGTTAGACATAGCCCTTAGTCTGAACCGGCCAAGGTAAAATTTCGGGAGTGGCCCGGTCAAATTTCCAGGTCGCCATCATTACGGGCCCACTCATATATATGGTGGGACATAGCTCTTAGTTCGAATCGGCCAAGGTCAAATTTCGGCAGTGGCCCGGCCAAATCTGCAGGTCGCCATCGTGTTGGGCACATTCATATATGGTTGGACATAGCTCTTAGCCCCGAATCGGCCGAGGTCAAATTTCGGGAGTGGCCCGGCCAAATTCTGCAGGTCGCCATCGTGTTGGGCACATTCATTTATGGTTGGACATAGCACTTAGTCCGAATCGGCCAAGGTCAAATTTCGGGAGTAGCACGGCCAAATCTGCAGGTCGCCATCGTGTTGGGCACGCTCATTTATGGCTGGCCATAACTCTGTCCGAATAGGCCAAAGTCAAATTTCGGGAGTGGCCCAGCCAAATTTCCAGGCCGCCATCCTGTCGGCCATGCTCATTTATGGTTGGGAATAGCTCTAAGTCCAAATCGGCCAAGGTCAAATTTCTGGAGTAGCCCGGCCAAATCCGCTGGTCGCCATCGTGTTGGGCACGTTTGTATATGGTTGGAAATGGCTCTTTTCCGAATCGCCTAAGGTCAAATTTCGGGAGTAGTCCAGCCAAATCTGCAGGTCGCCATCGTGTTGGGCACGTTCATTGATGGATGGACATGGCTCTTAGTCCGAATCGGACTAGGTCAAATTTCGTGAGTAGCCCGGCCAAATATGCAAGCCGCCATCGTGTCGGGCACGCTCGTTTACAGTTGGACATAGCTCTCTGTGCGAATCAGCCAAGGTGAAATGTCGGGAGTGCCCGGCCAAATCTGCAGGTCGCCATCGTGTTGGGCGCGCTCGTTTACAGTTGGACATTGCTCTTTGTACGAATCAGCCAAGGTCAAATGTCGGGAGTGCCCGGCCAAATATGTAGGTCGCCATCGTGTCGGGCACGCTCATTTATCGTTGGACATAGCACTTAATGTGCATCGGCCAAAGTCAAATTTCGGAAGTAGACCTTTCAAATCTGAAGGTGGCCATCGTGTCGGGCACGCTCATTTATCGTTGGACATAGCTTTTAATGTGAATCGGCCAAAGTCAAATTTTGGAAGTAGGCCGGCCATATTTGCAGGTCGCCAGCATGTCTGGCACGCTCATTTATCGTTGGGCATAGCTCTTAATGTGAATCGGCCAAGGTCAAATTTTGGAAGTAGGCCGGCCATATTTGCAGGTCGCCATCGTGTCGGGCACGCTCATTTATAGTTGGACATAGCTCTTAATGTGAATCGGCCAAGGTCAAATTTTGGAAGTAGGCCGGCCATATTTGCAGGTCGCCATCGTGTCGGGCACGCTCATTTATCGTTGGGCATAGCTCTTAATGTGAATCGGCCAAGGTCAAATTTCGGAAGTAGGCCGGCCATATTTGCACGTCGCCATCGTGTCGGGCACGCTCATTTATCGTTGGGCATAGCTCTTAATGTGAATCGGCCAAGGTCAAATTTCGGAGTAGGCCGGCCATATTTGCAGGTCGCCATCGTGTCGGGCACGCTCATTTATCGTTGGACATAGCTCTTAATGTGAATCTGCCAAGGTAAATTTTCGGAGTAGCCCGGCCAAATTTCCAGGTCACCACGATGACGGCCCACTCATTTATCGTGGGACATTGCTCTTAGTCCGAACTGCCAAGGTAAAACTTCGGAGTGGCCGGCCAAATTTCCAGGTCGCCATTATGACGGGCCCACTCATTTAAGTGGGACATAGCTCTTAGTCCGAATCTGCCAAGTTAAAATTTCGGAGTGGCCGGCCATACTTCAGGTCGCCATTATGACGGGCCCACTCATTTATGCGTGGGACTTAGCTCTTAGTGAGAATCTGCCAAGGTAAAATTTCGGGAGTTGCCCGGCCAAATTTGCAGGTCGCCATTATGACGGGCCCAGCTCATTCATGCGTGGGACATAGCTCTTAATGTGAATCTGCCAAGGTAAAATTTCGGGAGTAGCCCGGCCAAATTTACAGGTCACTCATGATGACGGGCAACTCATTTATGGTGGGACATAGCTCTTAGTCGAATCTGCCAAGGTAAAATTTCGGGAGTGGCCCGGCCAAATTTACAGGTCGCCTTTATGACGAGCCCACACATTGATGGTGGGACATAGCTCTTAGTCCGAATCTGCAAAGGTAAAATTTCGGGAGTGGCCCGGCCAAATTTCCATGTCGCCATTATTACGGGCCCACCCATATATGGTGGGACATAGCTCTTAGTGCGAATCTGGCAAGGTCAAATTTCGGGAGTGGCCCGGCCAAATCTGCAGGTCGCCATCGTGGGGGCACGCTCATTTATGGCTGGAGATAGCTCTTAGTGTGAATCGGCCACGGTCAAAATTCGGGAGTGGCTCGGCAAAATTTTTGTAAATGGTCCCGCCAAATTCGCAGGTCGCCATCGTGTACGCCACGCTCATTTATAGTTAGACATAGCCCTTAGTCTGAACCGGCCAAGGTAAAATTTCGGGAGTGGCCCGGTCAAATTTCCAGGTCGCCATCATTACGGGCCCACTCATATATGGTGGGACATAGCTCTTAGTTCGAATCGGCCAAGGTCAAATTTCGGCAGTGGCCCGGCCAAATCTGCAGGTCGCCATCGTGTCGGGCACGCTCATTTATGGTTGGACATAGCTCTTAGTCGAATCGCCAAGGTCAAATTTCGGGAGTGGCCCGCCAAATTTGCAGGTCGCCATCATGTCGGGCACACTCATTTATCGTTGGACATAGCTCTTATGTGAATCGGCCAAGGTCAAATTTGGAGTGCCCGGCCAAATCCAGGTCGCCATCGTGTGGGCACGTCTTTATGGTTGGACATTCTTTTGAATCGCCAAGGTCAAATTTCGGGAGTAGCCGGCCAATTTGCAGGTCGCATCGTGTGGGCACGCTCATTTATCGTTGGACATAGCTCTTAATGTGAATCGGCCAAGGTCAAATTTCGGAAGTAGGCCGGCCATATTTGCAGGTCGCCATCGTGTCGGGCACGCTCATTTATCGTTGGACATAGCTCTTAATGTCGAATCGGCCAAGGTCAAATTTGGGAGTGCCCGGCCAAATCTGCAGGTCGCCATCGTGTCGGGCACGCTCATTTACGTTGGACATAGCTCTTTGTGAATCGGCAAGGCAAATTTCGGAAGTGGCCGGCCAAATCTGCAGGTCGCCATCGTGTCGGGCACGCTCATTTATCGTTGGACATAGCTCTTAATGTGAATCGGCCAAGGTCAAATTTCGGAAGTAGGCCGGCCATATCTGCAGGTCGCCATCGTGTCGGGCACGCTCATTTATCGTTGGACATAGCTCTTAATGTGAATCGGCCAAGGTCAAATTTTGGAAGTAGGCCGGCCATATTTGCAGGTCGCCATCGTGTCGGGCACGCTCATTTATCGTTGGACATAGCTCTTAATGTGAATCGGCCAAGGTCAAATTTTGGAAGTAGGCCGGCCATATTTGCAGGTCGCCATCGTGTCGGGCACGCTCATTTATCGTTGGGCATAGCTCTTATGTGAATCGGCAAGGTCAAATTTCGGAAGTAGCCCGGCCAAATCTGCAGGTCGCCATCGTGTCGGGCACGCTCATTTATCGTTGGACATAGCTCTTAATGTGAATCGGCCAAGGTCAAATTTCGGAAGTAGCCCGGCCAAATCTGCAGGTCGCCATCGTGTCGGGCACGCTCATTTATCGTTGGACATAGCTCTTAATGTGAATCGGCCAAGGTCAAATTTCGGGAGTAGCCCGGCCAAATTTGCAGGTCGCCATCGTGTCGGCACGCTCATTTATCGTTGGACATAGCTCTTAATGTGAATCGGCCAAGGTCAAATTTCGGGAGTAGGCCGGCCAAATCTGCAGGTCGCCATTGTATCGGGTACGCTCATTTATCGTTGGACATAGCTCTTAGTGTGAATCTGCCAAGGTAAAATTTCGGGTGTAGCCCGGCCAAATTTCCAGGTCACCACGATGACGGCCCACTCATTTATCGTGGGACATTGCTCTTAGTCCGAATCTGCAAAGGTAAAACTTCGGGTGTGGCCCGGCCAAATTTCCAGGTCGCCATTATGACGGGCCCACTAATTTATGGTGGGACATAGCTCTTAGTGCGAATCTGGCAAGGTCAAATTTCGGGAGTGGCCCGGCGAAATTTCCAGGTCACCATGATGACGGGCCCACTCATTTATGGTGGGACATAGCTCTTAGTCCGAATCTGCCAAGGTAAAATTTCGGGTATGGCCCGGCCAATTTTACAGGTCGCCTTTATGACGGGCCCACACATTGATGGTGGGATATAGCTCTTAGTCCGAATCTGCAAAGGTAAAATTTCGGGAGTGGCCCGGCCAAATTTCCAGGTCGCCATTATGACTGGCCCACTCATACATGGTGGGACATAGCTCTTAGTGCGAATCTGGCAAGGTCACATTTCGGGAGTGGCCCGGCCAAATCTGCAGGTCGCCATCGTGGGGGTACGCTCATTTATGGCTGGAGATAGCTCTTAGTGTGAATCGGCCACGGTCAAAATTCGGGAGTGGCTCGGCAAAATTTTGTAAATGGTCCGGCCAAATCTACAGGTCGCCATCGTGGGGGTCACGCTCATTTATG
The DNA here is from genome assembly GCA_030143305.2 of Amblyomma americanum. Lineage (NCBI taxonomy): Eukaryota > Metazoa > Arthropoda > Arachnida > Ixodida > Ixodidae > Amblyomma > Amblyomma americanum. The sequence continues at coordinate 328,723 of JARKHS020034663.1, forward strand.
GCTGGACATATTTCTTAGTGTGAATCGGCCACGGTCAAATTTCGGGAATGGCCCGACAAAAGTTTTGTGAATGGCATCGCCAAATTCGCAGGTCGCCATCGTGTACGCCACGCTCATTTATAGTTAGACATAGCTCTTAGTCTGAACCGGCCAAGGTAAATTTCGGGAGTGGCCCGGTCAAATTTCCAGGTCGCCATCATTACGGGCCCACTCATATATATGGTGGGACATAGCTCTTAGTTCGAATCGGCCAAGGTCAAATTTCGGCAGTGGCCCGGCCAAATCTGCAGGTCGCCATCGTGTCGGGCACGTTCATTTATGGTTGGACATAGCTCTTAGTCCGAATCGGCCAAGGTCAAATTTCGGGAGTGGCCCGGCCAAATTTCCAGGTCGCCATCGTGTTGGGCACATTCATTTATGGTTGGACATAGCTCTTAGTCCGAATCGGCCAAGGTCAAATTTCGGGAGTAGCCCGGCCAAATTCTGCAGGTCGCCATCGTGTTGGGCACCTCATTTATGGTTGGACATAGCTCTTAGTCCGAATCGGCCAAGGTCAAATTTCGGGAGTGGCCCGGCCAAATTTCCAGGCCGCCATCCTGTCGGCCATGCTCATTTATGGTTGGGAATAGCTCTAAGTCCAAATCGGCCAAGGTCAAATTTCTGGAGTAGCCCGGCCAAATCCGCTGGTCGCCATCGTGTTGGGCACGTTTGTATATGGTTGGAAATGGCTCTTTTCCGAATCGCCTAAGGTCAAATTTCGGGAGTAGTCCAGCCAAATCTGCAGGTCGCCATCGTGTTGGGCACGTTCATTGATGGATGGACATGGCTCTTAGTCCGAATCGGACTAGGTCAAATTTCGTGAGTAGCCCGGCCAAATATGCAAGCCGCCATCGTGTCGGGCACGCTCGTTTACAGTTGGACATAGCTCTCTGTGCGAATCAGCCAAGGTGAAATGTCGGGAGTGCCCGGCCAAATCTGCAGGTCGCCATCGTGTTGGGCGCGCTCGTTTACAGTTGGACATTGCTCTTTGTACGAATCAGCCAAGGTCAAATGTCGGGAGTGCCCGGCCAAATATGTAGGTCGCCATCGTGTCGGGCACGCTCATTTATCGCTGGACATAGCACTTAATGTGCATCGGCCAAAGTCAAATTTCGGAAGTAGACCTTTCAAATCTGAAGGTGGCCATCGTGTCGGGCACGCTCATTTATCGTTGGACATAGCTTTTAATGTGAATCGGCCAAAGTCAAATTTTGGAAGTAGGCCGGCCATATTTGCAGGTCGCCAGCATGTCTGGCACGCTCATTTATCGTTGGGCATAGCTCTTAATGTGAATCGGCCAAGGTCAAATTTTGGAAGTAGGCCGGCCATATTTGCAGGTCGCCATCGTGTCGGGCACGCTCATTTATAGTTGGACATAGCTCTTAATGTGAATCGGCCAAGGTCCAATTTTGTAAGTAGGCCGGCCATATTTGCATGTCGCCTTCGTGTCGGGCACGCTCATTTATAGTTGGACATAGCTCTTAATGTGAATCGGCCAAGGTCAAATTTTGGAAGTAGCCGCCATTTTGCAGGTCGCCATCCGTGTCGGGCACGCTCATTTATCGTTGGGCATAGCTCTTAATGTGAATCGGCCAAGGTCAAATGTCGGAAGTAGGCCGGCCATATTTGCAGGTCGCCATCGTGTCGGGCACGCTCATTTATCGTTGGACATAGCTCTTAATGTGAATCGGCCAAGGTCAAATTTCGGAAGTAGGCCGGCAAATCTGCAGGTCGCCATCGTGTCGGGCACGCTCATTTATCGTTGGACAAAGCTCTTAATGTGAATCGGCCAAGGTCAAATTTTGGAAGTAGGCCGGCCATATTTCCAGGCCGCCATCGTGTCGGGCACGCTCATTTATCGTTGGACATAGCTCTTAATGTGAATCGGCCAAGGTCAAATTTCGGAAGTAGGCCGGCCATATTTGCAGGTCGCCATCGTGTCGGGCACGCTCATTTATCGTTGGGCATAGCTCTTAATGTGAATCGGCCAAGGTCAAATTTCGGAAGTAGGCCGGCCATATCTGCAGGTCGCCATCGTGTCGGGCACGCTCATTTATCGTTGGACATAGCTCTTAATGTGAATCGGCCAAGGTCAAATTTCGGAAGTAGGCCGGCCAATTCTGCAGGTCGCCATCGTGTCGGGCACGCTCATTTATCGTTGGACATAGCTCTTAATGTGAATCGGCCAAGGTCAAATTTCGGAAGTAGCCCGGCCAAATCTGCAGGTCGCCATCGTGTCGGCACGCTCATTTATCGTTGGACATAGCTCTTAATGTGAATCGGCCAAGGTCAAATTTCGGGAGTAGCCCGGCCAAATCTGCAGGTCGCCATCGTCGTCGGCAACGCTCATTTATCGTTGGACATAGCTCTTAATGTGAATCGGCCAAGGTCAAATTTCGGGAGTGGCCGGCCAAATCTGCAGGTCGCCATTGTGTCGGGTACGCTCATTTATCGTTGGACATAGCTCTTAGTGTGAATCTGCCAAGGTCAAATTTCGGGTGTAGCCCGGCAAATTTCCAGGTCACCACGATGACGGCCCACTCATTTATCGTGGGACATTGCTCTTAGTCCGAATCTGCAAAGGTAAAACTTCGGGGTGGCCCGGCCAAATTTCAGGTCGCCATTATGACGGGCCCACTCATTTAAGTGGGACATAGCTCTTAGTCCGAATCTGCCAAGTTAAAATTTCGGGAGTGGCCCGGCCATATCTTCCAGGTCGCCATTATGACGGGCCCACTAATTTATGGTGGGACATAGCTCTTAGTGCGAATCTGGCAGGGTCAAATTTCGGGAGTGGCCCGGCCAAATCTGCAGGTCGCCATTATGACGGGCCCACTCATTCATGTTGGGACATAGCTCTTAGTGAGAATCTGCCAAGGTAAAATTTCGGGAGTTGCCCGGCCAAATTTCCAGGTCGCCATTATGACGGGCCCACTCATTCATGGTGGGACATAGCTCTTAGTGTGAATCTGCCAAGGTAAAATTTCGGGAGTAGCCCGGCGAAATTTACAGGTCACTATGATGACGGGCCAACTCATTTATGGTGGGACATAGCTCTTAGTCCGAATCTGCCAAGGTAAAATTTCGGGAGTGGCCCGGCCAAATTTACAGGTCGCCTTTATGACGAGCCCACACATTGATGGTGGGACATAGCTCTTAGTCCGAATCTGCAAAGGTAAAATTTCGGGAGTGGCCCGGCCAAATTTCCAGGTCGCCATTATTACGGGCCCACCCATATATGGTGGGACATAGCTCTTAGTGCGAATCTGGCAAGGTCACATTTCGGGAGTGGCCCGGCCAAATCTGCAGGTCGCCATCGTGGGGGCACGCTCATTTATGGCTGGAGATAACTCTTAATGTGAATCGGCCACGGTCAAATTTCGGGAGTGGCCGGCAAAATTTTGTAAATGGTCGCCAAATCGCAGGTCGCCATCGTGTACGGCCACGCTCATTTATAGTTAGACATAGCTCTTAGTCTGAACCGGCCAAGGTAAAATTTCGGGAGTGGCCCGGTCAAATTTCCAGGTCGCCATCATTACGGGCCCACTCATTATATGGTGGGACATAGCTCTTAGTTCGAATCGGCCAAGGTCAAATTTCGGCAGTGGCCCGGCCAAATCTGCAGGTCGCCATCGTGTCGGGCACGCTCATTTATGGTTGGACATAGCTCTTAGTCCGAATCGGCCAAAGTCAAATTTCGGGAGTGGCCCAGCCAAATTTCCAGGTCGCCATCGTGTTGGGCACATTCATATATGGTTGGACATAGCTCTTAGTCCGAATCGGCCGAAGGTCAAATTTCGGGAGTAGCCCGGCCAAATTCTGCAGGTCGTCATCGTGTCGGGCACGCTCATTTATGGTTGGACATAGCTCTTAATGTGAATCGGCCAAGGTCCAATTTTGGAAGTAGGCCGGCCATATTTCCAGTTCGCCATCGTGTCGGGCACGCTCATTTATCGTTGGACATAGCTCTTAATGTAAATCGGCCAAGGTCAAATTTCTGGAGTAGCCCGGCCAAATCCGCTGGTCGCCATCGTGTTGGGCACGCTTTGTATATGGTTGGACATGGCTCTTTTCCGAATCGCCTAAGGTCAAATTTCGGGAGTAGTCCAGCCAAATCTGCAGGTCGCCATCGTGTTGGGCACGTTCATTGATGGATGGACATGGCTCTTAGTCGAATCGGACTAGGTCAAATTTCGTGAGTAGCCCGGCCAAATATGCAAGCCGCCATCGTGTCGGGCACGCTCGTTTACAGTTGGACATAGCTCTCTAGTGCGAATCAGCCAAGGTGAAATGTCGGGAGTGCCCGGCCAAATCTGCAGGTCGCCATCGTGTTGGGCACGCTCGTTTACAGTTGGACATTGCTCTTTGTACGAATCAGCCAAGGTCAAATGTCGGAGTGCCCGGCCAAATATGCAGGTCGCCATCGTGTCGGGCACGCTCATTTATCGTTGGACATAGCACTTAATGTGCATCGGCCAAGGTCAAATTTCGGAAGTAGACCTTTCAAATCTGAAGGTGGCCATCGTGTCGGGCACGCTCATTTATCGTTGGACATAGCTCTTAATGTGAATCGGCCAAAGTCAAATTTTCGGAAGTAGGCCGGCCATATTTGCAGGTCGCCATCGTGTCGGGCACGCTCATTTATCGTTGGGCATAGCTCTTAATGTGAATCGGCCAAGGTCAAATTTCGGAAGTAGGCCGGCCATATTTGCAGGTCGCCATCGTGTCGGGCACGCTCATTTATCGTTGGACATAGCTCTTAATGTGAATCGGCCAAGGTCAAATTTTGGAAGTAGGCCGGCCATATTTGCAGGTCGCCATCGTGTCGGCACGCTCATTTATCGTTGGGCATAGCTCTTAATGTGAATCGGCCAAGGTCAAATTTCGGGAGTAGCCCGGCCAAATCTGCAGGTCGCCATCGTGTCGGCAACGCTCATTTATCGTTGGACATAGCTCTTAATGTGAATCGGCCAAGGTCAAATTTCGGGAGTGGCCGGCCAAATCTGCAGGTCGTCATTGTATCGGGTACGCTCATTTATCGTTGGACATAGCTCAGTGTGAATCTGCCAAGGTAAATTTTCTGGTGTAGCCCGGCCAAATTTCCAGGTCACCACGATGACGGCCCACTCATTTATCGTGGGACATTGCTCTTAGTCCGAATCTGCAAAGGTAAAACTTCGGGAGTGGCCCGGCCAAATTTCCAGGTCGCCATTATGACGGGCCCACTCATTTAAGATGGGACATAGCTCTTAGTCCGAATCTGCCAAGTTAAAATTTCGGGAGTGGCGCGGCCATACTTCCAGGTCGCCATTATGACGGGCCCACTAATTTATGGTGGGACATAGGTCTTAGTGCGAATCTGGCAGGGTCAAATTTCGGGAGTGGCCCGGCCAAATCTGCAGGTCGCCATTATGACGGGCCCACTCATTCATGTTGGGACATAGCTCTTAGTGAGAATCTGCCAAGGTAAAATTTCGGGAGTTGCCCGGCCAAATTTCCAGGTCGCCATTATGACGGGCCCACTCATTCATGGTGGGACATAGCTCTTAGTGTGAATCTGCCAAGGTAAAATTTCGGGAGTAGCCCGGCGAAATTTACAGGTCACTATGATGACGGGCCAACTCATTTATGGTGGGACATAGCTCTTAGTCCGAATCTGCCAAGGTAAAATTTCGGGAGTGGCCCGGCCAAATTTACAGGTCGCCTTTATGACGAGCCCACACATTATGGTGGGACATAGCTCTTAGTGCGAATCTGGCAAGGTCAAATTTCGGGAGTGGCCCGGCCAAATCTGCAGGTCGCCATCGTGGGGGCACGCTCATTTATGGCTGGAGATACTCTTAGTGTGAATCGGCCACGGTCAAATTTCTCGGAAGTAGGCCGCCAAATTCGCAGGTCGCCATCGTGTACGCCACGCTCATTTATAGTTAGACATAGCTCTTAGTCTGAATCGGCCAAGGTCAAATTTCGGGAGTGGCCCGGTCAAATTTGCAGGTCGCCATCGTGTCGGGCACGCTCATTTATGGTGGGACATAGCTCTTAGTTCGAATCGGCCAAGGTCAAATTTCGGCAGTAGGCCCGGCCAAATCTGCAGGTCGCCATCGTGTCGGGCACGCTCATTTATCGTTGGACATAGCTCTTAATGTGAATCGGCCAAGGTCAAATTTCGGAAGTAGGACCGTCAATATCTGCAGGTCGCCATCGTGTCGGGCACGCTCATTTATCGTTGGACATAGCTCTTAATGTGAATCGGCCAAGGTCAAATTTTGGAAGTAGGCCGGCCATATTTGCAGGTCGCCATCGTGTCGGGCACGCTCATTTATCGTTGGACATAGCTCTTAATGTGAATCGGCCAAGGTCAAATTTTGGAAGTAGGCCGGCCATATTTGCAGGTCGCCATCGTGTCGGGCACGCTCATTTATCGTTGGGCATAGCTCTTAATGTGAATCGGCCAAGGTCAAATTTGGAAGTAGGCCGGCCATATTTACAGGTCGTCATCGTGTCGGGCACGCTCATTTATCGTTGGACATAGCTCTTAATGTGAATCGGCCAAGGTCAAATTTTGGAAGTAGGCCGGCCATATTTGCAGGTCGCCATCGTGTCGGGCACGCTCATTTATCGTTGGACATAGCTCTTAATGTAAATCGGCCAAGGTCAAATTTGGGAAGTAGGCCGGCCAAATCTGCAGGTCGCCATCGTGTCGGCCACGCTCATTTATCGTTGGACATAGCTCTTAATGTGAATCTGCGAAGGTCAAATTTCGGTAGTAGGCCGGCCATATTTGCAGGTCGCCATCGTGTCGGGCATGCTCATTTATCGTTGGGCATAGCTCTTAGTGTGAATCGGCCAAGGTCCAATTTCGGAAGTAGGCCGGCCAAATCTGCAGGTCGCCATCTTGTCGGGCACGCTCATTTATCGTTGGATATAGCTCTTAATGTGAATCGGCGAAGGTCAAATTTTGGAAGTAGCCCGGCCAATTCTGCAGGTCGCCATCGTGTTGGGCACGCTCGTTTAAAGTTGGACATAGCTCTTTGTCCGAATCGATGAAGGTCAAATTTCGGGAGTGCCCAGCCAAATAGGCAGGGGGCCATCGTGTCAAGCACGCTCAATTATCGTTGGACATAGCTCTTAATGTGAATCGGCCAAGGTCAAGTTTCGGGCGTAGCCCGGCCAAATCTGCAGGTCGCCATCGCGTCGGCAACGCTCATTTATCGTTGGACATAGCTCTTAATGTGAATCGGCCAAGGTCAAATTTCGGGAGTGGCCGGCCAAATCTGTAGGTCGCCATTGTATCGGGTACGCTCATTTATCGTTGGACATAGCTCTTAGTGTGAATCTGCCAAGGTAAAATTTCGGGTGTAGCCCGGGCAAATTTCCAGGTCACCACGATGACGGCCCACTCATTTATCGTGGGACATTGCTCTTAGTCCGAATCTGCAAAGGTAAAACTTCGGGTGTGGCCCGGCCAAATTTCCAGGTCGCCATTATGACGGGCCCACTCATTTAAAGTGGGACATAGCTCTTAGTCCGAATCTGCCAAGGTAAAATTTCGGGAGTGGCCCGGCCATATCTCCAGGTCGCCATTATGACGGGCCCACTAATTTATGGTGGGACATAGCTCTTAGTGCGAATCTGGCAAGGTCAAATTTCGGGAGTGGCCCGGCGAAATTTCCAGGTCACCATGATGACGGGCCCACTCATTTATGGTGGGACATAGCTCTTAGTCCGAATCTGCCAAGGTAAAATTTCGGGTATGGCCCGGCCAATTTTACAGGTCGCCTTTATGACGGGCCCACACATTGATGGTGGGATATAGCTCTTAGTCCGAATCTGCAAAGGTAAAATTTCGGGAGTGGCCCGGCCAAATTTCCAGGTCGCCATTATGACTGGCCCACTCATATATGGTGGGACATAGCTCTTAGTGCGAATCGGCCAAGGTCAAATTTCGGGAGTGGCCCGGCCAAATCTGCAGGTCGCCATCGTGTCGGGCACGTTCATTTATGGTTGGACATAGCTCTTAGTCCGAATCAGCCAAAGCCAAATGTCGGGAGTGGCCCAGCCAAATTTCCAGGTCGCCATCGTGTTGGGTACATTCATATATGGTTGGACATAGCTCTTAGCCCCGAATCGGCCGAGGTCAAATTTCGGGAGTAGCCCGGCAAATTCTGCAGGTCGACATCGTGTTGGGCATATTCATTTATGGTTGGACATAGCACTTAGTCCGAATCGGCCAAGGTCAAATTTCGGGAGAAGCACGGCCAAATCTGCAGGTCGCCATGTGTTGGGCACGCTCATTTATGGCTGGCCATAACTCTGTCCGAATAGCCAAAGTCAATTTCGGGAGTGGCCCAGCCAAATTTCCAGGCCGCCATCCTGTTGGCCATGCTCATTTATGGTTGGGAATAGCTCTAAGTCCAAATCGGCCAAGGTCAAATTTCTGGAGTAGCCCGGCCAAATCCGCTGGTCGCCATCGTGTTGGGCACGTTTGTATATGGTTGGAAATGGCTCTTTTCCGAATCGCCTAAGGTCAAATTTCGGGAGTAGTCCAGCCAAATCTGCAGGTCGCCATCGTGTTGGGCACGTTCATTGATGGATGGACATGGCTCTTAGTCCGAATCGGACTAGGTCAAATTTCGTGAGTAGCCCGGCCAAATATGCAAGCCGCCATCGTGTCGGGCACGCTCGTTTACAGTTGGACATAGCTCTCTGTGCGAATCAGCCAAGGTGAAATGTCGGGAGTGCCCGGCCAAATCTGCAGGTCGCCATCGTGTTGGGCGCGCTCGTTTACAGTTGGACATTGCTCTTTGTACGAATCAGCCAAGGTCAAATGTCGGGAGTGCCCGGCCAAATATGTAGGTCGCCATCGTGTCGGGCACGCTCATTTATCGCTGGACATAGCACTTAATGTGCATCGGCCAAAGTCAAATTTCGGAAGTAGACCTTTCAAATCTGAAGGTGGCCATCGTGTCGGGCACGCTCATTTATCGTTGGACATAGCTTTTAATGTGAATCGGCCAAAGTCAAATTTTGGAAGTAGGCCGGCCATATTTGCAGGTCGCCAGCATGTCTGGCACGCTCATTTATCGTTGGGCATAGCTCTTAATGTGAATCGGCCAAGGTCAAATTTTGGAAGTAGGCCGGCCATATTTGCAGGTCGCCATCGTGTCGGGCACGCTCATTTATAGTTGGACATAGCTCTTAATGTGAATCGGCCAAGGTCCAATTTTGTAAGTAGGCCGGCCATATTTGCATGTCGCCTTCGTGTCGGGCACGCTCATTTATAGTTGGACATAGCTCTTAATGTGAATCGGCCAAGGTCAAATTTCGGAAGTAGGCCGGCCATATTTGCAGGTCGCCATCGTGTCGGGCACGCTCATTTATCGTTGGGCATAGCTCTTAATGTGAATCGGCCAAGGTCAAATTTCGGAAGTAGGCCGGCCATATTTGCAGGTCGCCATCGTGTCGGGCACGCTCATTTATCGTTGGGCATAGCTCTTAATGTGAATCGGCCAAGGTCAAATTTCGGAAGTAGGCCGGCCATATTTGCAGGTCGCCATCGTGTCGGGCACGCTCATTTATCGTTGGACATAGCTCTTAATGTGAATCGGCCAAGGTCAAATTTTGGAAGTAGGCCGGCCATATCTGCAGGTCGCCATCGTGTCGGGCACGCTCATTTATCGTTGGACATAGCTCTTAATGTGAATCGGCCAAGGTCAAATTTCGGAAGTAGGCCGGCCAAATCTGCAGGTCGCCATCGTGTCGGGCACGCTCATTTATCGTTGGACATAGCTCTTAATGTGAATCGGCCAAGGTCATATTTCGGAAGTAGGCCGGCCATATTTGCAGGTCGCCATCGTGTCGGACACGCTCATTTATCGTTGGGCATAGCTCTTAGTGTGAATCGGCAAAGGTCAAATTTCGGAAGTAGCCCGGCCAAATCTGCAGGTCGCCATCGTGTCGGCAACGCTCATTTATCGTTGGACATAGCTCTTAATGTGAATCGGCCAAGGTCAAATTTCGGGAGTAGCCCGGCCAAATCTGCAGGTCGCCATCGTGTCGGCAACGCTCATTTATCGTTGGACATAGCTCTTAATGTGAATCGGCCAAGGTCAAATTTCGGGAGTGGCCGGCCAAATCTGCAGGTCGCCATTGTATCGGGTACGCTCATTTATCGTTGGACATAGCTCTTAGTGTGAATCTGCCAAGGTAAATTTTCTGGTGTAGCCCGGCCAAATTTCCAGGTCACCACGATGACGGCCCACTCATTTATCGTGGGACATTGCTCTTAGTCCGAATCTGCCAAGGTAAAACTTCGGGAGTGGCCCGGCCAAATTTCCAGGTCGCCATTATGACGGGCCCACTCATTTAAGATGGGACATAGCTCTTAGTCCGAATCTGCCAAGTTAAAATTTCGGGAGTGGCGCGGCCATACTTCCAGGTCGCCATTATGACGGGCCCACTAATTTATGGTGGGACATAGCTCTTAGTGCGAATCTGGCAGGGTCAAATTTCGGGAGTGGCCCGGCCAAATCTGCAGGTCGCCATTATGACGGGCCCACTCATTCATGCTGGGACATAGCTCTTAGTGAGAATCTGCCAAGGTAAAATTTCGGGAGTTGCCCGGCCAAATTTCCAGGTCGCCATTATGACGGGCCCACTCATTCATGGTGGGACATAGCTCTTAGTGTGAATCTGCCAAGGTAAAATTTCGGGAGTAGCCCGGCGAAATTTACAGGTCACCATGATGACGGGCCCACTCATTTATGGTGGGACATAGCTCTTAGTCCGAATCTGCCAAGGTAAAATTTCGGGAGTGGCCCGGCCAAATTTACAGGTCGCCTTTATGACGAGCCCACACATTATGGTGGGACATAGCTCTTAGTCCGAATCTGCAAAGGTAAAATTTCGGGAGTGGCCCGGCCAAATTTCCATGTCGCCATTATTACGGGCCCACCCATATATGGTGGGACATAGCTCTTAGTGCGAATCTGGCAAGGTCAAATTTCGGGAGTGGCCCGGCCAAATCTGCAGGTCGCCATCGTGGGGGCACGCTCATTTATGGTTGGACATAGCTCTTAATGTGAATCGGCCAAGGTCAAATTTCGGAAGTAGACCTTCCAAATCTGCAGGTCGCCAACGTGTCGGGCACGCTCATTTAACGTTGGACATAGCTCTTAATGTGAATCGGCCAAGGTCAAATTTTGGAAGTAGGACGGTCGTATTTCCAGGCCGCCATCGTGTCGGGCACGCTCATTTATCGTTGGACATATCTCTTAATGTTAATCGGCCAAGGTCAAATTTTGGAAGTAGGCCGGCCATATTTGCAGGTCGCCATTGTGTCGTGCACGCTCATTTATCGTTGGACATAGCTCTTAATGTGAATCGGCATAAGGTCAAATTTTGGAAGTAGGCCGTCCATATTTGCAGGTCGCCATCGTGTCGGGCACGCTCATTTATCGTTGGGCATAGCTCTTAATGTGAATCGGCCAAGGTCAAATTTCGGAAGTAGGCCGGCCATATCTGCAGGTCGCCATCGTGTCGGGCACGCTCATTTATCGTTGGACATAGCTCTTAATGTGAATCGGCCAAGGTCCAATTTTGGAAGTAGGCCGGCCATATTTGCAGGTCGCCATCGTGTCGGGCACGCTCATTTATCGTTGGACAAAGCTCTTAATGTGAATCGGCCAAGGTCAAATTTGGGAAGTAGGCCGGCCAAATCTGCAGGTCGCCATCGTGTCGGGCACGCTCATTTATCGTTGGACATAGCTCTTAATGTGAATCGGCCAAGGTCAAATTTCGGTAGTAGGCCGGCCATATTTGCAGGTCGCCATCGTGTCGGGCACGCTCATTTATCGTTGGGCATAGCTCTTAGTGTGAATCGGCCAAGGTCAAATTTCGGAAGTAGGCCGGCCAAATCTGTCAGGTCGCCATCGTGTCGGGCACGCTCATTTATCGTTGGACATAGCTCTTAATGTGAATCGGCGAAGGTCAAATTTTGGAAGTAGCCCGGCCAATTCTGCAGGTCGCCATCGTGTTGGGCACGCTCGTTTATCGTTGGACATAGCTCTTTGTCCGAATCGGCCAAGGTCAAATTTCGGGAGTGCCCAGCCAAATCTGCAGGTCGCCATCGTGTCGAGCACGCTCATTTATCGTTGGACATAGCTCTTAATGTGAATCGGCCAAGGTCAAATTTCGGGAGTGGCCGGCCAAATCTGTAGGTCGCCATTGTATCGGGTACGCTCATTTATCGTTGGACATAGCTCTTAGTGTGAATCTGCCAAGGTAAAATTTCGGGTGTAGCCCGGGCAAATTTCCAGGTCACCACGATGACGGCCCACTCATTTATCGTGGGACATTGCTCTTAGTCCGAATCTGCAAAGGTAAAATTTCGGGAGTGGCCCGGCCAAATTTCCAGGTCGCCATTATGACGGGCCCACTAATTTATGGTGGGACATAGCTCTTAGTGCGAATCTGGCAAGGTCAAATTTCGGGAGTGGCCCGGCGAAATTTCCAGGTCACCATGATGACGGGCCCACTCATTTATGGTGGGACATAGCTCTTAGTCCGAATCTGCCAAGGTAAAATTTCGGGTATGGCCCGGCCAATTTTACAGGTCGCCTTTATGACGGGCCCACACATTGATGGTGGGATATAGCTCTTAGTCCGAATCTGCAAAGGTAAAATTTCGGGAGTGGCCCGGCCAAATTTCCAGGTCGCCATTATGACTGGCCCACTCATACATGGTGGGACATAGCTCTTAGTGCGAATCCGGCAAGGTCACATTTCGGGAGTGGCCCGGCCAAATCTGCAGGTCGCCATCGTGGGGGTACGCTCATTTATGGCTGGAGATAGCTCTTAGTGTGAATCGGCCACGGTCAAAATTCGGGAGTGGCTCGGCAAACATTTTGTAAATGGTCCGGCCAAATCTACAGGTCGCCATCGTGGGGGTCACGCTCATTTATGGCTGGACATATTTCTTAGTGTGAATCGGCCACGGTCAAATTTCGGGAATGGCCCGACAAAAGTTTTGTGAATGGCATCGCCAAATTCGCAGGTCGCCATCGTGTACGCCACGCTCATTTATAGTTAGACATAACCCTTAGTCTGAACCGGCCAAGGTAAAGTTTCGGGAGTGGCCCAGTCAAATTTCCAGGTCGCCATCATTACGGGCCCACTCATATATATGGTGGGACATAGCTCTTAGTTCGAATCGGCCAAGGTCAAATTTCGGCAGTGGCCCGGCCAAATCTGCAGGTCGCCATCGTGTCGGGCACGTTCATTTATGGTTGGACATAGCTCTTAGTCCGAATCAGCCAAAGCCAAATGTCGGGAGTGGCCCAGCCAAATTTCCAGGTCGCCATCGTGTTGGGTACATTCATATATGGTTGGACATAGCTCTTAGCCCCGAATCGGCCGAGGTCAAATTTCGGGAGTAGCCCGGCAAATTCTGCAGGTCGACATCGTGTTGGGCATATTCATTTATGGTTGGACATAGCACTTAGTCCGAATCGGCCAAGGTCAAATTTCGGGAGTGGCCCAGCCAAATTTCCAGGCCGCCATCCTGTCGGCCATGCTCATTTATGGTTGGGAATAGCTCTAAGTCCAAATCGGCCAAGGTCAAATTTCTGGAGTAGCCCGGCCAAATCCGCTGGTCGCCATCGTGTTGGGCACGTTTGTATATGGTTGGAAATGGCTCTTTTCCGAATCGCCTAAGGTCAAATTTCGGGAGTAGTCCAGCCAAATCTGCAGGTCGCCATCGTGTTGGGCACGTTCATTGATGGATGGACATGGCTCTTAGTCCGAATCGGACTAGGTCAAATTTCGTGAGTAGCCCGGCCAAATATGCAAGCCGCCATCGTGTCGGGCACGCTCGTTTACAGTTGGACATAGCTCTCTGTGCGAATCAGCCAAGGTGAAATGTCGGGAGTGCCCGGCCAAATCTGCAGGTCGCCATCGTGTTGGGCGCGCTCGTTTACAGTTGGACATTGCTCTTTGTACGAATCAGCCAAGGTCAAATGTCGGGAGTGCCCGGCCAAATATGTAGGTCGCCATCGTGTCGGGCACGCTCATTTATCGCTGGACATAGCACTTAATGTGCAGCGGCCAAAGTCAAATTTCGGAAGTAGACCTTTCAAATCTGAAGGTGGCCATCGTGTCGGGCACGCTCATTTATCGTTGGACATAGCTTTTAATGTGAATCGGCCAAAGTCAAATTTTGGAAGTAGGCCGGCCATATTTGCAGGTCGCCAGCATGTCTGGCACGCTCATTTATCGTTGGGCATAGCTCTTAATGTGAATCGGCCAAGGTCAAATTTTGGAAGTAGGCCGGCCATATTTGCAGGTCGCCATCGTGTCGGGCACGCTCATTTATAGTTGGACATAGCTCTTAATGTGAATCGGCCAAGGTCCAATTTTGTAAGTAGGCCGGCATATTTGCATGTCGCCTTCGTGTCGGGCACGCTCATTTATAGTTGGACATAGCTCTTAATGTGAATCGGCCAAGGTCAAATTTTGGAAGTAGCCGCCATTGCTGCCCGTGTGGGCCAATTAAGCTCTTTGTCGGAAGGTCAAATGTCGGAGTGCCGGCCATATTTGCACGTCGCCATCGTGTCGGGCACGCTCATTTATCGTTGGACATAGCTCTTAATGTGAATCGGCCAAGGTCAAATTTCGGAAGTAGGCCGGCCATATTTGCAGGTCGCCATCGTGTCGGGCACGCTCATTAATCGTTGGACATAGCTCTTAATGTGAATCGGCCAAGGTCAAATTTTGGAAGCAGGTCGCCATCCTGTCGGGCACGCTCATTTATCGTTGGGCATAGCTCTTAAGTGAATCGGCCAAGGTCAAATTTTGGAAGTAGGCCGGCCATATCTGCAGGTCGCCATCGTGTCGGGCACGCTCATTTATCGTTGGACATAGCTCTTAATGTGGATCGGCCAAGGTCAAATTTCGGAAGTAGGCCGGCAAATCTGCAGGTCGCCATCGTGTCGGGCACGCTCATTTATCGTTGGACATAGCTCTTAATGTGAATCGGCCAAGGTCAAATTTTGGAAGTAGGACGGTCGTATCCTGGCCAAATCTGCAGGCCGCCATCGTGTCGGGCACGCTCATTTATCGTTGGGCATAGCTCTTAATGTGAATCGGCCAAGGTCAAATTTCGGATGTAGGCCGGCCATATTTGCAGGTCGCCATCGTGTCGGGCACGCTCATTTATCGTTGGGCATAGCTCTTAATGTGAATCGGCCAAGGTCAAATTTTGGAAGTAGGCCGGCCATATCTGCAGGTCGCCATCGTGTTCGGGCACGCTCATTTATCGTTGGACATAGCTCTTAATGTGGATCGGCCAAGGTCAAATTTCGGAAGTAGGCCGGCCAAATCTGCAGGTCGCCATCGTGTCGGGCACGCTCATTTATCGTTGGACATAGCTCTTAATGTGAATCGGCCAAGGTCAAATTTCGGATGTAGGCCGGCCAAATCTGCAGGTCGCCATCGTGTCGGGCACGCTCATTTATCGTTGGACATAGCTCTTAATGTGAATCGGCCAAGGTCATATTTCGGAAGTAGGCCGGCCATATTTGCAGGTCGCCATCGTGTCGGACACGCTCATTTATCGTTGGGGATAGCTCTTAGTGTGAATCGGCAAAGGTCAAATTTTGGAAGTAGCCCGGCCAAATCTGCAGGTCGCCATCGTGTCGGCAACGCTCATTTATCGTTGGACATAGCTCTTAATGTGAATCGGCCAAGGTCAAATTTCGGGAGTAGCCCGGCCAAATCTGCAGGTCGCCATCGTGTCGGCAACGCTCATTTATCGTTGGACATAGCTCTTAATGTGAATCGGCCAAGGTCAAATTTCGGGAGTGGCCGGCCAAATCTGCAGGTCGTCATTGTATCGGGTACGCTCATTTATCGTTGGACATAGCTCAGTGTGAATCTGCCAAGGTAAATTTTCTGGTGTAGCCCGGCCAAATTTCCAGGTCACCACGATGACGGCCCACTCATTTATCGTGGGACATTGCTCTTAGTCCGAATCTGCAAAGGTAAAACTTCGGGAGTGGCCCGGCCAAATTTCCAGGTCGCCATTATGACGGGCCCACTCATTTAAGATGGGACATAGCTCTTAGTCCGAATCTGCCAAGTTAAAATTTCGGGAGTGGCGCGGCCATACTTCCAGGTCGCCATTATGACGGGCCCACTAATTTATGGTGGGACATAGCTCTTAGTGCGAATCTGGCAGGGTCAAATTTCGGGAGTGGCCCGGCCAAATCTGCAGGTCGCCATTATGACGGGCCCACTCATTCATGGTGGGACATAGCTCTTAGTGAGAATCTGCCAAGGTAAAATTTCGGGAGTGGCCCGGCCAAATTTTCAGGTCGCCATTATGACGGGCCCACCCATTATGGTGGGACATAGCTCTTAGTGCGAGTCTGGCAAGGTCAAATTTCGGGAGTAGCCCGGCCAAATCTGCAGGTCGCCATCGTGGGGCCACGCTCATTTATGGCTGGACATAGCTCTTAGTGTGAATCGGCCACGGTCAAAATTTCGGGAGTGGCTCGGCCAAATTTTGTACATGGTCCCGCCAAATTCGCAGGTCGCCATCGTGTACGCCACGCTCATTTATAGTTGGACATAGCCCTTAGTCTGAACCGGCCAAGGTAAAATTTCGGGAGTGGCCCGGCCAAATTTCCAGGTCGCCATTATTACGGGCCCACTCATATATGGTGGGACATAGCTCTTAGTGCGAATCGGCCAAGGTCAAATTTCGGGAGTGGCCCGGCCAAATCTGCAGGTCGCCATCGTGTCGGGCACGCTCATTTATCGTTGGACATAGCTCTTAATGTGAATCGGCCAAGGTCAAATTTCGGAAGTAGGCCGGCCATATCTGCAGGTCGCCATCGTGTCGGGCACGCTCATTTAACGTTGGACATAGCTCTTAATGTGAATCGGCCAAGGTCAAATTTCGGAAGTAGGCCGGCCATATTTCCAGGTCGCCATCGTGTCGGGCACGCTCATTTATCGTTGGACATAGCTCTTAATGTGAATCGGCCAAGGTCAAATTTTGGAAGTAGGCCGGCCATATTTGCAGGTCGCCATCGTGTCGGGCACGCTCATTTATCGTTGGACATAGCTCTTAATGTGAATCGGCCAAGGTCAAATTTGGGAAGTAGGCCGGCCAAATCTGCAGGTCGCCATCGTGTCGGGCACGCTCATTTATCGTTGGACATAGCTCTTAATGTGAATCGGCCAAGGTCAAATTTCGGGAGTGGCCCGGCCAAATTTGCAGGTCGCCATCGTGTCGGGCACGCTCATTTATCGTTGGACATAGCTCTTAGTGTGAATCGGCCAAGGTCAAATTTCGGGAGTGGCCCGGCCAAATCTGCAGGTCGCCATCTGTATCGGGCACGCTCATTTATCGTTGGACATAGCTCTTAGTCTGAATCGGCCAAGGTCAAATTTCGGGAGTGGCCCGGCCAAATTTCCAGGTCGCCATCGATGTAGGCCCACTCATTTATCGTGGGACATAGCTCTTAGTCCGAATCTGCAAAGGTCAAATTCGGGTGTGGCCCGGCCAAATTTCCAGGTCGCCATCGTGTCGGGCACTCATTTATGGTTGGACATAGCTCTTAGTCCGAATCGGCCAAGGTCAAATTTCGGGAGTGGCCCGGCCAAATTCTCCAGGTCGCCATCATGTTGGGCACATCTCATTTATGGTTGGGAATAGCTCTAAGTCCAAATCGGCCAAGGTCAAATTTCTGGAGTAGCCCGGCCAAATCCGCTGGTCGCCATCGTGTTGGGCACGTTTGTATATGGTTGGAAATGGCTCTTTTCCGAATCGCCTAAGGTCAAATTTCGGGAGTAGTCCAGCCAAATCTGCAGGTCGCCATCGTGTTGGGCACGTTCATTGATGGATGGACATGGCTCTTAGTCCGAATCGGACTAGGTCAAATTTCGTGAGTAGCCCGGCCAAATATGCAAGCCGCCATCGTGTCGGGCACGCTCGTTTACAGTTGGACATAGCTCTCTGTGCGAATCAGCCAAGGTGAAATGTCGGGAGTGCCCGGCCAAATCTGCAGGTCGCCATCGTGTTGGGCGCGCTCGTTTACAGTTGGACATTGCTCTTTGTACGAATCAGCCAAGGTCAAATGTCGGGAGTGCCCGGCCAAATATGTAGGTCGCCATCGTGTCGGGCACGCTCATTTATCGCTGGACATAGCACTTAATGTGCATCGGCCAAAGTCAAATTTCGGAAGTAGACCTTTCAAATCTGAAGGTGGCCATCGTGTCGGGCACGCTCATTTATCGTTGGACATAGCTTTTAATGTGAATCGGCCAAAGTCAAATTTTGGAAGTAGGCCGGCCATATTTGCAGGTCGCCAGCATGTCTGGCACGCTCATTTATCGTTGGGCATAGCTCTTAATGTGAATCGGCCAAGGTCAAATTTTGGAAGTAGGCCGGCCATATTTGCAGGTCGCCATCGTGTCGGGCACGCTCATTTATCGTTGGACATAGCTCTTAATGTGAATCGGCCAAGGTCAAATTTCGGAAGTAGGCCGGCCATATTTGCAGGTCGCCATCGTGTCGGGCACGCTCATTTATCGTTGGACATAGCTCTTAATGTGAATCGGCCAAGGTCAAATTTTGGAAGTAGGCCGGCCATATTTGCAGGTCGCCATCGTGTCGGGCACGCTCATTTATCGTTGGACATAGCTCTTAATGTGAATCGGCCAAGGTCAAATTTCGGAAGTGGCCGGCCATATTTGCAGGTCGCCATCCTGTCGGGCACGCTCATTTATCGTTGGGCATAGCTCTTAATGTGAATCGGCCAAGGTCAAATTTTGGAAGTAGGCCGGCCATATCTGCAGGTCGCCATCGTGTCGGGCACGCTCATTTATCGTTGGACATAGCTCTTAATGTGGATCGGCCAAGGTCAAATTTCGGAAGTAGGCTGGCAAATCTGCAGGTCGCCATCGTGTCGGGCACGCTAATTTATCGTTGGACATAGCTCTTAATGTGAATCGGCCAAGGTCAAATTTCAGATGTATGCCGGCTAAATCTGCAGGTCGCCATCGTGTCGGGCACCCTCATTTATCGTTGGACATAGCTCTTAATGTGAATCGGCCAAGGTCATATTTCGGAAGTAGGCCGGCCATATTTGCAGGTCGCCATCGTGTCGGACACGCTCATTTATCGTTGGGGATAGCTCTTAGTGTGAATCGGCAAAGGTCAAATTTTGGAAGTAGCCCGGCCAAATCTGCAGGTCGCCATCGTGTCGGCAACGCTCATTTATCGTTGGACATAGCTCTTAATGTGAATCGGCCAAGGTCAAATTTCGGGAGTAGCCCGGCCAAATCTGCAGGTCGCCATCGTGTCGGCAACGCTCATTTATCGTTGGACATAGCTCTTAATGTGAATCGGCCAAGGTCAAATTTCGGGAGTGGCCGGCCAAATCTGCAGGTCGTCATTGTATCGGGTACGCTCATTTATCGTTGGACATAGCTCAGTGTGAATCTGCCAAGGTAAATTTTCTGGTGTAGCCCGGCCAAATTTCCAGGTCACCACGATGACGGCCCACTCATTTATCGTGGGACATTGCTCTTAGTCCGAATCTGCAAAGGTAAAACTTCGGGAGTGGCCCGGCCAAATTTCCAGGTCGCCATTATGACGGGCCCACTCATTTAAGATGGGACATAGCTCTTAGTCCGAATCTGCCAAGTTAAAATTTCGGGAGTGGCGCGGCCATACTTCCAGGTCGCCATTATGACGGGCCCACTAATTTATGGTGGGACATAGCTCTTAGTGCGAATCTGGCAGGGTCTAATTTCGGGAGTGGCCCGGCCAAATCTGCAGGTCGCCATTATGACGGGCCCACTCATTCATGCTGGGACATAGCTCTTAGTGAGAATCTGCCAAGGTAAAATTTCGGGAGTTGCCCGGCCAAATTTCCAGGTCGCCATTATGACGGGCCCACTCATTCATGGTGGGACAATAGCTCTTAGTGTGAATCTGCCAAGGTAAAATTTCGGGAGTAGCCCGGCGAAATTTACAGGTCACTATGATGACGGGCCAACTCATTTATGGTGGGACATAGCTCTTAGTCCGAATCTGCCAAGGTAAAATTTCGGGAGTGGCCCGGCCAAATTTACAGGTCGCCTTTATGACGAGCCCACACATTGATGGTGGGACATAGCTCTTAGTCCGAATCTGCAAAGGTAAAATTTCGGGAGTGGCCCGGCCAAATTTCCATGTCGCCATTATTACGGGCCCACCCATATATGGTGGGACATAGCTCTTAGTGCGAATCTGGCAAGGTCAAATTTCGGGAGTGGCCCGGCCAAATCTGCAGGTCGCCATCGTGGGGGCACGCTCATTTATGGCTGGAGATAACTCTTAATGTTAATCGGCCAAGGTCAAATTTCGGAAGTAGACCTTCCAATATCTGCAGGTCGCCAACGTGTCGGGCACGCTCATTTAACGTTGGACATAGCTCTTAATGTGAATCGGCCAAGGTCAAATTTTGGAAGTAGGACGGTCGTATTTCCAGGCCGCCATCGTGTCGGGCACGCTCATTTATCGTTGGACATATCTCTTAATGTTAATCGGCCAAGGTCAAATTTTGGAAGTAGGCCGGCCATATTTGCAGGTCGCCATTGTGTCGTGCACGCACATTTATCGTTGGACATAGCTCTTAATGTGAATCGGCATAAGTCAAATTTTGGAAGTAGGCCGTCCATATTTGCAGGTCTCCATCGTGTCGGGCACGCTCATTTATCGTTGGGCATAGCTCTTAATGTGAATCGGCCAAGGTCAAATATTGGAAGTAGGCCGGCCATACTTGCAGGTCGTCATCGTGTCGGGAATGCTCATTTAACATTGGCATAGCTCTTAATGTGAATCGGCCACAGTGAATGTTTCGGAAGTAGGCCGGCCATATTTACAGGTCGTCATCGTGTCGGGCACGCTCATTTATCGTTGGACATAGCTCTTAATGTGAATCGGCCAAGGTCCAATTTTGGAAGTAGGCCGGCCATATTTGCAGTTCGCCATCGTGTCGGGCACGCTCATTTATCGTTGGACAAAGCTCTTAATGTAAATCGGCCAAGGTCAAATTTGGGAAGTAGGCCGGCCAAATCTGCAGGTCGCCATCGTGTCGGCCACGCTCATTTATCGTTGGGCATAGCTCTTAGTGTGAATCGGCCAAGGTCCAATTTCGGAAGTAGGCCGGCCAAATCTGTAGGTCGCCATCTTGTCGGGCACGCTCATTTATCGTTGGATATAGCTCTTAATGTGAATCGGCGAAGGTCAAATTTTGGAAGTAGCCCGGCCAATTCTGCAGGTCGCCATCGTGTTGGGCACGCTCGTTTAAAGTTGGACATAGCTCTTTGTCCGAATCGATGAAGATCAAATTTCGGGAGTGCCCAGCCAAATAGGCAGGGGGCCATCGTGTCAAGCACGCTCAATTATCGTTGGACATAGCTCTTAATGTGAATCGGCCAAGGTCAAATTTCGGGAGTGGCCGGCCAAATCTGTAGGTCGCCATTGTATCGGGTACGCTCATTTATCGTTGGACATAGCTCTTAGTGTGAATCTGCCAAGGTAAAATTTCGGGTGTAGCCCGGGCAAATTTCCAGGTCACCACGATGACGGCCCACTCATTTATCGTGGGACATTGCTCTTAGTCCGAATCTGCAAAGGTAAAACTTCGGGTGTGGCCCGGCCAAATTTCCAGGTCGCCATTATGACGGGCCCACTAATTTATGGTGGGACATAGCTCTTAGTGCGAATCTGGCAAGGTCAAATTTCGGGAGTGGCCCGGCGAAATTTCCAGGTCACCATGATGACGGGCCCACTCATTTATGGTGGGACATAGCTCTTAGTCCGAATCTGCCAAGGTAAAATTTCGGGTATGGCCCGGCCAATTTTACAGGTCGCCTTTATGACGGGCCCACACAATGATGGTGGGATATAGCTCTTAGTCCGAATCTGCAAAGGTAAAATTTCGGGAGTGGCCCGGCCAAATTTCCAGGTCGCCATTATGACTGGCCCACTCATACATGGTGGGACATAGCTCTTAGTGCGAATCCGGCAAGGTCACATTTCGGGAGTGGCCCGGCCAAATCTGCAGGTCGCCATCGTGGGGGTACGCTCATTTATGGCTGGAGATAGCTCTTAGTGTGAATCGGCCACGGTCAAAATTCGGGAGTGGCTCGGCAAACATTTTGTAAATGGTCCGGCCAAATCTACAGGTCGCCATCGTGGGGGTCACGCTCATTTATGGCTGGACATATTTCTTAGTGTGAATCGGCCACGGTAAAATTTCGGGAATGGCCCGACAAAAGTTTTGTGAATGGCATCGCCAAATTCGCAGGTCGCCATCGTGTACGCCACGCTCATTTATAGTTAGACATAACCCTTAGTCTGAACCGGCCAAGGTAAAGTTTCGGGAGTGGCCCAGTCAAATTTCCAGGTCGCCATCATTACGGGCCCACTCATATATATGGTGGGACATAGCTCTTAGTTCGAATCGGCCAAGGTCAAATTTCGGCAGTGGCCCGGCCAAATCTGCAGGTCGCCATCGTGTCGGGCACGTTCATTTATGGTTGGACATAGCTCTTAGTCCGAATCAGCCAAAGCCAAATGTCGGGAGTGGCCCAGCCAAATTTCCAGGTCGCCATCGTGTTGGGTACATTCATATATGGTTGGACATAGCTCTTAGCCCCGAATCGGCCGAGGTCAAATTTCGGGAGTAGCCCGGCAAATTCTGCAGGTCGACATCGTGTTGGGCATATTCATTTATGGTTGGACATAGCACTTAGTCCGAATCGGCCAAGGTCAAATTTCGGGAGTGGCCCAGCCAAATTTCCAGGCCGCCATCCTGTTGGCCATGCTCATTTATGGTTGGGAATAGCTCTAAGTTCAAATCGGCCGAGGTCAAATTTCTGGAGTAGCCCGGCCAAATCCGCTGGTCGCCATCGTGTTGGGCACGTTTGTATATGGTTGGAAATGGCTCTTTTCCGAATCGCCTAAGGTCAAATTTCGGGAGTAGTCCAGCCAAATCTGCAGGTCGCCATCGTGTTGGGCACGTTCATTGATGGATGGACATGGCTCTTAGTCCGAATCGGACTAGGTCAAATTTCGTGAGTAGCCCGGCCAAATATGCAAGCCGCCATCGTGTCGGGCACGCTCGTTTACAGTTGGACATAGCTCTCTGTGCGAATCAGCCAAGGTGAAATGTCGGGAGTGCCCGGCCAAATCTGCAGGTCGCCATCGTGTTGGGCGCGCTCGTTTACAGTTGGACATTGCTCTTTGTACGAATCAGCCAAGGTCAAATGTCGGGAGTGCCCGGCCAAATATGTAGGTCGCCATCGTGTCGGGCACGCTCATTTATCGCTGGACATAGCACTTAATGTGCAGCGGCCAAAGTCAAATTTCGGAAGTAGACCTTTCAAATCTGAAGGTGGCCATCGTGTCGGGCACGCTCATTTATCGTTGGACATAGCTTTTAATGTGAATCGGCCAAAGTCAAATTTTGGAAGTAGGCCGGCCATATTTGCAGGTCGCCAGCATGTCTGGCACGCTCATTTATCGTTGGGCATAGCTCTTAATGTGAATCGGCCAAGGTCAAATTTTGGAAGTAGGCCGGCCATATTTGCAGGTCGCCATCGTGTCGGGCACGCTCATTTATCGTTGGACATAGCTCTTAATGTGAATCGGCCAAGGTCAAATGTCGGAAGTAGGCCGGCCATATTTGCAGTCGCCATCGTGTCGGGCACGCTCATTTATAGTTGGACATAGCTCTTAATGTGAATCGGCCAAGGTCAAATTTCGGAAGTAGGCCGGCCATATTTGCAGGTCGCCATCGTGTCGGGCACGCTCATTTATCGTTGGACATAGCTCTTAATGTGAATCGGCCAAGGTCAAATTTTGGAAGCAGGTCGCCATCCTGTCGGGCACGCTCATTTATCGTTGGGCATAGCTTTTAAAGTGAATCGGCCAAGGTTAAATTTTGGAAGTAGGCCGGCCATATCTGCAGGTCGCCATCGTGTCGGGCACGCTCATTTATCGTTGGACATAGCTCTTAATGTGGATCGGCCAAGGTCAAATTTCGGAAGTAGGCTGGCAAATCTGCAGGTCGCCATCGTGTCGGGCACGCTCATTTATCGTTGGACATAGCTCTTAATGTGAATCGGCCAAGGTCAAATTTCGGAAGTAGGCCGGCATATCTGCAGGTCGCCATCGTGTCGGGCACGCTCATTTATCGTTGGACATAGCTCTTAATGTGAATCGGCCAAGGTCAAATTTCGGAAGTAGGCCGGCCAAATCTGCAGGTCGCCATCGTGTCGGGCACGCTCATTTATCGTTGGACATAGCTCTTATGTCGAATCGATGCAAGGTCAAATTTCGGGAGTAGCCCGGCCAAATCTGCAGGTCGCCATCGTGTCAGGCACGCTCAATTATCGTTGGACATAGCTCTTAATGTGAATCGGCCAAGGTCAAATTTCGGGAGTAGCCCGGCCAAATCTGCAGGTCGCCATCGTGTCGGCAACGCTCATTTATCGTTGGACATAGCTCTTAATGTGAATCGGCCAAGGTCAAATTTCGGGAGTGGCCGGCCAAATCTGCAGGTCGCCATTGTATCGGGTACGCTCATTTATCGTTGGACATAGCTCTTAGTGTGAATCTGCCAAGGTAAAATTTCGGGTGTAGCCCGGCCAAATTTCCAGGTCACCACGATGACGGCCCACTCATTTATCGTGGGACATTGCTCTTAGTCCGAATCTGCAAAGGTAAAACTTCGGGAGTGGCCCGGCCAAATTTCCAGGTCGCCATTATGACGGGCCCACTCATTTATAGTGGGACATAGCTCTTAGTCCGAATCTGCCAAGTTAAAATTTCGGGAGTGGCCCGGCCATACTTCCAGGTCGCCATTATGACGGGCCCACTAATTTATGGTGGGACATAGCTCTTAGTGCGAATCTGGCAGGGTCTAATTTCGGGAGTGGCCCGGCCAAATCTGCAGGTCGCCATTATGACGGGCCCACTCATTCATGCTGGGACATAGCTCTTAGTGAGAATCTGCCAAGGTAAAATTTCGGGAGTTGCCCGGCCAAATTTCCAGGTCGCCATTATGACGGGCCCACTCATTCATGGTGGGACATTAGCTCTTAGTGTGAATCTGCCAAGGTAAAATTTCGGGAGTAGCCCGGCGAAATTTACAGGTCACTATGATGACGGGCCAACTCATTTATGGTGGGACATAGCTCTTAGTCCGAATCTGCCAAGGTAAAATTTCGGGAGTGGCCCGGCCAAATTTACAGGTCGCCTTTATGACGAGCCCACACATTGATGGTGGGACATAGCTCTTAGTCCGAATCTGCAAAGGTAAAATTTCGGGAGTGGCCCGGCCAAATTTCCATGTCGCCATTATTACGGGCCCACCCATATATGGTGGGACATAGCTCTTAGTGCGAATCTGGCAAGGTCATATTTCGGGAGTGGCCCGGCCAAATCTGCAGGTCGCCATCGTGGGGGCACGCTCATTTATGGCTGGAGATAACTCTTAATGTGAATCGGCCACGGTCAAAATTCGGGAGTGGCTCGGCAAAATTTTGTAAATGGTCCGGCCAAATCTGCAGGTCGCCATCGTGTCGGGCACGCTCATTTAAGTTGGACATAGCTCTTAGTGTGAATCGGCCAAGGTCAAATTTCGGGAGTGGCCCGGTCAAATTTCCAGGTCGCCATCGTTACGGGCCCGCTCATTTATCGTGGGACATAGCTCTTAGTTCGAATCGGCCAAGGTCAAATTTCGGAAGTAGGCCGGCCATATCTGCAGGTCGCCATCGTGTCGGGCACGCTCATTTATCGTTGGACATAGCTCTTAATGTGAATCGGCCAAGGTCAAATTTCGGAAGTAGGCCGTCCATATTTGCAGGTCGCCATCGTGTCGGGCACGCTCATTTATCGTTGGACATAGCTCTTAATGTGAATCGGCCAAGGTCAAATTTCGGAAGTAGGCCGGCCATATTTGCAGGTCGCCATCGTGTCGGGCACGCTCATTTATCGTTGGACATAGCTCTTAATGTGAATCGGCCAAGGTCAAATTTTGGAAGTAGGCCGGCCATATTTGCAGGTCGCCATCGTGTCGGGCACGCTCATTTATCGTTGGACATAGCTCTTAATGTGAATCGGCCAAGGTCAAATTTCGGAAGTAGGCCGGCCAAATCTGCAGGTCGCCATCGTGTCGGGCACGCTCATTTATCGTTGGACATAGCTCTTAATGTGAATCGGCCAAGGTCAAATTTCGGAAGTAGGCCGGCCATATTTGCAGGTCGCCATCGTGTCGGGCACGCTCATTTATCGTTGGACATAGCTCTTAAT